>CM077249.1:19566793-20066793 GCA_039654775.1 Spinibarbus caldwelli
TATTCCTGTGATGACAAATCTTGATTACTCTAGTCTTCATTGTCACAAGATCCTTCAAAAATCATTTAAATATGCTGAGTTTTTATTGTTATCAATGATGAAAACAGCTGTGTTGCTTAATATTTTTGTTGAAACCTTGATACATTATTCAGGATTATTTAATAGATAAAAAGTTGAAAAGAATAACATTAATTTAAAATATTTTTGGTAACATTGCCAAATAAAAGTATTCATATTACATAAATTCCATTATACGGACATTGTTTTAAAATAACTAACTAGGTCACATAATCCATACATGTCAAAACCGCAGTTCTTCAGTAAACTTGAAGGTCAGTGTGACCCCAGTGATTGCGGGAGGAGTTAACGGGTTTGTTTCTTACTATAAATTGCATTCTGTAGACCTTGCTATTATTCAAACTGTCATTAAAACATAGCCTAATCTTAGAGATAGTGAAATTAATTTACCAACTAGAGGCAACATTAGGTCATTTCAGAGTCTCAGAATGGCACTTTGGAGGAACATTTATGTGCAAGTTTAGGCAGTCAAGAAACTTCAGCTCTGATCACATACAGGTCTGTAGGCAGGGTAATAAGTCTACAAAAGTGAAATGGGGTGCCTGATCCCCTGAGGTTCCTCTCTGGAAAGAGAATGAGAGAGAAAGAGACAGAGAGATACTGTACATTCTTCACAGTATCAATAAGCAAACCATTAGCCTGAATCCAAAATGGGTTCTGTTATCCAGTTGGCCTTAATAATTGTGATAGAGCCATAACAGCAATGGAGCTGATAAAAAATCATCAGACAACAAGACATATGGATAGAGAAAAAGTACGGAGAAAGTAAAAGAGTGAAAGAGGGAGAAACAAAGATAAAAGAGTATACTATAGAATTCAGAATTACATAAGCATTTATTTGACTGAAATGTGTTACATGTCCCAGTTAGATACTGAGATCAAATGGACATTTGGCAATATGGAATGACACGTAATTAATAAATAAAAAACATACAAATTATTATTATTATTATTATTATTATTATTATTATTATTATTATTATTTTAATACATAATTAACATGTCACATATTGCTACTACATTAAAAAATAAAAACTGGCAATTAATAATTAATTAATTAATTAATTAATTAATAATTAATTTTAAAAATTTCTTGGAAATGTTTTAATTAATAAAGAATTTATAGTAATGACATTATTTTAAGGAAGTGACATCATTTTTGGTTTGTAAACAACAGGACAAACATATGTATGCATAAGCATTGGATTTGATGAATTATGTCATGTTATTAGTTGAACTGTCTCACTCTAAAACATCAATTCTATTAGACTGAAATTACTGAAATAAGTATGAAGAATTTCAAAAGACAACAAACCACTGAGCCAACTTTAGCTCTATACATCCATCCTGTTAAGTTTCATTCTGTTAATTTTCTTGTCATCGTTTGAATAATCAAAAGTTTAAGTGCCTGGGCTTGTCTAAAGTGTATCTCTAAAAGTCTGGTATAAAAAGGCACTCTATAATCCCATTGTGCTTTAAGCAAATTTGCTAATACAGCATATTGTTTCCTTCTATTTGCATGAGTTTAAGCTTCTCTACTGAAGCATTTCCATTTATTCCCTCACTGTTGCTCTCCTAAAATTATTTTAAATTATATGGTTCTTTGATTCTACCACAGAAAGATGACAACAGCTATTTTAGCTTTTGCAGTAATGTGCGATGTCAAAGAAAGAAATGAATGGCCATGGCACAGATATGTGTCAGATCAAGAAGCACATGTGAAAATGAATCATAAATGGAAAAATATAATTAATAAACTACTCTTACTTTGCTAAAAGTTATTAGTTATCCTTTTGATCTCTGTGAAAGAGCTGTGTGATGTTTGGACTCCAG
The DNA here is from genome assembly GCA_039654775.1 of Spinibarbus caldwelli. Taxonomy (NCBI): domain Eukaryota; kingdom Metazoa; phylum Chordata; class Actinopteri; order Cypriniformes; family Cyprinidae; genus Spinibarbus; species Spinibarbus caldwelli. The sequence continues at coordinate 19,568,705 of CM077249.1, forward strand.
TGAGGAGCTGCGGTACTTCTTTCCTGAAGCAGTTTCAGCAAATATAGTATCCGGTCTGAAGGCAAGCAAGGCCACCAGAGTAGCTTTTGTTGCACTAGTACAGGTAGTATAGAGCATAATAGACCTGAGCTAGAGTGATTTTGTCTTCCATTTAGGTAGTAGGAGACCTTGTATGGTTTTTTTTTATATCTCTGTTCATCTACTTTTTGTTTTTAAGTAGGTTTATAGCAAGGGCCCCAGCAGTTCCCTACGCTTCGCCAAACAATGCCTTTAAACTCCACCGTAAATCAGTGCCAGGGAAACTGCAACAGCAAAATCCTGTTGGATTTATCGTCTTAAAGGCTTGTAAACTAATATTGAAATAGGTCTTAATGCACACACAGCTTTTTTTTTTTTCTTTCTTTATTTTTTTTATTTATTTATTTATTTTGATTGGTCATATTGAAGACCAATGTAGTATGTGAGTGAATCGCTTCCATCTTGCATCTTAAATGGAAAATTTCATCATTATCTCATTAGGATTCATATTTAAATTTCACATTGATTTCTGAATGAATACTGAAATTGGATTTTTAAGTGATTAATGAATTCTTGAAATATATAGGTTGAATTTTGTTTATGAAAAATCAGACTGTTTAACAATAAATATTTTTAATGCATTACATTTTAACATTGACCTAATTTAATATCTGTATTATTAGACTTTACGTGTGAATACCGACAAATATGAATAAGGTTACCATGAAAATTGAAACATTTGTACCTGCTGAATTGTGTTCAGCATGTGTGTTTTGGTTGATTTGTTAAACTGAAGCTAAAAAGCTTTGTGAAAATCAGTTCTTATCCCCCTTGAGGATTTTCAAAGGTAATCTCCCTTTTTTTTTAGCCTGAATTTTTGAAGCACATTTAGATTTACAATGACAAATGCTCGAAGATTAGCTCTCCGTAAGCCAGCTCTTATGATAATTTACAGTTCTGCATTAATATTAATGGATTATTTTCACCTGCTTGGTTTCATAAATAAGTGCGGTTTTTGTCAGGCCCTGTGTAGATCACCTGGACGGTGCTGAACCTCTCCCTGCCGGTCTTCACACGTCCGTTTTGTGAATTAATTGGAGAAATTGCAAATCAGGTAGCCGGCCAAATAATTCATTGTCAGATCCAATCAATACACAGGGTAAATCAACTCATTTAATTTATAAATGATCTTAAATAGATCAAGCGACCAATTAAACAATTAGCATACATTTAGCGATTAATTAATAAGCCCATTAATCATGTCATTACAGTTGAGATTTTTGAAGGCAGCAAGTTTTGGAAAGTGCCAGGCATGCCAGCACGGAGGCAATAAGTTATGTGCGGAGAGTGCAGCCAGTGACACAGAGAGATTTACTGTGCTAAAAGCAATGCAATTAGGAGAGAGGTTGAGAGGCTGGAGAGGGTATGCATGCAGTGTTAAAAGGAAGAGAGATTTGACAGGCGTGGACAGACTCTTTTCCGCGGATGAAAAAATATACAAAATGGGTCCTTGTTAAAGTACACTCAGGATAATTTGCAAAGCAAAGTGGCCTTTACAAAAATGTTTTTAAAAAGTTTCTAGGTTAACTTTGAAGTCAGACATCAGCATAGATTAACAACATGCATATCAAAGCTTTATCACTGAGAGTTTAGAGGCTGAAATATTTAGCTTGATGAATAACATTGAATTCCGATTAAATAACCTTGGGGAGAATTTCATAAAATGGGATTCTGTTTGAAATTCCTTCGTGAAGCTTAAACACTGGCATGCATGAACTGATGGATATTATATATATATATACATACTCATACACACTTAATATTTATTGTATATTGTTTTATACATACTAATTGTTTTATACATACTAATTATTTTGGTTGGTTGGTTACTTATTTATGAATTAGTTTGAAAGTGAATTGAAAGGGTCTAAACCTGTTTCCATTGTACTTTTCCGACAATCCAAGGTTTAAAGGTTCTAAAACCATTTTTAAGTATTATTTATATGCTGTTATAGTATTTATTAATATGTTAGCTTTTATTAGCATATTTTCAGTTTCCACTTTCAATTTATTTATTGTGATTTTTCTTTGCATTTGTATAGTCTTGTTTTAATTCATGAATTAATTTATTTGGTTTGTTATTTATTACTTAGTTATTGAAAGTGTCTAAACCTCTTTCTATTTAACTTATCCCACAATCAAATGGTTAAAGGTTTTTTTTTTTTTTTTCGACCATTATTTATATACTGTTAAAGTATTTATTAATATTTTGAATTAGCTCATATTATTATACATAATTTTAGCAATTTTTCCATTTTTATTAGTTTATTTTTTTTATATTCCTATTTAGCTTTGATTTATATTTATATATTCATTTATTGCTTGAACTTATTTTATTTCAGTTAGTTCCCTAGTAAAAAAAAAAGTCATAATTTGTTTAAAATACTTTTATTTCAAACTAAGTATACTTCAAATCCATTAACATATTTAAATGCAAGATACTGTATATTAAATGTACCTGAAGTATACTTGCAATAGTTCCACTTTAGCACAAATATATTTCAGTATGTCTTTAGTTGGACTTCAGCACTACTTCCGCACAATTAAAGTGCATTAAGTACAAAATTAGTTGTTCCAGTTTAGCAGTCTTTAATTATACCAATTTAGTAAACTAAAAGTACAATTGCAGGGTATTTTTATTAAGCACATATGTAAATGTATTTGTAGCACAAAATAAATGTATTTCAAATACAGTTTAGTATTTTTGTTTTTCCTTGCAAAGGAAACATTTCTAATTTTCATTTAAGTTTTCCAGCTAATATTTATATTTAAGCTTTATTTCAATTACTGAAAATAAATTTTAACAATAACAACACTGTCTAAAATTCAAAAGTTCTTCAAACATTGAACTCCACAAGATGTGTTGGTAGTTCCAAGTGTGTAACGCTCCAGCTTTGAATGCTGGAATGGAAACAGCAGTCCTTTGTGAGCTCATACTCAGGGCCCACCCAGGAAACTTGTGTGTTCTCGCTATTAAACTGTCAAGTAAATAATTATTCTACTTATGCTATTTAATCCTCTCATTTTTAGCTCAAAGTGGTGTAAGTGTTGAACCTTTGACTGTGGCATGCATCGACGAGACAAACCAAAGGGAATCTAGATGTCGAAGGTTGAAAAGTTGGAGTGGGAAAATCTGGTTACTTGTAAATGTTTCGTACATTTGACACTTGCGAAGTGTGAAGCTACACCTTCAACAGTGTGAAAAAGATGCAATTAACTTGTTAAGACAGACAAAACCACACAATCTTTAGCTGATATGTTGATCCACACTTTCAACTCATCAGGATAATCAAGGAACATACAGTTTTTATTTATTTATTTTTTAATAATCAGTTGCATGTAATTATCTTGATGTTACTGATCTGTACTTTTTGTGTCTCTGTTCACTAGAAAGTTTGACAAGATACAGTAGGAAAACTGCATTACTGCCTGCCAAACGTGTAATTCTAAACCAGATTTTGAAGAAAAAAAAAAGGTAGAGGAAGGTGATAAATTTTGAGCACATCATGAAACAGTTCATGCTAATTATTTGTTAATTAGGGGATGAGAATCAGAAATGCATGCGCTGTTTTCTTTGGCTGAGATCATGTTAAGATGTGGCGCACAAAAATCAAGCATGCTGCTCCACCAACACACACTCATGACTCGTAAAAATTAGTTTGACATGGCAAAAATGTATGTTATCGTAAAACTTGAATTTTGTTACAGTAATGTTTAAGTTGATGTTTGGGTCATACTTTTTTACTTCAACCTTCAAGTTACGGGATATTCACTACCATTCAAAAGTTTTTATAGTTTTTACATATAAGATTTTTATATGTTACTAAGAAGTCCTTTATGCTTACCAAGACTGCAATTAAGGGGGAAAAACTTTAAAAATAATAATATTGTGAAATATTAGTACAAATCAAAATAACTATTTTAATATAATACTATATAATATATATATATATATATATATATATATATATAATAATGTTGTTATAGACTTGTTATAGACTTGAAAAAAAAATCTTGTTATCAATGTTGTGCTGCTTAATATATATAAATAAATATATATAAATATATATATATATATATATATATATATATATATATATATATATATATATATATATTTTTTTTTTTTTTTTTTGTGAAAACAGTGATACATCTTTTCAGGATTATTTGATGAATTGAAAGTTCAAAAGAACAAAATTTATTTAAAATAGAAACCTTCTGTAACATTAGACATTTCTTTACGACTTTGAAAAAAATGAATGCATCTTTGCTTAAAAAAAAAAAAAAACTCCAAACTTCATGTTTTTATTTATTTATTTTTTTTACCCTATTTTTGCACCCCTGACTTTTAGTTACTATGAACACCGCTGCGCTTCAGATCACGGTTTTGATGGAAATCCTGCATGTGCAAGTGAATTCGTATGTTTTAAACCGGCCTTGAATCAGCCCGTCGTCAGCAGGAACGTCCCCAACCATGCGTGGTATGGGGTTTTCTGCTCTAATCACAGAGAACCATAAGACATATTTCAATTTCCTTTGATCCTCATCGGTGGTACAGTTGGAAATCCTGATAATTAAAAAGGCATATCACTGGGCAGTTGTTTGCCTGGTGTTTCTGCCTTCCATCTGAAGGACTGGTGCATGTGTTACATTCATTTTTAGTTCTTAACCAGGTCTTCGCAGAAACTTCTTTCAGAGTTCAAAGCTTGACGTGATTGGCCTGCATGTGACTTGAGGATAATAGAAAGCTTTGAAGTTCAAATTACAGTTTGAATTCAGAAAGGGCATTAACGGTGGTGGATTGTGGGGGAGTTTCTTTTGGAACAGAATTATTTGAGAGGTGAACAATATACTTCATTGTTGGTTTTGAGTGCCAAAGAAACACATTTGGCACTTACGTTATGATGCATTAAAATGCCTTTAACTTGTGGTCAAAACTAATTACCACCAATGACATATATACAATGACACTTTATCTATGAATATATTGGTTTCTTCTCTGTGACATAATGAAACATTTTTTTTTTCCTCTCATGGGTACTGATGTGTCAGCAGACAATGTTGGATCAGTACCGAGCCATGGGACTGTTGAGCATAAATATATTTCTTGGCCCATAGCTGCAATTTTCTAATTCAGACTCTGTCTCAGATTTCTTGCTGGCAAAGGATGTTGTCTAGTAAGTCCATCTCTCTCCCCTGCTTTCCATAAACTGCCCTCTGTTTTTACAGGAGACTCCACGCGGTGACAAAGGCAGTGCTGCGAGTAGAGCAGATAACTGCAGATGAACAGTGTCAGGTAAAGTGTGATCAAAAGACGGTTAATGTGTTTTATACCAGTGTGCCTGAAGAGTGGGTGAATACTCAAATCACTCAGTGTCAGGCAAATATACCTTAATAAGACTCCCTGCTTCTCAGCACATGCACACCCACTTTTCCATGCCGTTCACATAATGTTAAGATAACATTTTAAGGCCCCAGTAGTACTGTATCTTTACACTTTGGACTTTCACTTTTCAGAGTAATCAGACTTACATTTTTTTTCACCTTTCGGATGATAAAACAGACGAAAAATCGCATAGACTTAAAAAGAAGGAGGTACACAAGCTATATCTAGTAACCAGAATATCTTAGAGAGGCTGTTTTAAGTTTAGGCTTGTAAGCAAGCACATAGCAAAGTGCTGAAAACACTCAGAACACGTTAGAAATCGGTTAGCATTTTCTAAGCAACAATCCAAATCACTTTTGAATAGTGGCAGTGAAGTGACTCTACTGGCTGAAAGAACTTTTCAGTAGGTACCCGATTCAGTGCCTAATCCTGCAAAATCACCTTACAATGTACACTACCATTAAAATATTTTGGGTCTGTAAAACTTTTTTTGTTTGTTTTTTTGTAAGATGTTGCAAGATTTTGGAAGATAAAACTGATCAAAATTGGCAGTAAAGATATTTATAATGTTACAACTGATTTCTATTTCAAATTTTGTTCATCATAGGAACCTAAAAGAAATGGTTCCACACTTTCCACACTTCATTAAGCAGCGCAGCAATTTTCAACTGATAATATTAATAACACTAATGATAATAAGAAATGTTTCATGAGCAGTAAATCATCATATTGGAATGAGTTTTGAAGGATCATGTAACACTGAATTCCGTCGTAATGGCTGCTGAAAATTCAGCTTAACGTCACAGGAATAAATTACATTTTAAAATATATTCAACAGAAAACTGTTATTTTAAATTGTAATAATATTTTACAGTATTACTGTTTTTACTGTATTTTTTATAAAAATTTTGATCAGCCTTGGTGGGCATGACAGACTTTAATAAACATAAAAAATTACAGACCCCAAATGTGTAGTGGACAGCACATTCCAGGGCCCAGTTTATGGCGGGGCCCCTCTCTGACCACTATAGTGGACAAAGGTTTGCTACATTTTGATTGGATCTTGGTGGACTAACATAAGCAAACTGTCCAACGCCATCAGATAAAGATGCCAGGACAACGGCCAGACACCTCTTAGAGGGCAAGAAGAAGACCTTTGGTACAAAGCCCGGGAAGGACGGGACTTCCTATTGGTCAAAATGCAGTTTTTGCCCTTCACCCACCAACAGACTGATTCCTCAGGTTTTGGCCTGTGACTGCCATAAAAATTCCTTAGGACCTCTGGACACAGCAGCAGTGGGTGAAACAAACAGGGATCACAGAGTTCCATCCAAATCCATTCATAACTATGTTCTCAAACCTTAAACTGATGCAAACTTCAAAACACACATCTTCTGCTTTTTCAGAGAAATAGGTATTCTCAGTGACGGTGACGTGTAGTGCAACATCTTACACAAACTCAGCTGTTAATGGACAAATGAATGCATGCATGACAGTTCAATCTTCTTCCATCATGTTTGGACTTAATGTGTTTGTAACATTGCCAAAGGTATTCTGGTTGTGGTTTGGTAAGTGAATGATGCATTGGTAAAACTTTAGTGACACTTTTCTAAATGTGTGTTTGGACTATGCAAATAAGTTCCACAGGAGGAAAGAAGGGTGGGCCACACCGTGTCCCCCCTCTCTGATGGAAATAGCCAATCACAGCCTGGAAATGGAGAAGCACCAGATTGCAATCTCCTCCTCATCACAAAGAGATAAAGGTACCTTCCCAAAAGACACTCCTTGTTCTGAGTCTCCGGCCCATAAGGAAAAGGACAGTAACAGAGCATCCAATACACCCGTTTCTGAGTCTCCGGCCCGTAAGGGAAGGGACAGTAACAGACATCCGTTCTGAGTCTGAGTCCCGAAAGGGAGAGACTCTAACAGAAACAAGTCTCCAGCTTTGAGGCAGCAACAGATACGACCACGTTCTGAGCCTCCAGCCTGCGAGGAAAGAGATAATCTACGTTCAGACTTCATTCAGAGTCTTCATCCAGCGATGCAGAGATGCAGCACGTCCTGAGTCTCCATCCTAGAGAGACAAAGCGGATCGACCAAATTCTGAGTCTCTAGTCCAGAGAGGCTGGGCCTCTCTGGGCTAGAGACTGCGTGTTCCAGATTTTAGCACCCTTTGGTAGGACCCTTTGGTGCTCCAGGAGATCAGCATCCTCCAGCGCTTCGTGTTCAAGGCTGTCGAAACGGATTCCTGCTCCTTTCCCCACTTCATTGTTACTAGTCAAGTCAAGTCAAGTCACCTTTATTTATATAGCGCTTTTAACAATACAGATTGTGTCAAAGCACTTAACAGTATCAAATTGGAGGATAGAGTGTCAGTAATGTATAATAATAAGATTAAACACTCAATTTTCAGTTAAAGGCATTTCATTATTGAATTCAGAGATGTCATTGTCTAGCTCAGTTTAGTTTAAATAGTATATATGAAATCAAATTGACGATAATCGTTAGAAATTAAGTGTCCCCAACTGAGCAAGCCAGAGGCGACAGCGGCAAGGAACGAAAACTCCCTCTGTGACAGAATGGAGAAAAAAACCTTGGGAGAAACCAGGCTCAGTCGGGGGGCCAGTTCTCCTCTAGCACAACCAGTGGATGAAGTCACCGCTACCGGACTGCTCACTCAACCACAGAGAACGTAACTATCACCTATCCAAACCTCTTCCAGAGACCTTGGCAGTGTTGTGTATTATCAGTATATGAAGTTTCTAATTGACATTAGATGTTATATAGCTGATTACAGTTTATAGCAAATTCATGTATTTGTTTGATGCATAATAAGGTTCTTCACCTTATTTCTTTCAGAGTAGCAACAGATTGTCTTTACAGATAACATAGCTCTGACATAGCAACATAATCACTTGCATTTTATGCATCTTATGCACTTTATTCCTTTTTCATTCATGGTATTCATTTAGTAGTTGTTGATTACTCTTGTCTATCTTTTGTTAATAAAATTTATTTTATTACACTTGTGTCTTCCTTGTGTTGATAATGCAGTAAGGTTCTACAAGTTAGGTATCCCACCAATCTTTCTTATGTGATGTACTCCTAACCACACCTTAAGTGACACGTGATCCAAAAATCATAACGTCACCTGTGACGTGAGTACCCATCACTACATTATTTCGCCTCCTTAGGTTGGCGAAAGCAAAATTCACTACAAATGTTAAAAAGTGTCATCTGAACTGTTAGTACATCCATGATTGTATTTAGTTATTAAATAGTAATGAAACCATAGACTGCTATAGATTGTACAATTTAAAGGGGTCATGAACTGCCTTTGTTTTTTATCTTGTACTGTTCTCTGAGGTCCACTTATACTGGGCCTCATTTACGAAATGAACGTACGACAGAAAATTGGGCGTTTCAACGCAAAACTTGGAATTTATCAATATGGACGTGAGCGGTGGCTACGATCAAATCTCAAGTCTGGTCTCAGCTCGTGTACGCAAGTTTTTGAACTTGCTCGCAGCATAGTAGCCTGAATCGGGTGGAGAATTGTAGAATGACAGTATTTTGTTCATTTAGGTTATTTTAATGGTTAACGATCCAGTCGATCATTAACCATTAAGATTAGAATCACAAGGGCGGTAGCACTCCAGTCCCCGCTTCAAGTCGTCACACACCGGGCTGTCACAAGCCTCAAGCCGGGTTCCTGTGTCTCCTCCCACACAAGGAGGAATCAGGTGAGTGTTACACTACACACCCAGACCCCACCTCCCGCCGTCACAGGCCCCAGGGCCGGTCCCTGTGTTCCACCTCGCTGCCCCACCGCGGGTACGTCGGTGGCCCCATTGGTCCCGCTGGTACGGTCTCTCGGAGCCTGGCTAGCGCTCCCCAGTCCGTCTCGGTGGCTCCTGCGGACCATCAGACTCAGCTACGCAATTCAGTTCACCCGGCATCCCCCCAAGTTCAGGGGCATCCGGTTCACTTCAGTCAAGGACGTCAATGCCCCTGTCTTGCGCACGGAAATTGCAGTCCTGCTGGCGAAGGACACGATAGAGCCGGTCCCTCCAGCCGATATGAGGTCGGGGTTTTACAGCCCGCACATTGTGCCCAAGAAAAGCGGTGGGTTACGACCGATCTTGGATCTGCGAGTTTTGAACCGTGCACTTCACAAGATGCCGTTCAAAATGTTGTCGCAGAAATGCATTTTTGGGTGCATCCGTCCCCTAGACTGGTTTGCAGCGATCGACCTGAAGGACGCGTACTTTCATGTCTCGATTCTCCCACAACACAGGCCTTTCCTGCGATTCGTGTTCGAGGGTAAGGCATATCAGTACAAGGTCCTGCCCTTCGGGCTGTCCCTTTCACCTCACGTCTTCACCAAAGTCGCAGAGGCAGCCCTTGTTCCCCTGAGAGAACGGGGCATGCGCATCCTCAACTACCTCGACGACTGGCTCATACTCGCACAGTCCCGAGAGCAGTTGTGCGCACACAGGGACCTGGTGCTCAGGCACCTAATACCAGTTGGGCCTTTGGGTCAATTGGGAAAAGAGCAAACTCGTGCCAACGCAGAGGATCTCTTTTCTCGGCATGGAGTTGGATTCGGTCAACCAGACAGCACGCCTCACCCAGGAATGTGCTCAGTCGGTTCTGAACTGCCTCAAGACTTTTTCAGGCAGGACATCGGTCCCACTGAAACTCTTTCAGAGGCTCCTGGGGCATATGGCTGCAGCTGCGGCCATAGTTCCGCTCGGTCTGCTCCATATGAGACCGCTTCAGCACTGGCTCCATGGCTGAATCCCAAGGTGGGCGTGGAAACGCGGTACTCACCGGGTTCAGATTACACCGGCCTGCCGCAAAACCTTCAGCCTGTGGTCAGATCCTTTGTTCCTTCGGGCAGGAGTGCCCCTGGAGCAGGTATCCAGGCATGCTGTGGTTTTCACGGATGCCTCGGGCCACCGGCTGGGGTGCCACGTACAACGGGCACACAGTGTCAGGGGTTTGGACGGGTCCCCAACTGCGTTGGCATATCAATTGCCTCGAGTTGCTGGCAGTACACCTTGCCCTGAGCCGCCTCAGAGGGTGCCTTCGGGGCAGGGACGTTCTGGTCCGTACGGACAACACTGCGACCATTGTGTATATCAACCGGTAAGGCGGTTTACGCTCCCGTCGCATGTCGCAACTCGCCCGCCACCTCCTCCTCTGGAGTCAGAAGCATCTGAGGTCCCTTCATGCCATCCACATCCCAGGAGTGTTCAATCAGGCGGCTGATGAGCCTCGAGGGGCACTTCCTGGGGAGTGGAGACTCCATCCCCAGGGGGTTCAGCTGATTTGGAGTCGGTTCGGAGTTGCTCAGGTAGACTTGTTTGCATCTTCGGAAACCGCCCACTGCCAGTGGTTCTACTGCCTATCTGAGGCAACGCTTGGCACGGATGCACTGGCACACAGCTGGCCCCAGGGCCTGCGCAAATATGCTTTTCCCCCAGTGAGCCTGCTAGCACAGACACTGTGCAAGATCAGGGAGAACAAGGAGCAGGTCCTTCTAGTGGCTCCATATTGGCCCAACAGGACCTGGTTCCCGGAACTCATGCTCCTTGCGACAGCCCCTCCCTGGCCGATTCCTCTGAGGAAGGATCTGCTTTCTCAGAGACGGGGCATCCTCTGGCACCCATGTCCAGACTTGTGGAAACCCCATGTGTGGTCCCTGGACAGGACTCGGAGGTTCTAGGTGACCTGCCCCAGGAGGTAGCTCTCACTATCGCTTCAGCACAAGCACCGTCCACAAGACGGGCCTATGCGCTGAAGTGGAACCTGTTCGTCGAATGGTGTTCCTCTTACCATGAGGACCCCTGGAGATGTTCGATCAGAGCCGTGCTTTCCTTTTTGCAACAAGGGTTGGAGCGTAGGCTGTCCCCCTCCACCCTTAAGGTGTACATTGCTGCTATTTCTGCCCACCACAACCCCATAGAGGGGAGGTCGGTGGGGAAGCACGATCTGGTCGTCAGGTTTCTTAGGGGGCCAGGAGGTTAAATCGTCCTAGGCCTCCCTCCCTACCCTCTTGTGATTTGGCATTGGTGCTAAGAGCCCTACAAACTACCCCCTTTGAGCCGTTGCAGTCAGTCGAGTTGAAGTTTCTCTCTATGAAAACCCTACTCCTGACTGCGCTGGTCTCAATCAAGAGGGTGGGGGACCTGCAGGCATTTTCGGTCGACGAGTCATGCCTTGAGTTTGGGCCGGCTGACTCCAGTGCAACACTGAGGCCCCGGCCCGTCTATGTGCCCAAGGTTCCTACCACTCCCTTCAGGGACCAGGTAGTGAACCTGCAAGCGCTGCCCCTGGAGGAGGCAGACCGAGCCCTAGCTTTGCTCCGTCCTGTACACTCACTGTGTCAGTACGTGGATAGAACTCAGAGGTTCAGGACCTCAGAACAGCTCTGAGTTCTGTCTGTTACGGAGGACAGCAGAAGGGGAAGGCTGTCTCCAAGCAGAGGATGGCCCACTGGATAGTGGTTGCCATCACCTTGGCCTACGAAGCACAAGGTGTGCCCTGCCCGCTCAGGTTGTGTGCTCACTCCACTAGGGGTGTCGCATCGTCCTGGGCGCTGGCTCATGGTGCCTCGCTAGCAGACATCTGTAGAGCTGCGGGTTGGGCGACTCCCAACACGTTTGCTAGGTTTATAGCCTACGTGTCGAACCGGTTTCCTCCTGTGTTCTCACCTCAAACGGATAGTGGCACTGAGAGGGCCGGCTCAGAGTCGGCTTGCGGCGTACTTACGCCTAATTCTCTAGAGAGTTCCTTAACCAGGCAAACCCTGTTGAGTCCTCCAGCACTCCGGCGTCCGGACGTGGCGGAGCATCCGGCGCCAGGCTTTTCAGTCAATGAATTCTTGAAATCTGGTGCAAGACTAGTGCCCATATTAGAGACCCTGCCGGGATCCCATATGTGTATTCCACGGTATGCTTATTAGAGCCGTGTTTCCCCTGGCAGACCACGTTCTGCCATCTCTAATGATGCAGCCTAAGCCATCTCAGAGACTTCCATGTGCAATAGGACCCTACGGGGTTACTTCACATGTCTGAATGTCACTTAACCCCCTCTAGGAGGAGGTGACTCCGCAGTGTGCCTCTTCCAAGTGGAAGGGCACGCTTCCCAGTGTTTTCCTAGTCCTACTGTTTGGGTTGCTCAAGGAACAACAGTAGTTGACCTTCTCTGTGTAGAACCCGGTCCTATTGTCTGCCTTATAGGAAGGATCAGGAGGCCTACACAGGGCACTGGAAGGGGCAGCTCCTGTGGTGCTTTGGTAGGGATCCCAATTTCATCGGTCATCCGACGTGACTCGGAGTGACCGATTGAAAGGGGAACGTCTCAGTTATGTATGTAACCCTCGTTCCCTGAAGGAGGGAACGGAGACGTCAGGTCCCGTCGCCACAGTCGCTGTACCACCGCTGAGCTGCCGGGTCACTGGCTCGGCTCCTCAGCCAAAGCATGAATTAATGCAGTGCACCAGCTGCCTCTTATGCTCACGCTGTGATCAGCGGCAGCTGGATGCAATAATCGCATGCCAATGTCCACTGGCTCGTTTAGTTACACTCGAAGTGGATTGGTCTCTCTGGCAAGATCCCAATTTCGTCGGTCATCCGACGTGACGTCTCTGTTCCCTCCTTCAGGGAACGAGGGTTACATACGTAACCGAGATGTTTTTGGAGTAAGATCAATTTCTCTTTCATGAGATTACTTCCTCTTTTTGACCGGGTTTTGTTTCTCCTCGTCGTAAACTAGGGGCGAGGCTTCTAAACCGGGGTGTTTTTAGGGGCGTGATATTCAAATGACGATTGTTTTCAGCCGCCACATTTATCAACATGCGATCATTTGTACGATGATATTGGCAGCATACGAATGTTTCATAAATCACACGTGTAAGTTGATTTGTGCGCACGGATCTGCACTCATTTCTACGTTAGATTGATAAATGAAGCCCACTGTTACCAAGATTTTACATCAAAAAACATCTGTTTAGAATTTAGAAGTAATAGGCTATTTCTGTCCTTGTTTTGACCCCCCTCATCAGAACACTCCGTTTGAATAGGCGTGGCGGATTGTAGACTTGGAAGTAAACGCCCACTGGTTTGATTGTCTAACAGTTGTGTATGTTTGACAGCCTACATCTTTCATAGTTGGACGCTGCTGTATTTTAGGTTAAAAACACATAAATACTCAGTACATATCAAACAATCTGTAATAACAGAAAGCAATAGTGATCACGTACTGAAAACAGTTACTCACACTTGCATGTTGCGACATTACTGTTGGATCCAATATATTCGGCACAGCATCGTTCTGAAAATCCCGAGTCGAATAGTGCCTTCTTTTTAAATGAATCTGTTGTAAAATGAAGTGAACAAAGGACCAAGTTCTTACTGACACGGTCTATCATTTGATTCCTGCATAGACCTGCATTTGCTGCTCTCGTCATTTACCTACTAATTATGTGCGCGAATCAGTGGGCAGGGCTAAACAGGCAGTGATGTAGAAGCAGGTGTTGATCTTCCTCTACAGAGGCAGTCTTTATCCACACTATTACGTCATAAAGTGCCACTTTCCACAACCTGTCTTTTTGGCAGATTGGTTTCAGTATAAGCTGTTTTTAGACTAATGAGAAAGTTTTGAGTTCTGAAATGTACACGTTTTTATAGTACAATGACTTCTTATATGTCAAAAGATCAAAGGAATTTAGATTTCTCAGTTCATGACCCCTTTAAACATACCTCATTGTTTTATTATTGCCGTTCATTTTGCAAGCTAATTGTTCAGTGTACTATCTTAGCATAGTAGTATCATAACATAGTTTGACCAGGCATTACAAACTGCTTTCATAGGCAGACTCAATTCAACAGACAGACTGAACTGTGGAAGCAGCACACATTTTGTGTGCAAATTTCCAGTGCATTTTTACACTTTGTAGTTCGTAGAAACAATTTAACATAGCTGGTGAGTTTTTGTGGATATTGCTTTCAATCTTTGTAACTATGTAAACTAAAACATAGTTTTTGGTTGTACAGGGTAACACAGATTATAATGTGAGGTTTGTAGTGTTGGTTTCTAAGCATTCATGCCTTAGGACACATTTTGAACAAGAGCAGTGTTGAATTTGGCAATAAGGTTGTCTTTCTTCCCTCGTTGTGGCTTTGGTGTCTGTCTGTATTTGTCAAGCATGCTGTGTTGTCTTGTTTCCCCTCTTGCTCGAGTCCCCACAATCAAAAGCATCCTAAATAATTTCTCTCTTTGTTTCTCTTCTTAGCACTGAGTTTGCCGATTTGGCTGATGTGAAGTGACTTGATGGAAATAAATCTCAGTTTTACACCAAAAACCCCACTGGTCCTTCTCCTCCTCAATGCCAGATGAAAGCCTAACTCGTGAAGGACATCCGGACTGACAGCTCAAGCTCTGGGTCTTCAGCGGGGTGGTTGCGAGTGCGAGGGTAAGGTGTGTTTGGGAAATCTTGGCCCTCACCGCTCACCCATGCCAACTCAAACTGTTAGCTGCCGACACTGGCAAGATGTGCCCACCAACATCAGCTGGGACCCACTTACCGTATTTTCATTTTTGGGGGGAAGAGATTGTGGGATAGCGGGGAGTACATAGGGATGTAGCCTCCTTTCGGTTGTCACAACTGGTAAAGGCTTGACTTTGAACTGTGGAGAGAGGAACCTAATTATACCCCACCTGTGCCCGGCTGCAGGGGGAGACAAGGTGGAGATGAAGCTGTTAACTGTCTCGCAACTGGCACCACCCTGTGTTTGTATACATCTGTGTCTTATTTCCCTCTCTGGCACAATCAGTCCAGGAAGCTAAGCAGGCATGACCGCATTTGGCTACTTCCAAAGACTTTGGCAAAGTTAGACAAGTAGAAGGCTGAGTAATGGAGAAGGGTGGGAGGACATGGGTGCCGTGTGTTTGTGTGTGTGTGTGTCGCCAAGAGGTGTATTGTTTGGTTTTTTCCCTCTCTCTTGCTGCTTTGGAAATGCTGGTACAGCAGAAAATAATTGGTCCAGCTCTGTGTGGAATTGAGGGATGGAGTCACAGTGCGGAAGATGAGTCTATACGTGTATGTAATTGTGTATTCATGTGTGTGTGGAGACTCGTGAGATGTTATAATGGCATTTTGTGTCAGAGCAAATCAAAAGCAGCTACCTGGCATCGTAAACAGGCTTGAGTGACATCTGACTAATAAGGAAACGCCACCGGTAGAAAGCACCTGCAGTGTCCTCGGCATATCTAATCGTCATCTTCGGTGAGACAGGGTAATTCGATGACACCATTGTAGGCCGCTTTCGGAGGCATTCTGCCGCTCTGAGTCCATTATAAGTCCTGTCACATTTCGACTGCTTGATGTGCATCTACAAAAGGCTCGCACGCTCCAGATGGGAGCAACATTCACATTCACTGCTTGTAAGGAAATAAGGAACAAGAGCAAAATAACATGAAGAAAAGCATCAAGGCTTAATTAAAGGTTCATCTACTACGGTTTCTGAGAAAGCTACTAATTAGAAGGAAATTATAAGTTTTTTCAAATCCATTTGGCTGTTTATGTTGTTGCACTGAAAAATAATACATTAATGATTCTAAAATGATAAATTGCAGCATACTCAAAAGGAAGTGCATGACTGACCTCTCTAAAATTCAGTGCCACTCTGATCCAATTATTTTTTCAACAAACAAAGTGGCTAATTTGAGGGAAAAGAAAGTGTTTGTTTCAGCAATCTACATTATTATATATTTAATTCACAGCCACATATTTTTTTTTCTCTTAGCTTCATAAACTTTATTTAACATTTGACTTAACATTAATTTAGAAATCTTATCACCTCTATCATTCAGTTAATAATGATAGTTAGTTAATAGCACTAGAAACTATCTACCAAGAGCTAGTTCTCAACCCATATCGGGTCATACGTAAAGATGTAAACCAAATCCATCCGTACTTTATAATAAGGATGAGCCCATTTCATTTGTCTAAATATTGTCAGCTTTCATTAGTGTGTCTGGAACTGGTGGCAGGCACAGCTTGTGTGCAGGTTGTCAGAGCCATTTACAACAATGGCCAGATATGAACCCCAGGCATGTTTCTCAATGTAAATTACAACATCTGTCTGTATCCACCTGTTCTCAACTTCCGCCTGTGTGCTTAATCAAAAAAAAAAAAAAGATAAGCGTCTCGCAATGCAATTAACCACATTGTAGCTCGTCTGTGTTCGAGAACGTATATGACAAAAACAACAAGTGGGAACAAAGTCAAATTGTCGCGTTTTGTTCTTGCATGTTCTCAAAAGGAAATGTTTTAGTCTTGATGATAAAATAAAACAAAATTACATCTCATAAGATATGTCCTGTGGACCTTTTCCATCAGCAAAGGCAATTCATGTGATAGCTATAAATGTCTAAAACTTGGCACAAACATGCACAGTTGACTTGCAATAAAGATAGACAAGGAGTACAAGTATATACATATATACATATGACACTTCATAATATCACACTATTATGATATGTCATGCATTCAAGTTGTAAACAATGCAAATTTTCTGTATTATAATAAACTTTAATATTAAACATTATTGTTATATATTAATATTTAACACTATCTATATCTTTCCCTCTTCCCCTCTCTCTCTAATTTTAATTTATGTGATAAATCAGAATGTTGCAAAAACAATTTGTTGTATGTTATATTTTCTGATCATTATTACTAGGAAAATAACCAGTCACATGACTTGTTGAGGCAAAGTTGCTTGACCGGTGTAATATCCAGCAGCTAAGTTTGAATTATTCTCTTTCTTTTTTTTTTCTTTTTTTTTCATTGCTTTAAACACTAAACTGGAAGTTACAAAATAACAAGACCAGCAGAGTTAAACTCATGGGTCACTATTATTATTTAAAGCACTCATGCTGCTTACATGCCATAGCTGTTCCTATCCATCCATGCCAACCCTCGTTCTTATGCTCCTTTCTTTCTTTACCTTGAGCGTTTGTTTTCGTTTTACTCCCTTGAACCCTGCCACACGGGCGGTGACACACAGGGCCTGAGAGGGAAGATGGAGAGGTGGAGCAGACCAGAATGATCACTATCATTAACATTCACCGCGGTTCACTTATCATCCCTGACTCCTGCGACATGGCAGCCATTACCTCGCGTCCGCAGGTGGAGCAGCACCATACATATTGCATTGTGCCAGTGCCGATTTATGTATCCGGTAACAAAAGGAAAGTCTAATGAAAAAATACAAGGGGCAATCTTTTATGCTCCTTCGCTTCCTCTTCCTCCTGAAGGTGGGGGAGCGGCTGCCTGGACAAAGCAGGGAACACCAGCCGTCCTCTTTCCCCATCACTCCCCTATGATGCTCTGTCATTCAAATTCTCATTTGCAGAGTGAGCGAGGTTAACCTGCGTCAGAGCGCCGGGACTGTGACAAGGGGGCCTATCAGAGCCTGGATCACTATGTCATCCAGAAAGGAAGAACAGGGAAGGTTGGTGTCTTAAACATACTTTAGAGAGCGTGAGGTGACGGAATGTGAATTCTCATTCACGTTTATTCAAATAAGGTGCATAAAGAAGCACCAGGCCAGGTTTGAACTTCCCTAAACACTTCCCCTTGGGGGAATCCCTGATGCCATTTTGAAGTGTGCTCCACTTGGTGAAGTGAACAAGGGAAGCTTATATGGAGACTTTGACTGAATCTACTTCATATGTACACCTCAGGAAGCTCCATATGCTACAATGCAACATGACTGTGACGCCACCACAGATCGCGTTTAATTCACCCCAACCCCAAAAAACTCTATGATATATGGATTATTTTTCAAATATTTAAAACAGCCCAAGCATACCTATACACATATAGAATGCTGGATCAAACACATTTGTAAGGAAAAAAATAAATGTAAATAATATATCTACTCCATAGTGAATTCCAAGTGATCAAGCTACACTCTTAGAAGAAAAGGTTCTATCAGGCGCTACATGTTTGGAACCCCTAAAAGGTTCTATATAGAACCCTTTTAAGGGTTCCCTTTAGGGTTCTTTGTAGCCAGGAAAAAAGGTTCTATATAGAACCCTTTAGGGGTTCCCATCATGGGATCATTTTTGGGATTTAATTTTTGTTTTATTTTAATAAAAATTAAGACTTAAACAGCTCATATAGCTACTTTATCACTAGAAAAACTGAAATAACTATAAGCATAAGACATCAAGGAGTTGTGTGATCATTTAAGACACTTTTATTAGCATTTACAATGACAAGCAATACATAACACAGCAATTCATAGTGCAACAGTTACAGAGATTAACATAAATCCATATTTCTTTATTTATTTATACGTTTTTAAAAATATATATATTTTTACCTGTCAACCTAAAATAGCACTCTCCATTTTAGAAATTTTTTCAACCCCCTCCACCTTACTCACCCATCCAACATTCATCAGTCACAATTTATATATGTTGACTGCTAGAAACCACAAAAAAAAAAAAAAACACACACACAAAAATTGAATGTTAACTTGTACAAATAAATAAAGTTAACTTGCAAAAATAATTTAAAAAAATAAATAAATAAATACATAAGTAAAATCAGAATGTGAAAAGTTTGTCATCAAATAGTATATTAATGGCACTCTTATTTTGCATCTCACCACCAGGTCATTACCCTTTACCTTAAATAAATGTCAAGTATTTACTCCACATTCTCCTATAAACCTATAAACCAAGTAGTCTGACTTTTTTTATTTTATTTTTTGTATGCTGCAACTTTCCCCAGTTCTGTAACCCATGAAAGATGGTGAACCACATGTTTCTGAAAAGGGAGCTAAAAGACTAACCATAGTATTGTTTTTTTATTTATTTATAAGCATTAAATATTAATTTTACATTCAGATAAGCATTTAAACAATAAAAACAAAGGACCCATGACAATTTCAGCACTTGGAAGGGCTAAATAGTGCTGATTGAAATTAACTGAGTGATGGATTTTTGATGCTCCATACTGAACTAAAAGTAGACAGCAAACAGATACTTCTGGCATCTCTGTGTTATTGGTCAGTGACACATCCATTTTGATGCTAACTCTCTTTGCGATGAGTAGGCTTGACATCCTAAAATGGGGATACAAGTCAGATAAACATTTATTAGACCTATGGAGAGTACAGTACAACAGGAAAAAGAAAAGATTTTCTCACAATTACACTAAAACTTACTTGAATTAGAGAGAAGTGTGGTGTTTTCATCTGAATGTAGATGACCAAACAAGTAATGCTGCACTCCAGACCTGCATTTATTTATTTATCAATCAATCAAACACTGAAAGTCCATATGAGCATGTTGCTTATCAATAAAAGAGCTGCACGGCATCTTACATGACATGATAACTAAAGAACTTGCAATCATGTTAGTGTGCTGATTAAATAGAAGACTAGCGTGTGTACCTTTTAAAAAAAAATAGATAAAACTGTCCAGATTGCTATACACTGCTAGTACACATGTATTTATACCTGATCAGTTTGTTGGTATAAATTAATAGGTTGATTCAGTGCAGATGTAAATTTTAAGTTTATTTTCTTCAGAATAAAGGTGTGTCAAAGTAAAATTGAAATAAAAACACAAATATAATTTAGTATAATCATTTTAAATAGCCTAATGTGTAAACATACATAAAGCATGGTTCAGCCCAAAGAACCCTTTTGTGCCAAAAAGGGTTCTTTCTCCTTATATAGAACCTTTTTGGCATAAAGGGTTCTTTGGAGTTGAGTAAAGAACCCTAGGGTTCTTTATAGAATCCCAAAGAACCTTTTTTTCTAAGAGTGTAGTAGTGGGTACTTGTGCAATGTAATCAATGACGTATATCCGAGTCAACAAGATGGAAGGAATTAGCGAGGAAGGGCATAAAAAATAAAGCGAAACACCACCTAAGATGTCAACATCATTGGTTCTCTTGTCTCGCAACCAAACATGATGCTCCAAATTGCTCATTTTCAAATCGAACTACAGCAAAGGGGAAAATTTTCAGTTAATAACAACAATTTCAGTCTGTTACTCACGCAAAGATATCATATGATTTCAGTAGACCGGAATATTGTGTAAGAGTCATATAGACCTGACATTTTTAGAGCTTGACAGTTTCACACTTTCACTGTATGGAAAAGAATAACATGAACAGCTTGCATAACATCTTCATTTGTAGATTACAGTGGGGGGGGGGGGGGGGGGGATCATTTATGGATTTGGAAATAAATAAAGTTGAGTAAATGATGGAATTTTCATTATTGGGTGAACAAAAATGTTTTTTTTTCTTTTTTGTCCCTTAAAAGTCGGAAAGTAGCAATAGATCGTCTGTATTGTGACATACGTCTGAGTGTAATAGATTATCGGAGAAAAATAATGTAGGGCAGAGACTTGGTTCTATTAATCAGTTATTGATTGGATTGAGGCGGATCTGATTGTTTGAGTAGAAGTCACTAGAAGATTGAGTTGATGTTTTGATAAGAACACCCCTCCATACAATATCAATAAGATGCATTTAGAAAATAGACAGGATGAATTTTAATTTTATGCTAACTAAGTTTGATAATTATTGTAGGTAAAAGTGTTTGTTTGAAATGAGTGTCACTTTTGGCAGATCATTTGCTTCACTCAACTTCTATGACTTTTTGTTTTCCCCCATAATGTGTTGACTGTTAAATTAAGATAAAAAAGTGAGATAGAGTTGATTGCAAAATTATTAGTATAATTATTGTGTCAAAAGCTGCAATTTTCTACAAATGTATGATTACTATCTATAAAGTTCAACTGCCTTTTTGCTTTATTTAAACATTATTTGAACCCTTGTACACTCCTCAAAATCTTCACTATATTGTCTATTTTTCTCATTTAGGGTATTTAGTGAATTAGGACTACCACTGGTGTCCCCCTCTAAAACATGATTGCTCTGTACTATGAAGGTATTTGATTCAGATGGTTTCTTGGTGACATTCTTCTATTTGTCTTGTTCTACAAACAAAAAATTCCCAACAACTTAAGCCTCTTGTATACCACTATATAGTATAGTAAACGTAATATGTAAATGCTGAAGGCGTAAGTAGAAATGTCACCAAAATGATGAACATTGCAACTGCGTTGCTTCAATCCATTTTTATTTATGGCTGAGAAGAGTCTCCCAACACGCTGGTAACCTAATTCTACACAAGGCTGTGGACCAGCGTTGTTCCTCTGAGGACGGCTGTATAAATAGAATCCATAATGGACCAGAGTGAGATGCTATCATTTATCTCCGACTCTCACAAACACAGTTCAGGTCTCTCCTCATTTTCCTAATGATCTCCTTCTTTTTTGCTATGTGTTTTACTTTAAGGTGCACAGGATCCGAGCTTAATGGACACGATTTATCACTGGCTGATGCTACCCAAGTCCAGTTTATCCAGTAAAGTTGAAGAACAAAACAAATTGCCAAATCAAATGCATTTTTGTTGAGGGAATTGGCTTATTTTTCAAAGAAGTAAGGAAATGGAAAACAAGGGGGACACAGACCCTAATTCAGGTCTTTGAGGTTAAACTGTGGTTTGTGCAGATGCAAACGCAATGAGTCAAGATGGGTTTCATTATTTAAGAAATTTTTTTGAAGGATGTTTTATAAAGGATGTTTCTTTTTGTAGGATGTCTAGGGAGTTGAGATTCTGTTAATTTTTCAACAACTTCATATCAATCAGCTATGCATAGGAATCGTAAGGGTTACAATTCTGTTCCTGATTCCAAATGAAGGTTCTGGTTCCTTAATGATTCCAATTTTTGTGTGTGTGTGTGTGTGTGTGTGTGTGTGTGTTCTAAAGCATCAGTAACAAAGCAAAAACAATGATACTTTTTTATTTTTTAATTATTTTAATGTGGAATTTGGACATCATTTGGACATAATTTAGATCATGTCAAAAGAGTCATTTCATGAGTTCCAGACATTTTGAGTCATTTGAACTGTTTCAATAATAAGAGTCGTTTGCTCTATAATCATACCACACTGGTTGTTGTCGTTGAGTGCAACCAATGATCAACATTCACAATTAAAAGATTTGTCACTGCAAAATAATAGAGATACATGTAATACTGATACATGCAATCACTATTTCAGTGTAGCATCCGGCTTGCATGAGCAGAAAACTTCACATACAAGAAAGTTAATGGAACCAAAAATCATAAAAATTATTCAGAACCAGATCTGAATAAGAGCTGGTTCTTGGGTTGCTAACCCTACAATCTGTTTTAAATGAGCATGGAAGGCATTTGGCTGGTTGCTTTTGCTCTATTGTTTTGACAGAATGTGGTCTCAGGTGATGTTTGCCTGTGTCCTTGAGTAACTCCTGAGGGAGTTTGGGTAAACAGCTTGCTGTTAACCCTTTAATTGGTGCACAGACAAAAGTGTAAATTTAATGTAAAGCACACGAAGAAAAAAAAAGACAACTTCACCATTTGGTTGCACACTCTAATGACTGAGAGTCCTACATTACTCAGCGACCAATCCAAATTGCTTGTTTTAGCTAATTCACTTTGAAGGCTTTTTGTGCTTCTCTTTAATTCAAATCGCTAATTGACTCAAAGTAGGATGCATCTCTGTGCCAGGGCCCATAGACACTCGGCAACACGGAGCTCCAGCGAAAAGATTTTCAGAAGGATGAAGGGAAGGAGGGAAGAGACAGAGAGCAAAGACAAATCTCAGCCCATACCCCCCAGGCAATGCCACGGCTCCATGCAGTAGATTAAATTCTGGCCCAGGCCCAAGTGAAGGCCTGCTTTTTAACCACTGATTCTCTCATTTGCCTTCAGAGGCCTGCGGCCTGGCAGGCTGCACGGCGCATTACCAGCCTGCAGCAGCACTTAAAACACATTTTAGCCCAGGCTAACAGCTGGCATCCTGGCCGAGAGACTCGTCTCAAGTGACGGAAAGGAACCTAAAGCGGGGAGGGGTGGGGGGAGCCAATCGCACGAAGTCTGGCTGAAATAATGATAGCGGCAGATGAATCTGATTGTGTGTGTTCATGTAATTGTGATTCACTTAGAGGCCATGTTTTGAAATATATTTTTAATTTACATAATTTGGTTATGTTCCTTGTTCTTTTTGTCTTTCATTTGTGGGTGGACACACATGAGAGACAAGGCCATTAACAGGACCTGCGCTGTGAAAAAATGTTTGTGAGCTTATTAGGAATCTTACATTTTTAGACAGTTATTTTATTTAATGCCAGTGCAAATGAATGCACAATGCTGCTGAACTCTTATATCAGCACTAATATTAAGTAAATATTTTTATTAAATTTTATATATATATATATATATATATGGGTTTTTTTTTATTTCATTGTTATTGTTCACCATATATATTTTTTGGTGTATCAAAATGCAAATTTGGCTGTACTGACTGTAATGAAAATAATGCAAAAATGTTTTCAATTTTCATTTCTTACTGTTACAAATTACACACACACATTAGATAGATAGATAGATAGATAGATAGATAGATAGATAGATAGATAGATAGATAGATAGATAGATAGATAGATAGATAGAATTTGTAACAGTAAGAAATGAAATTAATATATAAATCTGTGATGAATTTTTCTAGCTTTTTTGTCATGTTGTATTTTTCTCTTTTCAAAGTTTCTCTTCACAACTTCCACCTTTAGTTTGCAGATTATGAAACAACATTCATTCATATTTTAATAATGTGTGTGTGTGTGTGTGTGTGTGTGTATATATACACACACACACACACTCACACACACAAATATATGGAATCCATAGTTTGAACCGGCATGCAGGTTTTGTATCTGTGCATGAGAGTCAGTGACAAGCCAGTGATTGTCAGCAGAGTTATGCAGTGTTCAGTACAGCAGTTTCTCTCTCTCTGTGTCCCATGCCTTTGGTTTTCAATCTCATGCTTCACGTCCGCTGAGCCCACACCATCAGGGGCTCTTATTTACGGCCGAGGGTCCTCATACAATCTCCCGTCAAGGGTCCAGACCAGTGCGGCCCTCCCTTCCTCTCTCCCTGGGTTCATCCTCTCTCCCGTTCTGTGTAGAGAGCTCATTATTGTCAGCTTCTGAATGCACTGCTGGACAGGGCTTCAGCTGAATCCAGTCTGGTATATTCAATTATTGTCCCTGTCCTGTGACATGTACTTTTTTTTTATGGTGCTATTTTTAAAGTGAATATATGTTGTGCACTTTTCTGAAGAGTCTCTGTCAGCAAAGGCCCTGTTCTGTGTGTTTTGAGTTTGGAGCCTGTCTAACAGTCTATACGGATGCTGCGCGATCACATCAGTGTAATATGTAGTTATATTGTATGGTGGGACGGCCGGCTGTTGATTGATTTTCAGTGCAGTCTCCTGGGGCCGCCGTGATTTTATTTAAGTGAGCACACACATCATTTGTAAGCTAAGGTTCAGCTTACTTGCTCCATATTCAGCCTTTTTTAGAGGCGCCATAAACAGCGTCCTATCTTTAGAATGGGCTGTTGTGAAATGTGTACCACGGTGGACAGTAAATATGAGGTTGCCATGACTGCCAGCAGAATTCACATACAAGGCCGCCTTGTAAAGTATCGCTCTGATCTCCAGTCTGATGATGATTCTTGTGTGTGTGGTAACCGAACATGACTTACAATTTTTTTTTTTTTTTAAATCTGGACATTAAATCTGGAGGCTGGACCGGGGAGAACAAGATTATCAGTGAATAATGACTTCAATTTTGGTCTGTTCCTCTAATAAAGCTATCATACATATTCAGAACAGGAGATTTAAACTGGGGTCCACTGAATATTTCAAGAAAAAAAGGTTAATTCGTTAAATAATATTATTCCTTAAAATATTAATAAATAGTATTCATGTTTTGTTTTGTTTTTTTTTTCTAGTGAGTTTCTCTTCACGACTTTTGCATGAAGTTTTCTCAGTGCAGGTTATAAAGCAATATCCATTCATATTTCAATACTATGCTTCCATAAAAAAACAGAGAGATGGATTTAATTTAATGCAAAGTAAATATTTTACAGATAATATTTTAATGTCTTTTTGCTTTTTAATTCATTTGAATTTATTTTAGCTCAATTATTTATTTAAGTTATTTTCATTTAACATTGTGTTATCTTTATAATATCATGCTCTTTTCTTACAAAGTATAAATTGTATACATTTTCTATAAGTTATATATATTTTTTCATTTATAAAGGGCATTTACGAAAATATGTAAATGTAAGTGGCTTCATATTTTAGAAAGAAGGTCATTTGCAAAGGGGTTCCTCAATATCTGGCATCAAAAAGTTGAAAACCAGAAGTTTTGGATTATTGAGTGTCGTAGCATCTTTTATGATGCGTTTTTGTCGTTTTGTAACTTGATTGATGTGGTCACTATAAACTATTGTTATATGCCAAATGCTGCATAACATTTCTTCAAAAATGTCAACTTTTGTGTTCCATAGAAAAAAAGCAACAGCATACTGGTTTGGAACGACCTGAGGGTGAGTAAATGACAGAATTATAATTTTTTGGTGAACTATTCTCGATGTCCTTGCAAACACTGACAGGTTGTGAATGCCGGATGTATCAGCCCTAAAGGTGAGCGTCCCACAATGCAACAACTCGCCACCTTTCCATTGGCTCTGAGCGGGAGCACGATCGGAGTGCCGGTCTCAAATAGAGGTGGCATCTGGTGCCCAATTTGTCATGCCTGAATTACCTGAGAGCTGATAAGAGCTGAAGTTTTAATAAAAGTTGGGAGCTGTAGATAGCTGGCTGAAGGACACTGATGAAGTGTCTTGGGGCCTTTTTCCACCTCGAGATAAGGAGCTGAAGAGAGAGAGGAAGGTGGGTCGCAGGGCCAGAGATGTGAGTGCACACACTAATGTTCAGGGTGTGTGTTTTTTCTCTTTCTCCAGCATCTCAGTGTGGAGGAGATAGTATATACACATATGGTGTGAAAAAAATAATAATGATCGGGTTCTAAACAAGAAGAAACCTGGGTGGATCTGGCGATCTCTGGTGCTTAGTTGTAGGGGTTTTTTTTTTTCTTTTCAGTCTTTTGAAATTTATTAACAATTTTGTCATGTTATAATCATTAATTTTAGTTCTTTTTACTTTGATTGAAATTATATTTAATTACATTTATATTTATATTAAAGTTTTATAACACAATTTTATTTACAAAATATAAATAATTTATATATAATAATTAACTTTATAATTTTATATAAACAACATTTTAGTTGATCATGTGTCAAACTGTAAAAACCAACCTTTAATCAAATGTTCACAAATTTTTAATAAATGTATAAACATTTAAACATGTATTGAACATATAAAGATTTATCAACATTAACAAAATATAAAATGTTACCGAGTTGTGAATTCTTCATGCTTTTGAGACTTGGTATCAATTTGGCAACAGCATACGCATTTTCATACGCATTTTGACTAGCAACTACAGTATGTTCAGCTGAAAATTCATTTCAGTTTTTCAGTGTTCAAGCTGATCCCCAACATGACTGGATTAATTGTGTTTTTTGGATAATTCATTAACTTCATTTGAGGTAACAGAACATGAAGCAGCATGCTCACATAAAAATCTCTCTTTTTTTTTTTTTTTCTCTTTTTTTTGAGAAACATTTGCACCATATAATATATATATAGACAATATACACAAAACAGTATAGGAAAGAGACTAAAAAAAAAAAGAATAAATCCAAAAACAAAATAATCTGAAAACATTTTATATATCTTGTTGCATTGTTTTTTCTCATCAACAGTTCATTTTAATTCAAATATTTTAATTATCGCCATGATGTGTTTTTATGTCTTCATTACTGTTTTCAAATGTTATAAAATCAAAAAACTCTTTGTCAATGAGCATTTTCGTTAGTAATTTCCTTGATGAGATTAACACTGGCGGTGTCCTAACATGTACGTGTCCCTCTCTCTCTCTCTCTCACTCTCTCTCTCTCTCTCGCGCTCTCTGTTCTTCTCATTCGCATTCTGTGATTTGGCCTCCCGCCAGCATCTATAGCTCACCCTCAGCTGTGCCGGAGAGCTCCAGATGTGCCAAAGGCGTGTTTTTTTCCCCTCTCTTTTTCTCCCCACGTGTGTTTGTGAGCGTGTGCGTGTGTCTGTGTGCAGGTTTTGCCAGCTGACTGCACCGTTTGATAACCTGCTCTCTGGATGCCCATCACCGGCCGCAGAGATAGAATTAAATGATGATGATCTTCCCACGAGTTGGGTGCGGAAACAGCGCGTATAAATCTTGATTTCATCTCAGCGTGAGAAGTCTTTATCCATCATCACTCTTAATGAACAAGTCATTAGGCGCGATGAATGGCACGCAGGGCCCCGACGTTCTCACCGACGCTTTTGTTTGTAGCTTTTGTGGGGGCAACTTCTGCGCCCTTTCGAGGGGGTCAAACTCATTGCTCCAGATGTGGGGGTAACCTCTCCTGCCCCCCCTCATCCGAGGTGCCCAGCATGTACTAAGCAGGGCTGGAAAAAATGAGAGTAAACAGAAAGAGGCCTGATTGTTCCGCCCTGAAGCTCCTGATGCGATGCCATAAGAAACATAATTTTTAGTCATTTTAGGTCTCAGACTGTGGTCTTTTTATATGGCTCTTTCTTATGTTAAACAACTAGCTTGAGTCAAGCTTGTGTTCTAGGAATCATGAAAACGGAGTTATGGCACTCAGTATAATATGGCAACTGGTAACTATTTTTCGTTTTAGAGAATTGGTGGCTAATTTGTACGATCTGCTTACGTCCCGCAAAAGGATAGGTTAAAGAGTAGACCTTCATGTTTGCTTTTTTCTAAAAATTATACGTTTCTATACAAAGCACATCATACGAATTCATACAAAATTGTCACCTTGTAAAATAGTTACATCTTTCATGAGACTGGGTTGGAATATTTCACCCCAAAATCATTTACTTGCCCATATGTCATTCCAAACCTGTATGAATTTCTTTCTTCTGTGGAACACAACAGGAAAACCTTTTAATAATGTATTTTTTTTATATTTTTTACAAAAGGGGCTGTGTCATTGCAAAAGTACCGTATAGTGGTCCATACAACAAATATTTCCAACGAATGGATTGAGACAGTTCACAAAAATTGGTAACACTTTAGTTTAAGGACCAATTCTCACGATTAGTTGCTTATTATCATGTATATTACTAGCATATTGGCTGTTTATTGTTACTTTTAAATCACATATTAATGCCTTATTCTGCATGACCATATTTTAGATCTGTTAATTCTACCTCTTACTTAACTACTCTAACTATTAATAAGTTGCAAATTAGTAGTTTATTGAAGCAAAAGTTGTAGTTAACTGTGATCTAACTACACGCTATGCAATGCCGCGACATGCAATAAAAGACATCTTTTCCATTTTAATCTGAGTTTTTGTCCTAACCAGCGGTGATGGCGACATGCAAAGTTTCTATTTTAGAAAAGGTTTCTATTTCTGCGTCATCGTGGCTGGAGCAACAGCATTCAATGACAATCTCAGGTACTGATTATGTGCTTTGTTCAATGTTAAAAGTGTCTAATGTGAGTTTGAATATCATTATGTGTGACATTTATAGCCATACTGAAAGCAAAAATAGATCTTGAAAATAAATCAAAGCAAACAAGTACGTTAAGACTGTGAACTCAATGTGAACCAACAAGCGTATTCCATAACAAAGATGGTATCAGTCACTCAGTATGTACTTTTAATAATGTTAAAAATTTTTGGGAGTGATATTTGAGTGATTCTGTCGACTCACGTTGTGTCGCTCCGGTGTGGACAGCCAAATTGCTTGTAGCTGGAATCTTAGGACATGGTGTAATAGTTAGTTAATAGTGTGAACTGTAAACTAAAGTGTGAGCCAAAAATTATTTGAATAATTGGTCTAAATGATTTTTTCATGAACCATACTAAGTTGTCGAGTTCACTACACTGATTTGAAAACCAGGTTAGTTTGATCCATGAATGAGTTATTCAGACCTTTTTATGTGAACCAGATCAGCTGAAAACAGTGATTACAAATCAAACTTCATCACTTCTACACAACAAAGAGAAAGTTTCAGTCACTATTTTTGTAATTGCCCTCAAAATTTTATTTTCCTTTTTTTTCTGTGTTTTCTTCAGAAGAAAGAACGCAACATGGGTTTGGATGAGGATGAGAGCGTTTTCATATTTGGGTGAACTATTCCTCGGGAGTCTTGGGGGAGTTCTAATGAAATCCCAGAGATCTGTGATGATATGAGACTACAGCGAGAAACTCTACAGGGAACTTGAATGTTTAGAGGTTCGGTCTGTTAGACTGCACCCTTTGTTTTGTTGCTTACGAGGGCCTTCAGTGTTTGAATATTTTCCTTTTTTTCTAAGCTGCACTGGATCTTCTAGTTAAAAAGTTCAGGCAATTCTCTGAGGCTCTTGTATTTGCAATCTAGATGAACTTAAAAGCCTTCTTAAAGAATTTAAGAGCATTTTCAGCGTAGCCCCGGGCTACCGAAAGCAGACTCTGTACCACCTGCATCAAATTTGAATGAAACTGTGCACGACTCTTTCAGCTCTGTAAAGTAGAACGATATTTATTTTGTGAAGAAAGATGCTTCTCAGAGCTGTTTGCCTCAGAAATGTGAAGAAATAGAATTTGACACGGGGTAATTGTATTTAACTTCTCATACGCTGGCAGAGCATATATTTGCATTCAAACTCAAAAACAGCACACAGATTCTGACTTTCCTTGTTAGTGACAGCTGCCATGTTTTAATGTCACATTCTCGTAGGCTTGTGACTCTGAAGCCCTCAAGATCCTGCTGGGAATCACATCACTCAGTATGTTTGATAATATCTCTTCATCATTAAACTAGACACCTTTCATTCTTTAAACACCACTCTATTTCTCATGGCATTTAACAGTTGATGTTTTTCCTTTGTGTTTCTTCTCTTTTTTCCCTCTCCAGCCTCCTTCCTCTCTTTCAGAGAATCATCTTTTATTTGGTCACTGATATAACTGGAGTCTTCATTGCATAGAACATTTCTAGTGTTTATTTTATCAATGTAATCATATATTTTAACTAAATTGTAATGTTTAGCATGGTTATGATGAATAACGAAATAATATAGATCTAAATTGTGATATTTATCTTCACAAATGCAGCAGCTAACAGTTCAGTCAAGCTTGGTGTGATGGTATGGTCCATGTTGAGGTGCGGGGGAAAAAACAAACCCCCATTACTGCACATGTCAGCGTCATAAACAACAGATCGGGCCATGTGGACGCAGGCACAGCGGTAATGGAGGCTGTGCATCACTGTTCAGCACAAGGTCTGCAACCTCTACAGGACTCACCTGAACCACACAGAGAAAGAGAGAGAGGAGGGGAGAGAATAGATGTGCTGGTGAGGTGATGTTGAAGGTAATGTTGATAACTAACTGTGGGTAGTGTAGATGCCTATAACAACGAGGATGAAGATGATGATCATCACAAATTTTGGAAACAAATTGGACAATGCTGTACACATGCTTGGCTCTGATCTTTCCCTTGTACATTATTTAATGCTGTAGTTGCTGGTGCTTCAGGAATATTTAAAGGAGTGAAGATCAGCCAGAAGATCAGTGGGGTCCAAGTGTCTGAGAATGCATTGAAATGTTTTATATTTTATATGCTATTATAGATATATATATATTTTTAATTTATTTATTTTTTTTTTTTTATCAATAAGTCACTAAATGATAATAATTATTTACTAATTCATTAGTTTCTAATGTTTAGTTAACTGGTAGTCTTTCCCAGCTAACAGGGATCGTTCTCAGAAGGTTCTTTCAAAGTTATGAACAAACATTCTTCCAGCAAAGTTAATAGAAGTTCTCTTTTCTTTATACTTTTTCTTTATTATATTTTCTTAATATTGTTTTCATAACATTAGCACAAAAACATTTGTTACATTGTTCATGGAACTTTTTTTTTTCCTGAAACGTTTTAGCTGTTTTAATTTTTTTTTTTTTTAATGTTATGTAGCATTTGGACCAATCAGACACACATTTGTTCATCAGATTTAACAAATCAAATTAGTTATTAGATTAACAAATAATTGCAGACCCCTCACCCAACACACATACTGAGTGCTGGTATGTCTGTCAATGACTCCAGGCCCCCGGTTCCATGGCAACCCATCTGATAACACTAGTTTTATTGGTCAAAGGAATGCGGGCAGAGCAACATTTCCCTTTAGGAAAGACATAATGCCCATAAAAGTGGACTCTTCTCTATTTAATTCATAGAAAAACCTTTCTTTGAATTAACACCCATATCCTTCAGGTCATTGTGTATATTGTTACTGTTCTTGTATATTGTCTTTTGTACTGTATATTGTTTTATACATGCTTATGATAGATCACTAGTTAATATCACCCCATTTATTCTATGTTTGCTCTCTATCAATTAGTCTTCAGATGATCTAAATGACTGTATATTACATGTTGATACCAATGCAACATGTTAGTGTTCTAAGAATCTTTAATAGTTTGTATATCAACTATTAAATCCAACCCCATGGAAATTACCATGCTCAGAGACAAAGAGTTGTAAAACCTTCCCTCCAAAAGTTCAAGTCACCATTGGCTCTTTGACTCCCCAGAGGTGTGACCTCTATACCAGATAAAGCTCTCACATCAGTGACGCCAGCCAGTCTGTGGATCTTTTAGATTCTAAGAGGATGAGGAGGATGTGAGCTAGAACTCTTCTGGACCCTTAAGTTATTGTGGCAGGCCTCGCGGCCTTGTCTCTCCATTCGACCAAAGATTCTTGGATCTTAGCTGATGTCTCTTAACTCTTCTTCACTTTTCACCTGGGAAGAAACTCCCAATCACCATCGAGTCAGAACATCTTTGGAATTCATCACTCTTCAAACCAGGAAGAACGTGATTGCAAGTCCAAAACCTTGAAACCATCAAGACTTTCATCCGAGACTGCATTCTGGACACTCGTCAACGATCAAGGCAGTGCAAGTATAGTACATTTAACTAAACGAAACAGAGGTTTAGTATAAGTTATAGACCCTGTTATAAACGGCGCTGATGGTTTTACTCAGGTGGTTAACTGACTCTTTCCATAACTGCATTCTCTGTTTCTTTTCATCTGAAAAAAAGAAAGACGTTTTTTTTTTTTTTTTTAGCTGTTGTATTTGGCTAGTACCCATTTGCCCTTTACTAAGCCATGGGTCTCATTACATAGAGTGTCTGAACCAGAAATCTAGATTTTTCTACAAAAGAACTAAATGAACCAGATCTACTGCCAAAACATACGGCTGTGGAGGTTATGGTTCAGAAATAGTGACACCATCATGATAAGCATGACTGCGATCATCAGCCATCAGTAGTCATACTCTCGAATGGAGCACCTAAAGTCAGGTTGGCTACGTGCCCATCCAGCGTTAGAGAATACGAGGAGACAGCCGGCCTATTTTTGGGGCTTATTCCATAAAGTGATCTTACCATGGCTCCCTCATGACCAGTAATGTGATAGTGCCCCAGGCAGTGTTTTCAATTTCTTCAAAACACAAGCAGCACTCTGCCACTGACTTTGTGGTGAGGACAACTTAGTGGGGGATGAGTGCAGTTATTTGTGGCCTTTTATTGGAGATAGTTGCTCAGTTTATGATGTCTATGATATATTAAGATTTTTTTGGGAAATTTACAGAAGGAAAGCCAGGGGGAAAAACTACTTGCTGTTATGGGGCTTATCTTAATTTTGCTGAACTATTCAGACAGAAGCTACAGTAGCAATATAATTCAACTGAAATTAATTTTATGGTTTCTATACTTCCTGGATTTTTAAGTCCTAAAATGAACAAGAAATCTATAATTTGAACAATGTAATTGTCACATTGTATTTGTCACGATTCGTTGTAGGAAGGACGCTGGAGACGCGGAGAAACATTTAACAGTCTTTAATACTGGAATCACAGGGGAAAATCCACAACAGGAACACGGGAAACACACGACATCCAACAAGTAGACCCGACAAACATGAACTGAACAGACTGGGGCTTATAAACTCAGGATAACGAGGAACTAAGGAGACACACCTGGAATCTTAATCAAACAAAACGAGGAAAGGAATATGACCAAATAAGGCAAAACAGGAACTACATGGGGACAAAACACGACACAGACAGGTCCATAATCCTGACAGTAATCTATATTTACTTATACAGTGCTATCATTGAGCTATTAACTAAAACTAAAAATTAATAAAATGAAGCTCAAAACAAAATTAATAAAACTTTAATTAAAATGATAAATTAAAATTTTAAAATAAAAGCTTGTTCAAAATATTAATAAATACTATTACCTACGGAAAAATAACCGAAATGTTGTCTTTGCAACTAACTAAATAAAATTGAAGTGCTATAATTAACCCTCTGGGGTCTGAGGGTGTTTTGGGGCCCTGGAGAAGTTGTGACATGCCCTGACATTTGTGTTTTTTTTCAGTATCTTAAAAACATATTGATGGCTAAAGTCTGATAACACTGTATTCAGAACAAACTGGGCTACAGTATGTGAGCAGCATGAATGTACATGTTTGTGTTTTTGAGAAAACAACGTTTATGCGTGGTTAGTGAAAAACAAAAAAAATTTAAGTCAATGAAATAAGGCCATAAAACACACAGAATATCTGTTTACAAGACTTTTCAGAAGAGAACTGGATGTGGTAGACTAGAGTTTTTGCTACAAAATGATGTGAAAATCACCCTGTTTACTCTTTCCTAGAAAACAATATATTGATTTAACATTTGTAAAACATGCTTTCTAAAAGAATGCCCTTATGCGAGGGAGTGACACCAGTGCGGGCTTCGACCCCATGGGGTTAATAATACTTGAAATAAAGCAAAATAGAAATAAAAAAATAAAAAAATGACAAAAGCACAAAACAAAATTAATGAAAATTAATTAAATTGAAACCTGAAAATATAAAATAAAAGCTGATTCAAATATTAATAAATACTATAATAATATATAAAATAGCACAGGTTTCCTTCCTGTTAGCCCCTTCATTTCAAGTGAGGGATCACTAAAAGTTTTAGGAGTTGCCCTTTTCATTTCACCTAATTCAACTGAGAAGGTGAGTTTGCCACAAACAATCGAAGGAACGTCTTTTACAGCTAGCGAATGCTAAGAGTTCCAATGGTTGTAAAGTTTATTTACTGCTCTCTAATCTCAATAAAACCTGTCATTGCTGCAATGGATGACCTTCTCTTTACAATCTCACACAGTCTGTAGTGACCAAGTGTCTGACCAAGTCACCACAGACAGAAAACTGAAAAGACGTAATATCATTTTTACTAGGACAAGCAAAAACATCTGACTTACAATATAAACATCCACACTGCCTCGTTCAGCGTTCCACAGCAAACCACGTTATCTCGTATTCTGACGTAAGATAGGCAAGGAAGGTTGTTACCGGAGAAGGAAAAGTGGGAGAGCAGCGTGGAGATTACAGTGATGACTGGAGCCTTGTCAGAATCGCAGCAAATCAGATGACACTTCAATAGGGGGAGCCAGGGTGTATGGGAAAATTCGAAAATTGAGTTGACAACACCAGCGATAAAGGCGTTATGGTCGGTGGAAATTGGTCTTTAAATGGTTTGCGGCCCAGTTGTTGAGCAATGCAATTCAGAGTTGGCCGTTCTGAGCAGCAGAACCATGACCACGTGGGAATAGGGGTGAATATACGTTGAGAGATATAGCATCTATGAGCTGTCCTTCATCTCTTTTCAGACATGGGGAGAGTAAGGTCAGAAAGGCAAAGCTCAATATTGCCCACTGTAATACACAGACAAAAAGAAAAAGAATGAAAACAACAGGGACGCTGGAGGTCGGTGGCGGCTGAGAGAAAAATGTTAAAGGGACAGTTCACAGAAAAATGAAAATTCTGTCAATTTGCCCACCTGCATTTTGTTCCAAACCTGTGTGACTTACTTTCTCATGTGGAACACAAAATAAAATATTTATAACCAAATAATAATACCAATATTACTACTACATAAAATAATAATAATATTATAAGGGACTACTTCTACTAATAATATTAATTTTAAAGCATTTAAAATATTAAAAATGTTAAAATGTTAAAATGTTATTTATTATTATTTAATAAAGAACAATGTACTTTGAAAAATGAAGAACTGAATTTTATTAACTAACATTAAGGTTAATAAATGCTGTAAAAATATATTGCTCATATATTTTTCATGTTAACTAATGGATTAACTAATGAGACCTTATTGTAAAGTGTTACCAAATATATGTATTATTATTATTATTATTATTATTATTATTATTACTGTTAATAATAGTAATAATAATAGTTACTATAACAATGATAACACTACAATAATAATTAACTACATTAGTTAACATGAACTAACAATGACAGTTTTTTACAGCACTAATTCGTCTTAATACACTTAATATACTTTTAAAATTAAAAATGTTATGCACTTTTAGCAATATGTTGTTACAGCATTTATAATGTTAATAAAAGTTAATAAAATTCAATTATTCATATTAGTTCATCGATTTTTCATGTTAATTAATGCATTAACTAATGAGACCATATTGTAAAGTGTTACCCAATATATGTATTATTATTATTATTATTATGCTTTTTTTCTTTTTTTTTTGAGTGCTGGTATAGTGAATGTTAAACTATTATACAAATATGAAAATATCCTTTACTTTCATCACATTGGTTTTTCTGACATTGTTAATTTTTTGTTTGTTTGTTTGTTCCACAAAAGAAATTAAGTCATACAGGTGTGAAGGTGTGAGGGGTGATATTAGCAAGAGATAGATAGATAGATAGATAGATAGATAGATAGATAGATAGATAGATAGATAGATAGATAGATAGATAGATAGATAGATAGATAGATAGATTGGGTGAACTATCCCTTTAAGGTCACCCATTTTTACAGAGAAGCTCACATACTAAGTCAAAAGGAGAAAGTACTGTGCTGTATTTGAGCTCTTTAGTCTGCGTATGAGGTTACAGTAAAGTTTTCTCTCTTTCACTATATTTTGTGCTGAAAAACAATTTGAATTTATCAAAGTAGACTGTCACCGGCACACTCTGATACAGTGTTTTCCCCGAAAGATTATGGAGGGAAACAGGGATGATGCTAGGCTTTTAAGAAGGCCGAATACCTTGTATTTAAATGAAAACAGCTGTGCTCAAATAGCATTAAGTCCTGTCAAAATCTCACATTTCTCTGCTATTTTTTTTTCCAGCTTTTTTTTCCCCACCTCTCCGGGTTGTGAGAAGTTTAAGTTGAAAATGGTTTTGGGAATCGTCTGCAAATCTCCCTTGAGCGGATTAAACTGTGGGACTGGAAGAACTTAGCCAGACAATTTCCAACCACGGCTAAATTGCTTAGATATGAGAGCGTCAGAGGAATAAATATTATTTTAAACCTTTAAAATGCACTGCTTTTTTCATCTCTCCGGTTCCTTTCTTCTCCTGTCCTCTTTCTGTGCCAGCTCCACATGTTTGAAATTACTCAATTTAGCATAATGTTCATAATTGATCGTTTAGTGGAAAACGCAAACATATCGTTTGCTGACGGGTTCCATATTTTGTGAGTGTGATTCGTTGTTTCTGGTGGAGTTGGGGGACAGCTGGTTGACGTTTCACACTCATCGGGAGTTGTGATCATGAAATGGGATGTTGGCCTTTTCTCACCAGTGATTTGCCTTAGTGTTTTCAAACCTGTCTAGCAGGCCAGCGTCTCACAGCCGGACCGTCTGGTTGAGTGCTGAGCTAGATGGGAAGGCTTCCCACGGGACCAGAGGGTCATCTCAGAGGGCACACATGAA
Organism: Spinibarbus caldwelli; assembly: GCA_039654775.1. Taxonomy (NCBI): domain Eukaryota; kingdom Metazoa; phylum Chordata; class Actinopteri; order Cypriniformes; family Cyprinidae; genus Spinibarbus; species Spinibarbus caldwelli. Next base: position 19,606,107 of record CM077249.1, read on the forward strand.
GTTAATGGAAGGTATGGTGCACATGAAATCCTTTGCACTGTCATTCTCAGTAACAGCACAAAGACTATTTGCTGAATCTTTCTCTTAAGCCAGATCTTATGGAAGCCTGTTTCCAATGTATACTTTAAAGGTAGCTGCAACTATATTTCTCATAAATGAGATTCAATATCTCACAGTTAAGACTTTGTTTCGCAATTGAAACTTTCAGGGTCACGTTCCTCATAGTCATACTAACCTTCGCATAAATGCAACTTTATATCTAAAACTTGTCTATACATCTCACTGTCTCTATATATCTCACAATATGACATACTTGCAACTTTATATCTCAAAATGTGTCTATATATTTATATCTCACAACTTTAACTTTCTCATAATTGCAAATTCTTCGACTATATTTCACAATTTTATATGTACTTTTTATATATAAAATATCTTGCAACTAACTTTTTCCTCATAATTTTGACTTTATATCTTACAATTGTGACTTTTTGTCTCATAATTGCAACTTTATATCTCAAAAATGTGTCTATATATCTTAAAATGAGAATGTATATCTTTGTTTCTCATTTCTCACTATTTTTATAACATTTTTTATAACAAATTTTACAGCTTGCATTTGTGACTTTTTTTCTCAAATTTAGACTTTATATCTTGCAATTGCAGTTATATCTCACAGTTATGACTTTGTTTCTCATACAGTAATTGCAGCTTTATAAGACTGTGACTTCTTACATTTGTGACTATGATAAATGCAACTTTGTATCTCAAAATGTGTCTATATATCTTGCAGTGTGATCGTATCTCAGAATTGTGACTTTGTTTCTCATAATTTCTATCAAATGCACTTTATATCTTGAAATTAAGACTATTTTGTAAACTACAACTGCATATCTTGCAATGTGACTATATCTCATAATTGTGACTATTTCTCATAACTGCAGTATATATATATATATATATATATATATATATATATATATATATATAGATAGATAGATAGATAGATAGATGATAGATAGATAGATAGATGAATAGATAGATAGAAATATACATTTAGTTATATACAGATATATATTTATATATCTTGCAACTGTGACTTTTTGTCCTCATAATTTCAATATTATATCTCACTAAAGTGCTTAGTAGTCTAACCCACCTTTTTTTTTTCCTGCACCATATGAATTTAAGTGACATTAAATTATCCATAATAGGCTTTCATATGTGGCATGTTATAAGCCAGTGTTATATTTATACTTTGTGTGTGAGTGTATCTAGATATACTAGGTAGTATGTCTCTCATAGTCACACTAACCCCAATAATCGCCTTGTTGTTCTACAATTCCTGTAATCGTCTCAGCCAAGCAACCTGGCATATTGTGTTCTGCATATCTCACACAAAGCCTGACTCCTTTTCCACACTTTTTCAGGCTTTTGACAGCTTTGTCTGCAATAACAGGTGTCTCCTTATTCTACCACATGCATCCTTGATTCCTCACTACCGAAAAAAAGCGAAGTTTTTTTTCTCCACAGCTCAAATCAGGCAGATGTTGGCTCAGTTTTGGTTTTCAGGGCCTCCCTTTTCAGTTTCAGCCCTCTCCCGCCTGTTTTCCACCCTCCCACCCCCCTCCGGAGCGCGGTATCAGCGAGGAGCCGCGACAGGAGAATCAGAGAGGGCCATCTGATCTAACTGACAGGTCCCTGGCAGATGTTTGCAGCTTTGTTGACATTTTCCAGCAAACCCACTGAGCATCTACGGCACGTCCTCATCTTACAAACCTAACGCTGAGTTACTCGGAGGAATATGCGGACCTCACTTTCATTCACTTATACGGGTTATTTATTTACAGATCTTTGTAACAGCCGTTGTGTCCTAAAAATCACATTTCCACTTACATAATTTCATTTCTGACATGACGTACCTCGCATTTGTGTTGAAAAATCACGGCGGTGAATGCCAAGTCCGTACTTAATTAAATCAGAGAGATGATTTCATGCATCAAGATTAAACTTAGGCTGGGAATTGCTCCAAGCTCTTTTAATACAGAATTTCCTTTCTTTCCCTTCCACAGAGATTGCAAATTGCAAGTGGACAGGTATCTCCGACCTCCTTAATCCCAAAGAGCCATCCCCCCGTGTCACCTGGGCTCCATCGCCAAATTGGTTTGAACTCCTCCGATTTTACAGTGCACGTCCAGATGTCAGTAAGGCTGTGAGATCTGTCGAGGAGCTGTCAGGGCGAGTTTAGGCCTCTGCCCTCGCTCTGGACATGGCCCTTACAGGTCTCGGATCAGGGCGGAGTAAGAGGGGACTCGTGCTCCCCGCTCTCCTCGACCTGTCAGCCATGTTTAGCACCTCTGCGTGTGACAGAGTTAAGATGGAGAGAACCACTTTCAATTCTTCCCACTAGATCAATCAGGGAAGGGGTGAGGGTCAAACGCAAGTGTTTAGAAATGCACGCATGCCAATTCATTTTTCAAAAGTTTGGGATTGGTAAGAATTTTTTAATGTTTCTGTGAGAAGTCTCTCATGCTCACCAAGGCCGCATTTATCTGATCAATAATACAGTAAAAACCGTAACATTGTGAAATATTATTGCAATGATTGATGAATTTAATGCACCCTTGCTAAATAAAAGTATTAGTTTCTTTCAAAAAATAATTTGACATTAAACATTTAAACGGTAGCGTAGATAAATAAATATAAAATATGGCCTCAAAAGGAAATATTACATGCCAAAAACACACATCTTTTCATCGTTTATTCTTTTTGATTAATCATTTATTCATTAATTTATACTATGATTTACACTTCTATAAAATGAATATAAATTCACAAAAAAATGTTCCTGTCCACCAGAGCTCTCACGTCATTCACACTTACGTTTTAAAACTGTAAATAATATATTTTAAAATTGTAATTAAAAATATTGCATTAGACACAACATCAACATTGGTTTTCGCTTGTCATGTGACCAATTATGCACTGAAGAACCTTGGACGTCTCCTTTTGTGCTTTACATACAGTAAGAAAGAAAATAATACAGGGTTGGAACGACTTTGCAGTGATATCGAAAGTTTCATTTTGTGGTTGTGTATTCCTTCTCTAGGATTTTACAGTTGTGTAGTTACAGTAGAGCTGTCATCGCCGTCTTTTTTGTATGTGTATGTTCTCCACAAAACCATCAAGTGTTCGGCTGGGTCAAGGAACTTCTGTTAACACTTTTCAAACAACATGTCCCAAGCCTTAATCTATTCTCCTGCTGTAATTTATATTTTAAAACCTGCCCTTATTTTTATTTCACTAAGCCAACACATTTTTATCTTTCGTACTGCAGTTTGACAGCCACTGACAAGTGAAGTGAAAAACCCTCTCATGCAACCTGCTCTCACGAAACCCAGGAAGGTGAAATCAATACAGTTTGTATTTTAAAAAGGCACTGATACGTATGACTCAGAATTACTACCGCAGACTGACATGCAGAAGTTATGAAGATAAAAAGTGACTCAAAACAGGGACAAAAGACGATTTGGTGGTGGCAATTGATATAGACACCGATATGCTGAAAGCTCAGAGCAAATGGTAATTGACAAGAGTATCAGAAATACAATGGAAAAAAAAATAAAAGTGTGGCGCAACGAAACGGCATTTCTGGTGAAATGGTGTTGGTGAAGGTTGACTGAACTTCAGGTTTCAGGTGACCCATTCACACTTGCTTCCCCCCCCCCCCCTCACAGTTCTTTTTTCTCCTCCATTACTCGGACGCTGAATGATGGTGATTTGGTTGAGGCCCAGCGAGTGTCTGAGGAAAATTGGTTGGTTGATAAAAACGATGCTATCAAAGAGGGCTACTTTCTCATTTACATTTAGATGAGTATTGATTATTTATTTACTCAGTGGAGTGGGATTCTTTTCCAATCTTATCTCTCTCGTCTTGTGCTTGACACCTGGTAGAGGGGGGGAAAGAAAGCGTACGAGAGATAGAGTTCTTGACACCACTCGAGGATAACAGCATTTTGCTGCACAGATAAAAGTTAGAAGGGTGCTCTCCCTTTGTCTCCTTTTTCTCTCCACTCGTTTCTCTTCCTCCACACCAATTTTGACAGAAGAAGAAAGTTTTCAGAACTAAAACTGATGGCCCTGGATGAAAGGGTATAGGTGACAAGCTCTCAATTTGCTGCGGTAAAGAGTGCAATTCGACATACAGTAATGGTTGGAGGATTTCAGCGAGCAGTGTGGTATATTGGTGTAACAGATTTTTTAATTTTTTTATTTATTTTTTATTTATTTTTGGTCAATATACTGTATTGACGTGTATTTGACTGAATGTCAAACTTTTATCAAACATATTTTTTGTGATCATTTAGTCTCATTTCTTCCTTTGGACAGGCATTTAAAAGTGGCAATACTTAATTCAACCAATTTTGAATTAATAATCATGCCTGAAACTTGTGTACTGTAGGGGAGACCGGGGAAAGATGTCACATGAGTTTTTGACCAAGTAAATATTTCTCAGGGTCGGTTTATTTTAAAAGTAACATACCTTAAAGTCTTGGCTACAAAAAGCTATTAGACATTCAGACATGAAGAAAGAAAGAAAGAAAGAAAGAAAGAAAGAAAGAAAGAAAGAAAGAAAGAAAGAAAGAAAGAAAGAAAGAACACATTTTTAATGTTTAACAATGTTGTGCTGTTGTGACAACATGCCCCAATAGTGTAAACAATGGAACATGCTTTTAAAGGCTTTATAACAAAATAAAAAAAAAACAACATGAAAAAGTGAAAATATTAAAGGTAACTTACAAAAATGTCAAACTATATATCTATATATATATATATAAATTGAATAAATAATCATTCAATATGCTGATTTGAACATTTGAAACAATTGTGCTGCTTAATATTTTTGTGGAATCATGATAAAGTGAAATATTTTTTTTTTCTTTGATGATTTCTGCAGGATCATGTGACACTGAAAACTGGAATAAAGAACATTTTTAAATATATTAAAATAGAAAATTATTTAAAATTGTAATATTTCACAACTGTACTGTTTTTACAATAATTCTGATCAAATAAATTTATCCTTGATGAGCATAAGAGGCTTGTTTTTATAAACAATTAAAAATCTAGTCAACTCCAAAGTCTTCTGAATGGTAGTTTATATATATAAATGTTATGTGTAAATATTTTAGCATAGCAGACAACTGGCCCAAAAAACTCATAGTTACGGAGATACATCTCATGTGACAACTTGCCCCGGTCTCCCCTATACTTGTAAGACGCATTGGATATTGCTGACTGTACTGTACCTGTACGTTTCCTCATTGTATGTATGGTGCGTGAAGTGACTGGGTGCAGTGGAGACAGCAGCAGGATGGGGGTACGTAGCTCTCTGCAGTGCTAGAGGACCCCTGACAGACCCTGCCTCTTCCTCTCAGCGCTGTGATGGAGAGTGAGCCGTCTCCTGAGGTGGCCTCTGTCAGCTCCGCTTTGCTTCAAAAGGAAGATAGGTAGCACAGCCGTTGCGGCCTGCGTCAGCCACCCATCTCCCTGCCCTCACCCCGTGGGCGACACTAGGCATGGGATATCCCTGCAAACACATGGAGGGCGGATCTAGATGGTGTCACAGGAAAAAGGTTCATTTGCATAAGTGTTTCAGTCTTACATAAAATACATTCAGTCATGTAATACATAGATTAATTTCCTCTAAATATAGTTAATCTTCCATCTGAATCAACATCTGTTGGTTTATAAGGATGAAGTGGACCAAAAATAAGCGAGTTTAGGTTCAGGTGATTGATTGGCTGGGTGTGACCTCACAATAATTATGACAGCTTACCTCATGAATATTAATTAGGTGATGCACAAATAATTTTGTATTATCTTTTACAGTTTATAGTGAGCAGATAACCTGGTGACATATTTAATTAGATAATTTAATGACAAACAGAACCTGGTAACAATCACAACAAACATGCAGCATTAAAAATAAACTGCAGTACCACATTGTTAAATATACAGCTTCATCACTGCCACACATTTCATAAAGCTACTTCAAAAATGACAAGTATGTATAATAAACTGTTTTGTGGGATCACAATAATAATCCACAAATACACACAGGCCATTTTGTATCTGTAACTATTAGAAAATTTTGCATTTTGTCTTGAAAGTATGTGCTGTTTTGCATATGAGGATTTTTTTTTAACTTAATATATTTAACATAATATATCAGCTACACATTTATGTAAGAACAGTTTTATTGCAATGTAATTTTTTTTTTTTTTTGGAAGAAATTGATACTTTTATTCAGCTAAGACACATTAAATTAATCCAAATTGACATTAAAGACATTTATAACATTACAAATGTTTATGTTCTTTCCATTCATTAAAGAATCCTGAAAAACACTTTATTACTTTATTAACACATTAAGCATCACAACCATTTTCAATAATAATAATAATAATAATTTTTTTCTTCAGCACCAAATCAGCATATTAGAATGCTGCTGAAAAATCAGCTTTGTCATCACTGGAATAAATTACATTTTAGAGTATCTTAAATGTAATAGTTATTTAAAATTTAACATTTTTTTCTCCACAAGATTTCTGTTTGACAGTATTTTTGATCAAATAAATGCAGCGTTGGTGAACACAAGATGTTCTTTCAAAAAAAAAAAAAGAAAAGAAAAGAAAAATATTGTCTCTAAACATTTTGCATCTTTAAAATAATTTTAAATGGACTACAATAACATTCTCGCCACTCATAAGAATAAGAAAATATGATTGAGTAAAGTCTTAAAATGGGTAACTGATGTCAATAACAGGTGATCCTAAATGGCATGTTGGAATGTTCTTTCTTTCTTTCTTACTTTCAGTTCTAACTCGGTTACAAATGACTTCTTTAAACAGATTACAATGAGTCAAAATCAGGGCTAGATAAATAAGTGTTGTCCAATACTTACCACATCACCACTAAAACAAACATCTGTCTGACTTACCAGACCTAAATGTCACTAAATGGATGTAAAGATGCATTTGGCAAAGCGCTCAGGGTGATTAACTCTGTGGGCCTAAAATGGGCACTGACTACCAGAGACTTCCATCGCTGCTCAAGAATGGGCATCCATTTTTCTTTGTTAGTCAGTCAGTCATTAGCCTAGTTACACATCTGGATCCCAACAGCACTTTAAGAATATGGACTGCTCTGACGAGGAGGGGGAAAAAAAGCTAATTAGCCAAACTGGAGAGGAACATCTTGTTTTCCTAGCCCCCCTAATGGATTAGACCAAGGTCTTTTGAAATGCAAACTTATCAAGGAGACACAGTTAGAGGATCTGTCCCCTTTGGAGTTGCAAGTCCCTGTCTACCGTCTGTCCTCTGAGTTAATGAGTAAACATTAGGATTGGCTTTACTCTATAACTTGCTACACAGCTAAACCAAAGTAAAGGGTAACTGTGTTAAGATTCTGTGTTCGATTTAACCGTCTCAAAGCCAAAATGTATTTAGTTTCACCTTATAACTGTCTGTCTTTACCGCTATATTTGAAAAGAGGTGCTTTCAATGCGATTTGTTGAAAATGCCCTTGGGGACCGAGGCCTTTTCTCTGTTAGTGCCAAAGATGGCAAAGGCTCTCCTGACATTTTGGGAGCTGTTTCTAAAAGGGTAAACATTGCCCTGAGTTTTTGGCCTTCATTGGATGACAACTTTATTATATATTTCAAACATCTCTCCATTAATGTTATCAAAATGAAATTCTCATTATGAACCCAGTTAACAAAAATAAGAATGTTTAGCTAACATTCGCATTAAAGGGATAGTTCACCCAAAAATTTAAATTCTGTCATTAATTACTCACCCTCATGTTGTTCCAAACCTGTAAGACTTTCGTTTATCCTCGGATCACAAATTAAGATATTTTTTTATGAAATCCGAGAGCTTTCTAATCCTTCATAGACAGAAAGGGAACTACCACGGCCAAGGCACAGAAACGCAGTAAGGACATCGGTAAAACAGTCCATGTGACATCAGTGGTTCAACCACAATTTTACAAAGCTACGAGAATACTTTTTGTGCACAAAGAAAACAAAAAAAAAATATAGCTGCAAGCAGCAATTACGGGGCCAAGCACTACAGAAGCAAGCATTAGACCAACTGCAGAAATGAGTAACTGAAGCCATTTTAGGATGTTTTTAGTCAAAACGGCTGAAAAATCATATATAAACCTATAGCAATATGATTTATTGGCTTATCACGTTTGACTAATAGGTGGCGTTGTTATCAAATCGATATGGTGTGTTCTGTGTTAGGTGACAATGGCACACACAAAGTTTGATGTCAATATACCAAAGCATTGCAGAGATACAGCCTCAAGTGTAATTTTGGCATTATGCCTCAAATTCGTTGCTGTGGTATGTGAAAACCGTTTTGTCTATCGACACGAAATCCATAACTTTTGATCAGCATGGTCTGAAGATGATATGATTCGATTTTGGTGAAAATCAGACAAACAGTTTAGGAGGAGTTTGAAAAAGTATGTTTTCAACATAAATCAAAATGGCGGACAGGTAGTTCGGCTTAGTATGAGATAATTGGTATTTGTGTTGTCGGCATGACCCAAGGAATAATTTGAGACCAGTTTCATTACAATAGGCTAATGCAATCAAAAGTTATTAGCATTTTTGTAAATTTTATAATTAATGATTAATGAATGGTTTATTACTCTTGACCAATAGGTGATGCTGTTACCAAACTGACGTGGCGTGGTCAATGTGAGGTGACAATGTCACATACAAAATTTGGTGCGAATATGTCAAAGTTTCGCTGAGATACAGCCTCAGATGCAGTTTGGCATCTTTCCAGCAAATTCGTTGATGCGCTAAACGAAAACCGTTTAATATATCAACACGAAATCCATAACTTTTTGCCATCATGGTCTGAAGATGATCCGAGTCAAATTTGGTGAAAATCGGACTAACGGTCTAGGAGGAGTTCGAAAAAGTAGGTTTTCAACATGAATCAAAATGGCGGATAGGAAGTTCAGCCAATTATGGCAAAATTGGTATTGATGTTCTCGGCATGAACCAAGGAATCTACCAACATCAGTTTGATTACAATAGGCTAATATAAACAAAAGTTATTAGCATTTTTAGAAATTTCATTATAACTTTTGACCACAAGGTGGCGCTGCCCCAAAACTTTTTGCGTACCATCAGGGCATGGTGTCGAAGATGTATACCGAGTTTCGTAATGATACATTAATGCATTCATTAAATACAGCATTTTTTAACAAAATTCAAAATGGCCGACGCCCAAAATGGCTGACATGGGAAAATTGGATATGATTCAACTCTAATCTAAATCTAAAGAGACAAGTTTTTTTATTTTTGGCCAAACCATTCACAAGTTATATGCAAAAATATCAATTTTTCATATCTCCTGACCACTAGGTGGCACTGCGCCGAAACACTGCAAGTAGCCTCTGGTCATGCTTGTTATAGGACACACCAAGTTTGGTCTCAATACGCCAAACTGTTGCGGAGATATAAGCTCACATCCATTTTTGCGTGCTTTCAAAGAATTCGTTCGCGAGTTATTCGAAAATGGATTTATGAATCAACTTCAATTCCATAACTTTTTGTCAGCATGGTCTGAAGATGATCTGATTCAATTTTTGTGAAAATCGGAGCAACGGCCTAGGAGGAGTCCGAAAAAGTAGGTTTTTCAGAAAATTCAAAATGGCGGAAAAACAATCATAACGGAAAATGACGTCATGTAGTACGTTCGAATCGGCTTAAGCCAAGGAATCAGAGGAAAAAGAATTTTGTTTCTAGCACTTACGGTTCAAACGTTATTAGCATAAACATGAGTGCAACTTTGGACAAGTGGTGGCGCTAAAGAGTTTGAGTTAGAGACTCCATATTTGCTGTGGTTACTATTGACACTATCCTCTATCAGTGTGCCAAATTTTACAACTTTCCCGCAAGCGGTTCTATGGGCTGCCATTGACTTCGCGGCAGAAGAAGAAGAAGAAGAAGAAGAAGAAGAAGAAGAACGCTAACAAACACAATAGGTGCCTACGCACCTTCGGTGCTTGGCCCCTAATGACTTTATTCAACAATTCCTCTCCTCTGCGTCACATTAATACCATTATGGAGAGTATCACGACACATGCACGTCAGAAAGCTCTCGGATTTCCAAAAATATCTTAATTTGTGTTCCGAAGATGAACGAAGGTCTTACGAGTTTGGAACGACGTGAGTGTGAGTAATTAATGACAGAATTTTCATTTTTGGGTGAACTATCCCTTCAAATTATGAAAGAATTGTTTCTCAATATTTTGTGAACATTCAAAACGTTCAGCTTTTTATGTGTTTTAACATTGTTTTTAACATTGAGAACACTCCATTTTCTAATTTTGCAGACATTATGGAAACATTACTTTTGAATGTTCTCTGAACATTCTGAAACAAGTAAAAAATGAATGTCCAACTAAATGTTTCCCAGAAAAAAAAAAAAAAAAAAAAACAATCCATGAATGATGCATAATGTTTTTGTGCTAACTTTGAACAAACATTCTATTAATATTACTGAAAGAACGTTTGTTCATAACTTTGATAGAACCCTGTTACCTGGGGTATCACGTGGTATTTTTATTCTTCCCTTTCAAGTCTCTTAACTTCAAATTGAGAGATCTGGTTGTGATAGAAAGCTATATCTAATTCATTTCTGAATGCACTTGCAATCTTTTCTGTCCTAGTCTAAAGCAAAAACAAAAACAGCATGAAAGGGAAACTAATCTGATCTTCTTTCCTTTTATTGTGTAAGTTTCATTTTATTTCAATGCATCTCTTCCTGGAGACTACTACATATCTAGGTATCTCTTAGATAGAGGTCACCTGTCCAACAGAAAAAAAAAAAAAAAAAAAAAAAAAAAACAGTTCCCTGCTAGTGTTGGGCTGTGCGGATAGGACTGTGAATCTAATTGGACTTCAGTTAGGGCTTTCTAAATCCAGTTCTTTGGCATGACCTTGGAATAATGGCAGCACTAGATGAATAGAGAGGCAGAGGGGTTCATAAACAGCTGAATCTGGTCTTTTGTGTGGGCTGATCTGCAGAGGAAAGACAGACAGGGCTGGGATTGTTCACCAGACGGGAGAGCTGGGTTCACTATGCCCTTTGTCATGAAAAGTGTGGCATGACCTCAGGAGTTGTGTGCACACAAACACACACACACACACACACACACACACACACACACACTGGAATATAGCTTTTCTTTTTTTTTTTTTTTTTTTTTCTAAAATCACAATACATTTTTAACTTCTGATTGTTCTTGGTGTTCTGCTCTGCTGTAGATCAAATGAGATATTAATTCTAAATATTTATTATTTAAAATATTCTTCGTGAAAAAAAAATAAAGGTTTTTAGCAGCTGAGCCATAGATAGATAGATAGATAGATAGATAGATAGACAGACAGACAGATAGACAGACAGACAGACAGACAGATAGATAGATAGATAGATAGATAGATAGATAGATAGATAGATAGATAGATAGATAGATAGATAGATAGATAGATAGATGTAATTGGTTTCCTTTTCTGCTGTAGAACAAATGAATGTAGTAATGTTTATAGTATTTTTTATTCACAAATAATAAATAAACATGTTTAATAAATAAAAACATTTAAATATATAAATTTGAATGCTTTTGGTTTTCTGTTCTGCTATAGAACAAATTAATTTATTTAATATATTAAATCTTTTTAAAATGTTTTGTTTGACCCTAGAATATATTAAACAAAAGAAATAAAAAATAAGTAAATGAAAAAAAAAAAACTGACTTTGTTTTCAAAGTATATTTACGAGAACAATTAGCAAATGCTAATGTTTTTGTCAGATCACGATAATAATTCACAAATACACATGGACTATTTTTTTTTTCATCTGTAATTTGCTGCACAAACAGTTATGAAATATATATGTATGTATGTATGTATGTATGTATGTATGTATAAATAAATATTATTGGTTTCCTGGTCTGCCCTAGAACCAATTAAAAATTATTTTAAAATATTTATAAATAAAAGTATAAAATATTTTTAGAAGGTTTATAGTTCATCCACAGAATATATTAAACAAAAATGTACTTAAATAAACACATTTAAATCAATTTGATTGTTATTGGTTTCCTGTTCTGCTATGTGAAAATGTACTTAATATGTTAAATCTTCTTAAAATTAAATACAGTTTTTATAATAAAAAATATTTATTTAAAATAAATAATTTAAAAAAAAATTGTCTTTGTTTTCAATAAAATATAAGTATATTTACGAGAACATTTAGTCTATGCGGGCCCCTCCCCTTGCCGTCCCTTGGTGCAGTTGTTGTGTGGAATGGTGAGCCTAGCGGGGTGTAAACAAACACAGTCTCCCTCAATGTCCTGACAAGGTAGGACCCCGGCCTGCTCTTGACCCCACATTAAATCCTCATTATGCCTAATGCAATCTGAGCCCAGCTCCTGTGCCACAAAAGAAAGATCAGTTAACATGATTAGTGGCACAAACACAGAGACTTATTGGCCCATCAAATCTAAATTTGCTCTTTGTCATTCTATTGTTTAATATTTGCATTCATTTAAGACATAAAGAGTTGTCTTTATGTTGTCGGTCAGCTGTTTTCATTGTTTTACTTGTCCAGTTGGCTTTTTTTATTTTTATTTTTTTGGCACGCATAATCAATACATTAAAACTCATGGAGCACATCTGTACATGACATGCAGGACTAATACATCACTGCACATCTAAAAGTGTGGCCATGGATATAAAGCCCCTGTTGCAGTGGCTGGCTGATTCATGGCGTTGAGTCCTCATTAAGTGTTGGTTGTGTTTTCTACCAGGTTTGATTCGGTTTTTAATTAATTTTCCGAGATGGCTCTCGGAGCTCTGTTGTCATATTAAAGTCCTGTGAGCTCTAGACCTGTCAGAGGGGAAGAAATGGTTATGGCTCATCCTGAGATTAATATCTCATCACTGGTGATGTATTACCTTGATAAACTGCGGCACGAGGTTCACTAATCAACATTTTAAAAATATTATGCATTTCCGCAGTTTGCTCCTGTATGATAGATGAACATTTGAGTGGACAGTGAACAGTCAACAAGCTGCAGTACCTACACTACATCTCCAGGATTCAATTATTGCCAGTTGTTTTTTTGTTTTTTTTAAATTTTATATATTTCTTTCCAGCAAATATGGGGAAATATCTCATTTATCATTCTGAGGGATCAAAATATTTTGTCATTTGTGTAAAAAAGATGTCTGCAAATGTTTGTCTCATATTTTAACTGCATGAAGTATGTTTTTCCTGATGGGGAAAGTAGTTATGTACAGAAATAAAACTGTGAATATGTTTATCCAATTAAATCTTTTTCTAAATTATAATTAGGAATCATTTCTAATGGAGTATACTGCAGCAAAAAAGTTTTCTGGCTAACTTTCCATCAGCGTTAGGTAAGTAAAAAAGTAATTACTAGCTAATAATTCTACCTGATCTCATGACGAAAACGCACCTGTGGGAACTTTTTCGCAAGACGCAAAATATGTACCAATAAGTACATATCACTGCAGTTTCCAACAGAAATGAACACTAGAGGTGGTAAAACAGCGAGCACTTGTAATCATTTTCGGACACAATTATGATTGCAGCTCCATATGTTTCACTTTCCGGCCATAACAAGCTTGCTCGGTAGCTCAGCTGGCACGGAATTGGACTTAGGATGTGGAATCCTTGGGTATGAATCCTGTCAAAAACATGACTAAATCAAGTTAAAATGGTATGTTTGCGATTATGTTTTTACGTCACATTCGCTTTTGTTCATTTTAAAACGTCATGGAGCATTAGAGTTATAGCACTACTCAACAGACATTTCAAGCCGGTACTACGGTGACACCTACAAAACCAACGTCACATAAAACCTACCATATGTGTGTTCATCTGTTCCGGGGTGGGGAAACAAACACTCTTTTAGCGCCACTCAGTGGACATTTCAAATCGAATATGTCATGGAATGTACATGGCAGTACGTATTTTGTGCCTTGAGAAAAAGTTCTCACACGTTCCCGTTATGAGATCAGGTTGTAATAATTACATCAACAATGTAATTAGATTACTGTACTAATTAGTCTCTCTAAAACATACTGCACTACTTACTTTCTAAATTCTATATCAACCTGGAGAAATTGAACAATACAAACATAGACATGAAAGTGCTCTTTAATTCTTTCTAATAAATGATATAAAATTCCATAAATTATTGTTGAACCAACCAAAGTATGTGGATAAGGGATAAGGTTACATTAAAAAAAACATAGATTTTACCAGGGGAAGTCATGGAAGTTAGGGAGTTGGGCTTGTGACCTGAAGGTTGCCGGTTTGATTCTCGCACCGGCAGGAATTGAAGGTGGGGATTGTGAATGAACAACACTCTCTCTACCTTCGATAACATGACTCAGGTGCCCTTGAGCAAGGCACCGAACCCCCAGTTGCTCCCTGGGTGCTGGAGCAATGGCTGCCCACTGCTCTGGGTGTGGGCAACCCATGGATGGGTTAAATGCAGAGCACCAATTTCGAGTATGCACTGTAAAAAAAACTTCCGTAAAATTTACGGTAAAAAACTGGCAGCTGTGGTTGCCAGAATTCTACCATAAAATATACGGTAGCAACGTTTTAGGTTTTACGGTTTTAACTTAAATTTACAGTTAAATACCGTAATTTCATTAACTGATATAATGTTAATATACCAACCTATTGAAGTACTGAAATCTGTTTTGTACATTTGTATTACACTGATAACCACCAAATGCAGGTGGTGATGAGAAAGTCACATGATGAAACAAAGCCCATCACAAGCAGATTTTAAATAATAACATATATAGAAAGTGCACAGTGTCATTCACACAAACACTAAACACTATCATGGTGAGACTCATTAAACTGAAATATGCAATAAACATTAATTTAACAATATTAGATGTAACATACAACCCTAATTAACATAACTGATAAGAAAAAACTAAGAAGAAACCTAATTATTTCAAAGAAAAAACATCAAATTCAAACAAAATTTGAAATGCAATGCAGGGAATTCTGGGAACGTCAATTTACGGTTTTTCCCTGTAAATTTTACATTCTTTTTCACTTCCAAAAGCGGTATTTCACCGTAAAATTGTGTGAAATGTCTATTACAGTTTTTCACCGTATATATTAGGGGAACTTACCGTTAACCATTTAACAGGTTTTTACCGTAGCTTTTTCACAGTTTTTTACCGTTAAAATCACGGTCATTTTTTACAGTGTGGGTCACCATACTTGACAATACGTCACGACTTTCACTTTTAACTTTAATTAAATTACAGACAAAACAAAGAGTAAGCCCTTACTTTATTTTTTTAAGGAAAAAAGTAACTAAATTACAGTAATTAATTACTTGGTAATGCATTACACTCAACACTGCTTTCCATTACAGTATCTAAATGAAATGACATTAAATTAAACTTTTTTTTCTTTAAACATAACACCTCACTAAATGGTAGAAGAAAGAAAATTGCCAGTGTGATCAGAAAATCAAAATATATTCCCCTAAAATTGTTTCTCAAGTATTTTTTATCTATATTTAAACGTTGAGATATTTTTACTGGAAAACAAGTCAAGTGGCACTGGAGGTCTGGCCAGCAGGGTAAGTGTTAGTGTGTATATGCATGCGATATTAGCTCCCAGTGAAGTTTGACTTGGTGTATCTGGAAGCTGTCAGATGAGAAAGCTCTAAAAGGTCGGGACAGATCAGAGAAGATAAATGCTGAGTGGGGAGGACAGCTGTTTTTGAGAAGGGGGAACACCAGTGTCTCTCAATATTGGGGCCAGAGATCATCTCCAACAGCACAGAAGATGCCGGGCCCAGCATGTGTCCTCCAGAAGGCCTTGTCCTCCTCTTTGAAGACAGATTAAGTGGGCTAAACACATCTCTCCTGATACATGCAAATATATTTTATTATATGAAATATTTTGTACACTGTTGGGGTATATAAATAAATAAATATATATATAATTGTGAATTGGTGGGTTTTTGTTAAATGTAAGCCAAAATCATCACAATTAAAAGAACCAAAGACTTAAACTACTTCAGTCTGTGTGCACTGAGTTTATTTAATACACGAGTTTAACAGTTTGAGTTGAATTACATGAAATACATGAACTTTTCCACGACATTCTAATTTATTGAGATGCACCTGTATATATATTAATTTTAGTATGTATAGAGTAACTATTATAACATACATTGCAGTTGAACATGACATGAAAAGGAATCCATTCTGACCCTCAACATACAGCTGCAATCTCTAGATCTCACTCAAGCAACAGCTAGTTATAATATGTCAGCAGAAATATTACAACCCCATTTGTTTAATGAAACTTGTTAACCGCGGAGCAGAAAACAAATAGAAGGGATTACCGGTTCACTCATTGGAAACATGCCATTTTGTGTTAGCATGAGAAAAACTCAAGGACTAGAGCTCATGCCTTTGTCCTCTCAAGAGGGAAAACTGCTAATGGCCTTTGAAGGCAGAGATTGAATGCAGTCATAAAGACGTGGCCATTGATGACCGACGGAACATGGTATCGTAATGCTAATAGCATAACTGGATGATATGCCATGTATTCTCCTTATACTGTATGCCACATGAAGGCAGCAGTTGATTAAACTGTATTTGTCTTTTGTTTCTGCAACCCTGTTCAGGTAGGGAACAATATTAGAGTGTGTTTTGTACAGACCCTTCCAATAACAAGAATCTGGTCATTGTCTTTTGATAATCACAAAAACACACAAATCTTTGTCTAAACAAATATCATTAGTAAGTCACCTTGGATGAAACTATCTACCAAACGAATAAACATGTGTCTTTGCTGTCTGTGGAATGATACTTAAAGGAATAGTTCTTCCAAAAATGAAAATTGGATGAAAATTTACTCACCCTCAGGATGAATTTGTTTCTTCATTGGAACAGATTTGGAGAAATTTAACATTACATCACTTGCTGGCCTAAGGGGGAGTATATTTTAAGCAAATTTTCATTTTTGGATGAACTATTCCTTTAAAGTGCTCTGGGGGATTTTGACAAGATTGACAGTTTAGGCTCAAATGTTTGAAAACTGACCCTATTTATTTTCTTTAATTCACATTCCTGGTCTTGTTGTAAACAATCATCTTTGCACATTCTCTCTGAATATCCTGTTTCACTCAAAAATACATCAAATACATCGGTAACACTTTAGTATAGTGTAGGGACTTTACTTTAGAAGAGGTGTAAAGAGTACCTGAAAACCATACTTGAGTAAAAGTACAGATACCTTACAGTGAAAATTACTCCACTACAAGTTACAAGTCACCAATTCCAAAACAACTTGAGTAAAAGTATTAGAGTATCTGATTTTAACAGTACTTAAGTATTTTACTTATACTAAATATAGGCTCAAAGATGCACAAGTCAAAGAGACATGCCAATCAAAAACTGTAACGTTGTGGAGAAGCTGGGGAAACAGGCAGAGGCAAGGATCTGTGTGCAGATATTTCATGGAAAAGCTAGAACAAACACCTGTGATTCACAACTACTGGCTAAGAAACTCACATTCACGTAAAGTAGCCTTGTTGACAAGTTTGGGTAAGGGCAAAATGCACAAGATATAGTACTTTCAGTGCCCTGTAGTTGGCAATATCACATCCTTTGTAGCATAAATAAACTGCTGCAGAAAAGCTAGGTGCCATGCAAAATGTAATGCGTAACCGCAATGCGGTAATGCGTAGTTACATTTACTCAAGTACTTTACACCTCTGTACTTTAGTATAGGGACCAATTCTCACTATTAACTATTAGTACTTAGCACATTAGTACTTAAAACATCAATTTCTTAATATGTGGACTTTTCGTAACACTTGATTTCTAACTAACACATTAGGTTACAAAAGACTTGACCTTTTAAGATAACTACAATAATTTGTGATATAAAAAAAAATAAATATAAATATATATATATATATATATATATATATATATATATATATTTTTTTTTTTTTTTTTTTTTTTTTTTTTTTTCTTTGTGTGACCCTGCCATTTCTTTGTGTGCAAACTAAGTTTGCCATACACACAGTCCCTGCCTAAACAGAACCTTGTGGCCAACAAATTGTTTTACCTCCCAGTGCCTGAGCCTTGACTGACAGCTGTCATGTCTTCACCACACTCGACATATTTGTCAGAAGCCATCTCCATGATGGACTTTATCTGAGGGGCTTTCCCTGTGATGAGACACATGCGCGCACACGCACACACACACACACACACACACGCATACCTACTTAACTACAAAATGAGGACGTATGACTGAACACCCTACCTTTGGGTACACCTCTTTCTAAAGGGTCTAGAGACAAAAGAAATATATGACTGAGATACAGGAGAAGCTCTCTTTACACTTATCAGTTGATATTCTCAATAAAAGCCTTCTTTAAAGACCTGACATTTTACCTTCACTTTAGGGACAAGTATTTTTTATGTCACTTTTGGGGACATACACAAACTCTGATCAAGCCATAATTTAAGGACTTTGGTGATACACAAACTCTGGTTAAGCTATACTTTTAGGACTTTGTGGTTGTGCTACCAATGAGTCATCCTAACCAGCAGAAGTAGAATTGCAACTCATACCCCCAGTTTCACAGACAAGGCTTAAGCCTAGTCCTAGACTAAAGTGTAAGTCTGATCTGTTTCAGCTGAAAGAAACTTGCACTGACTGATCTTAAAATATATCAGTGCCTTTGTTTTGTTTCAAGATGCACACGAGTAATTTTTTTTTTTTTTTCCAAGCACGTTTGTAGAAATTACTTAAATGACCTAATTGAACTATGGCCTAATCCTGACTTAGTCTAAACCCTGTCTGTGAAACCGGGCCATAGTGTCAATATTGTCTAGAAAACAAACTAGTGCAGAGATAAAGGCATAATACACGAGTTAGTTTTTTTAAGATAATTGAAAATAGATAACCTACATTTTTCTGACTAGTAACTTGAAATCAGGTGTCTGCATGACAGAGGACAATTCACTGACCACTACCTGCATCCTTCTAGTTAATTTAGTATCTTGAGGAGGTTTAATCTCAGCAGTTTCCTTTTGCTGCTGACTGAAGGCTCAGAGACATTAAGACATGATTTTCTGTAAAAGCATAAACATTGTGAAGAGCTCTATAGCAATTATCAATGACTTGATGTGTCTCCATTAAAAAACTGTTTCGGAATACAACAGAAACACAAACTCCGAGATACACAAACTCCACTTAAGTGACACTTTGGGGACTCCGAGATACGCAAACTCCACTTATGTGACACTTTGGGGACTGAGATACACAAACTCCGCTTAAGTGACACTTTGGGGACTTCGGGACACACAAACTCCGCTTAAGTGACACTTTGGGGACTCCAAGATACACAAACTCCGCTTAAGTGACACTTTGGGGACTCCGAGATACACAAACTCCGCTTAAGTGACACTTTGGGGACTCCGAGATACACAAACTCCGCTTAAGTGACACTTTGGGGACTCCGAGATACACAAACTCATCTTAAGTGACACTTTGGGGACTCCAAGATACACAAACTCCGCTTAAGTGACACTTTGGGGACTCCGAGATACACAAACTCAGCTTAAGTGACACTTTGGGGACTCTGAGATACACAAACTCCTATTAAGTGACACTTTGGGGACTTCGGGATACACAAACTCCTATTAAGTGACACTTTGGGGACACTGAGATACACAAACTCCGCTTAAGTGACATTTTGGGGACTCCCAAGATACACAAACTCATCTTAAGTGATACTTTGGGGACTCCGAGACACACAAACTCCGCTTAAGTGACACTTTGGGGACTTCGGGATACACAAACTCCGCTTAAGTGACACTTTGGGGACTTCGGGATACACATACTCTGCTTAAATTACATTTTAGGGACTTTCAGGATACACAAACTCTGCTTAAATTATACTTTGGGGACTCTGGGATACACAAACTCCGCTTAAGTGACATTTTGGGGACTCCTGTATACACAAACTCTATAATCATGAGATTGGATTAAGAACAACAACAAAAATCACTCCACTCAGTATTGTACCAAGTTGTCATTTTTAAATTGATGAATGAAAATCCAACATAAACATAACAGAAAATATTAACATGGAAACTCAGTCCATCAAATGTATGCATTATTACAACAACTTTCTTTTAATAATACCACTTGTTAAAGATATGAACAGTATAAAACATTGTGGTCAAAGTGCATATTATAACTAATAAAAGAAATAAAAAAAAAAAGGTTTATAATGACACACCATGTAACATTACACGAACCTTCCCCTTTACATTGACTCCACTTACTGAGGAAATTAATGTTATTCAAACATTGTTGTGGACATGCAAATTACAGATAGTTTACGACTTTAGATTGAAATGATACTCCAACTTTGTAAAAACAGAAGAATGAAAATAATCAATTTCAACAAAGTTTATAATGACAATCCATGTAACATTTTAAGAACTTTCCCTTTACATTCATTCACATTCACTCCTACCTCTTTCTTCCCCTTTACATTCACTCCTCCTTCCTTCTTCCCCTTTACATTCACTCCTCCTTCTTTCTTCCCCTTTGTTCACGCTCCCCTCTTTCATCCCTTTTGTTCACTCCTCCCTTTCATCCCCTTTACATTCACTCCTCCTTCCTTCTTCCCCTTTACATTCACTCCTCCTTCTTTCTTCCCCTTTGTTCACTCTCCCCTCTTTCATCCCCTTTTTGTTCACTCCTCCCTTTCATCCCCTTTACGTTCACTCCTCCTTCCTTCTTCCTCTTTACGTTCACTCCTCCTTCCTTCTTCCCCTTTACGTTCACTCCTCCCTCCTTCTTCCCCTTTACATACACACCCCTACAAACCACCCTTTTTTTTCAGAGTAGTGATCCTGTTTCTGACATAATTTTTAACACCTGTCCATGTCCGCTCCTTTAGTGCTGGTTCTGCTTGTATGCATTGCTCACAGTCTTTCTTACCAGGAACTCTGCATGTGTTGATAAAGGTTATCATTTGTCGTTCTACTGCTTGTACCTCTGCATTTTCCCATTTCCGCTTTGAAGTATTGGAAGAACCTACAAAATAAATAAAGTTATAAATAATTATAAATAAAAATAAATAAATATTTATTTATAAATATTAAAAATTAATTAATTAATTCCAATTACTTTCACAGTAACACAATAGCTAAATGTATTTTTAAAGTTTTTAACGTAGTTAATTAATGTTACATGAGGCATCTTAGTAATCTACCAGTCAATTTAATAAAGCAAGTATGTCAAATATTTTATATGCTGAACCTTATGGGTCAGTTTAATATATAAATGTTAAAAATTAAACTGCATATACAGTTGTGCTAATAAGTTTACATACCCATTTCAGAATATGCAAAATATTAATAATTTTAACAATATAAGAGGGATCATGAAAAAAAGGTTATTTCTTTTATTTAGTACTGTCTTGAATTTCACATTACAGATGTTTATGTATTCTCCACAAGACAAAATAATTGAATTTATAAAAATGACCACATTCATATGTTTACATATCCTTGAACCTTGAATACCCTCATGATCTATGTCTGTTTTTTTGGTTTTGTGGTCGTTGTTCATGAGTGCCTTGTTGGTCCAGAGCAGCCCGCTGGGTTTCCAGCATCTTCAGCATATTTGACCCTTTCCAACAGTAACTGTATGACTTTGTCATCTATCTTTCACACTGAGGACAACTGAGGGACTCATACATAACCCTTACAAAAGGTTTTAACGATACTCTACTTTTAACGATACTCTAGAAGGGGGGCAGGAACTGTAAACTTTTTAATTTGGATAATCAGGGTAAACTGTACATGTAAGTACAGTTAATTGGAAACGTAAGTATTTATGTAGATTCTGAAGTGCACTACTAAATGAAAAAAAAGTTTTCTTTTTCTTTTTTTTAAAGAAAAACTTACACATCATCATCATCATCCTACTCAAAGTTTACACCCTCTTGCTTTTAAAGCATTGTGTGTCCTTCTGGAGCAACGGTAATGTTTTCACCTTTTGTAATAGTTGTGTATGAATCCCTCAGTTGTCCTCAGTGTGAAAGATAGATCTCAAAACCATACAGTTACTGTTAGAAAGGGGTCAAATATGCAGAAGATGCTGGAAAACCAAAGAATGAACAGCGGGCTGCTCTGGACCAACAAGGCACTCATGAACAACGACCACAAAACCAAAATAAAACAGACCTAGATCATCCAGGGAATGACACGCAGTATTAAGATTCAAGGGTATGTAAACTTTTGAACAGGGTCATTTTTATAAATACAGGTATTTTTTTTCTTGTGGAGTATATATATATAATAATCTGTTATGTGAAATAGCTAATTCAGGAAGTACTAAAAAAAATATCACCTTTTCTTGATTCCTCTTATTTTTACATACTCTGCAAGGGGTATGTGAACCTATGAACACAACTAGCTTGTTTGTGGACAGTTGGAAAGCAACACACTTTATTTTTTGCATAACGTTTTCTGTCTACTGAATGCAAACAACGCTGATTACATTCAGCGAATGCACGCACATGCTGAACCTAAAGAGCGCTGATTGCGCAGAATGCGTGCACTGGATACTCTCAAAAATGGCGGAAGACATTAACTCAGGGAGAAGAACTGTTGAATAAATTCTGTTATTATTGTTTTCTTTGCGTACAAAAAGTATTCTCATAGCTTCGCAAAATTGATGTTGACTGTTTTACCGATATCCTTGCTATGTTTCTGGGCCTGGGTACATTTCAGTTGCATTGCTGTCTACGGAGGGTCAGAGAGCTGTCAGAATTCATCAAAAAAATCTTTATTTGTGTTCTGAATATGAACGGAGGTCTTCCGGGTTTGGAACGACATGAGGGTGAATAATTAATGACAGAATTTTCATTTTTTGGTGAACTAACCCTTTAAGTTATTTTAAAACTAATTAAGGCCTAAGGATTTTTCTGACCTTGTTCCTTTGGTGGACACTGCAGCTGGCAAAAAGATGGTGAATCTGTGCCTGCTGGTGTAGTTGTTTCGGGCAGGTCTCTGGGCTCCTCTTCATCACTGGACATTTCATCACCTTGGGCCTCAAGTTGCTCTAAAAATACAATGACAGTATTTTTTTTTAATATAGACATAGATTTGTAAATATGTACAGCACAGACACACAAAAAAAAAAATGCAAAAATGCTCCTACCATTCGGGTCGATTTCAATTTGATCTAGCTTCTTTCCTTTGAATTCGGACAATGTTCCCTTTTCCATTGCCATCAGGATCTTGCTCATTTTTGCCAGCTGCAGTGTCCCCTCCGGTAACCGGTAGTATTGTCTATGTATTCTTATATCGTGACCCAAAAAGTCAGCGAGTTGGTCTGCCTCATTTTCGTTAAGGTTGAGAATCTTTGACATGGTTGCTATGTGTTTCCTCAGCTTAGTTGATGATAGTGCTTCAGGATTCTTTATGCCACATTCATGAGCAGCTCTGCTGATGCACTCTCCTCCTCGGTAGGCAGACATTGCTCCAGGTCTGGCAAACATAAAGGGATTCTCAGCTGGAATGCCACAAGCCTCACGTGTTTTGGTGAGCAGCTCCATGGCAGAAACCATAGAAGGCTTGAGGAGCACAGGAACCTTTCTCCCTCGTTTACCACGGATCTCAACTCTGGTGAAGTGCAGAAACAGCTTTCTCTCAAATTCAGAAAGACAGATGGCGATGTCTTCGTGCAGCTCGGAAGAATCCCTGCTTTTAAAAGCTGACAAAAGCATCCTTGACACCTCACCTTCTCTTCGCCTGTTAAACAGGATGACTTGGGACAATGTGACCTTGGCAAGAGCAGCATAGCTCTCCGCAGAACTTGGGCAACTTCTGAGCTTACTGAGAAACTCATCGTGTTTCTTCTCCAGATGAGCATGCAGGACTTTGACATCCTGAGTAAAAGGAATGATCTGTGGTGCATTCCACTTGGCTTCTTTCAGTGTAGTTATAGCACTAGCGGAAATGTATTCATTCCACCTTGCCTGATGTATTTTTCTGAAGTCTCGAGCACACTCAGCACGCTCATGATCACCATACATCATGGCATTGCTCTCAATAATGCTACAGATCTTGTTTAATGAATGGCCAAGTTTGAGAGCTAAAGAGGGAATGCGGTAAGAGTTCTTCTCTTCATCATAGCCAGAGACAACTTTAACAGCTGATATGACATGCTTGAAGTTAGCTGGTATGATGAAGTCGACCATCGTTCTCAATGGCGTAATCTTCCTTGCTTCAAGTAGCAACCTGCCAACTTCTCTCATCTTCTGTCTGATGTAGTCATGTTTGGTCACATCAGACCCCATCCTGTTGAACATGTGCTCCCCCAGCTGCATGATGCATATGTCAGAATGAACCACACGGGAAACCTCATCATAGTTCATTATGGAGAGTATTTTCTTCAAACTTCCGCTCACCTCTAAGCCGACTGGTGTTTTCAGAGCACACAGGGATCTAACTTTTTTCCTGCCCTGAGAGTCATCATCTTTAGGTTTCAGTGGACAGTTCTTCATATGTTTCCAAAGGCTACGCTTGTTGTAAAGGCCTTGGCAGTAGATGCAGTGAATAAATTCTTTGGCTCCTTTTCTCTTTTTAGGACGGTAGCAGGCAATCATCTCCCCATGTCCTTGTCTCACCACATCTGTGTTGTGGGCAAAGTTGCCCCGTTTTCTAAGGAGGTTTAACTGCACTCGCCTTTCTTTGGAATGTTTTGGATATGCAACTGCCTTTGCGACTTCTACTTCATTGCGATGGACAGACTCGAGGTGTCTTGCCATTTTTGAGTATGGCTTAGAGCAGTAAAGACAATACTGCTGCTTGTTGTATGTCTTGCGTTCCTGTCTTGGAGATGGCACTGACTCAATAAACGTCTTATCACCAGGCAAGGTGTCTGTCTCTTTAGTTTGGCATATTGGCCTTTTTGGTGATGGTGCAGTAGTACATTGTTTAGTCTCTTTTGAAAATCGTGGATGCATCAAAGAACTTTTTGCCTTGTCATGCCCAGAAGCAGAACCATGTGATTCATCTGAGCTGCTTTCAGCCATGTCATATGCAGAAGAACTACCATCTGATTCATCTGAGCCAATTTTGGGCATGTAGTCAACATCACTGTAGTCTGTCTCAGTGACGTCACTTCCTGAATACTGAATGAGAATTTAACACTTACTCAAAAGAGTACTCAGTTGTTGTTGTTTTTTTTTTTTCAATAAAATGTTTTTTGTGCTTACACAACTGAGTACACGACTGCCAGAATCTTAACAGATTTTCAACAGGAAGAGATGGTTACTATTATATTAAAGGGATAGTTCACCCAAAAATTAAAATTCTGTCATTAATTACTCACCCTCATGTCGTTCCAAACCTGTAAGACCTTCGTTCTTCTTCACACACACACACACACACACGTGACGTGATACTCTGCAAAATGGTGTTAGAGTGACGCAGAGGAGAGGAATTGTTGAATGAAGTAGTTATTTTTGTTTAGTTTTGTGAGGGTCAGAAAGTTTTCAGATCTCATCAAAAATATCTTAATTTGAGTTCTGAAGAAGAACAAAGGTCTTACAGGTTTGGAACGACATGAGGATGAGTAATTAATGACAGAATTTTCATTTTTCGGTGAACTATCCCTTTGAGTTGCAATGTGTTGTGGATACTTAAGAGATGTGGTGAGCAAAGTCATAATTATGCAAAATCATTTGAGCGTTATGACATGTTGCATGACAAGTTACATACCCGTCTTTTTCTTGATGGTCTTAAAGAGTACATCTGAAAGAGGTGAAATACAAACAAACATATATTACAAATAATTTCACATAATCTATTTATTACTACCACTCCAATACACGTAGACCATCCCAATAATTCAGCAAATTATTTTTTAGTTTTTACATTTTATCTCCACTCCCCTGAGACAATAAAATCCAGGAGAAGTTATATCTATATTAGTATGGCTACATGTACAGATCATTTAATAATTTACCCACCTTCCTTAATGGGAATGTCTCAGACACCTGTGATAAACTAATCAGAGGTGCGGATGAGGCACAAGGTGAGGATGATGAAGGCAGCTCAGGAGAAGGTGAGGATGATGAAGGCTGCTCAGGAGAAGGTGAGGATGATGAAGGCTGCTCAGGAGAAGGTGAGGATGATGAGGGCGATGAGGCAACTACAGAAGTGGACACAGCACAGGGTGCTGATAAAGAGGTTGTATCGGTGGTAGATGCGACAGAAGATGACTGTGAGAGCTTAAAAATATAATTGGAATAAAAATATAAGAACTCAAAGCAAAAGCACCAAGCAAATATAATATAAATTAATAATACAATAATTAACTGTTAATGGACTTAGGTGTAAATCATACAGTAGTTCAGGGACAGGCACCGTCGGCCCTGGAGTGCTAATTTCCTGCAGAGTTTAGGTCCAACCCTGAAAAAACCTCACCTGCCCGTAGCCCTTGTGATGATAAAGAGCATGATTAGCTTGTTCAGGTGTGTTTGATTTGGGGTGGAGCTAAACTCTGTAGGACAGCGGCACTCCAGGACCGACGTTGCCTACCCCTGCAGTAGTGATATGACCATTTCACATTTTACTCACCAAGCAATCTTTCTGTGATGGCTGTTTGGCGGTCTTATTGTGCTCCTTTTGAATTTCTTTCAATAATCTTGACTGAGACAGCTTCTGCAGACATATAAGGAGTTATTTAGCTTAACACCGTGTCCTAACTACACGCGACACCGCGACGTGATAAAAGGTATCTTTTTCATGTTAATCTGAGTTTTTGTCCTAACTAGCCATGACGGCGACACACAAAATTTCTAATTTAGAAACGGTTTCTATTTCTGTGACATTGCAGCTGGAACAACAACATACAAACTATATGACAGTAGATAATCTCAGGTGATTATGTGCTTTATTCAAAGTTAAACGTGTCTAATATGAGTTTATCATTTTGTGTTTCCTTATAGCCATACTGAAAGCAACAACAGATAATTTTCCTCAGATCTTGAAAATAAATTAAAGCAAAGATGACAGTTAAAACTGTGAACTCAATGCGAAACGAGTGTATTCCATAAATGATGTCAAAAACGTTTGATATTTATGAATTAGATTATAAACGTATCCATTTCGTTGCGAGTGCAGTGCGCTTCCAGAGAGGCTCCGCGCACACACTCTTCTGATTGGCTGAGATATTTGATTGATTCTATCGCATCGTGTCTGGTGTGGACAGCCAAATTGCTTGTCGTTGGAATCTTGTCACGTCGCGTGTGGTTAGGACACGGTGTTAGACAGGAGAAAAATGTACATTAACAGTACTGAAAGCTGTGTCAACCAAAGACAATTAAACAAAACCAAAGACAAAAACACCACAGAGGTGAACAAAAAAACATGTTTTATCCATTTCAAAGTAAATATTATAATAAATACTGCTTTAGTTCAAAATAGTACACGTGATATTGCTACATTAATAGGTAGTTGCTGCATGCTTGAGATGGTTACCTGTTTATTTCCTGATGTTCTTGCTTTGTCTGACTGTTCTGGCTCAGCTTTCTTATGTGGACCATTGCTGTTCTCCTTGTCCAAGTCAGGTGAGGAAACAGAAGCAGCGTGATGGGACTGAATGCCAAAAAAGAAATCAGTGAATATCAAAATCAGAAATATTTTTAAAAGATAGAAAAACTAGTACAGGTTCATTCCTCTAGCTGTCCTACAGTAACTTTATTTATCACTCCTTTCCTTCTGACAAAACCCAGACTCTGTACTCACACACGTCAGTATCCTTATGTTCAGAAAGTCAAGAATACAGAATATTGATAAAGAGGTTTTAAATGGACTTGCCGATTTCTGCGGACCCAAACTGCTGGCTAACTTTTTATCAGTGGATTCTTCTGATGCTTGATTCAAAGACTTGAAAAATATAAAAAACTTAGTAACTAAATAGAATAAGAGTAAAGGGTAATCATGAATTATTAATAAAGATTTTTAGCAATCTTGAAAGTACCTTGACTCGCCACGGCCAGTCTGAGTCTCCATAATTGTAGGTGATTTCTTCCCCTGGTAGAATATCTCGTACAGCGAAGAGACACAGGTGAGGTTTTCCGTTTACTTCAACGGTCCTCATTTTGCAAGTAGGATTTTTGTGCTCATCATTTACAAGTCTTCCCAAGGACCTGTCTTCTTTAGATGCATCCATGCTATAAATACATAAAATTACCACTAAGCACAAGACAATATTTGAATTTTATATATGTACGACACATAGGGCTGAAACTATCCATTCACTTGCTCTATTATGTTGACTATGAAAATAAGAATACAACCATTAAGGTAACCGTAGTGATGTATCAAAGATGGCGATGTCCATAACACCGAGTTTTTTTTCTCAATTAAAAGTGTATTATTACATGAATTAGTCGAATTGAAGCACAAGTTCATCAGTCATATTTTTACAGAGCCTACAACAACTTTAAATGCTTTGTAATGCCGAGTTCACACTGCACGATTTTCAAAGACGTCGCATCACTGTTGTTTTCAAAGGGGCGGTAAAAGTACACTTTTTTTTGCGGGGTTCTGGTACAATTCACATTCCAGGGGTTAAATATCACGTTATTGGGGTCGCTTCAACCTGCAGATATGAAAAACAACCGGCGGCAACCGCGGACTTGGCAACACTGGTCTGCAAACTACGTTTCATATAACTCCTCCCCGAACCTCGTTGCCCTGTATCTTGCTCTCTCATTGGCTGTAGGTCATCGTAGATGTGTTTTTCAGTCAGAACTCATTTCACACAGCAGGATTCTGAATCGCTGACAGGACCAGATATTTAGCATGACATATTTCAAGGGCGTTGCCACGTGTCGGCGATTCTCTCAGATCGCATCTTTGATAATTCACCCTGTGTGATTGTCACTCGTGTGAACGAGCACTGATTTGCCTCCGATTTCAGGCATTTGTCGGCAATTTCACAAAACCTGTCTGCGACTGAAAAACAGGGCTAAAATCGTGCAGTGTGAACTCGGCATAACTGAGCGGAGAGCGTTTGTTTGAACCACACACCTCACCCACAGCAGCTCTGGCGGATCTTCAGATAAAAGCAAATAATGTCTCTGTGAGTACATTGTGCATTCCATGCAAATAGACTTATTTTTATGGTCAGTGTAATCGATTAAGTCAATGTGTCGTTTCTACCCTAAAGACTCGTACAGTTGTTTTTTTCTTGTCTGTTAGGCCATCTTTATCAAACTTTTTCTTGCCGTAAAAATGCGCGTGGCCATTTGTAAATTCTATGGGTCTAGCTTCCGGTCTCATCTGCGTCCAGCTATTTTTAGCAGTACAAAACAGTTCATTTTGCTGCTTGATATCGAAAATTGGTGTGTCATATTAATTTAATCTATAATCTTAATTATGAACACACTGGTTTGTGGTGCAAACGGTTTTACCATTTACCGCATGTTGTTATTCTCCTCGTTATTTACCTATAGCGGCTAATGAACCAGAAGTCTCACCCATAGGCTTACTTCTGTGTTGAAGAAAAAGGTGGATAAGTGGTTCTTAACTCCAGGCCTGGTGATCCATCGCTCTGCACATTTTATATGTCTACTTTTTTAAAGGGGTCATATGATGCGATTTCTATTTTTTCTTTTCTTTAGTGTGTTATGTAGCTGTTTGTGCATGTATAAGATCTGCAGAGTTACAAAGCTCAAAGTCTCCCACAAAAGGATTTATTCTATCTAAAAGAGAAGGCTGATCCAGACCGGGCTAAAACGGCTCGTTCAAACACGCCCACATGTCTACGTCACGATGTGGTAATATTTGCATAATGCAGCCCAAATGTTCACACAAAGAAAGAAGGCATGGTTTCAGTAACCGCAGTAGTGTTGATGCAGCCATGTCAGGGAGACGCTGTGTGTTTCTGTGCGAAAGCTAAGCACTTTATTTGGCCTTCCGAAAGTAGATGCAGTTGGGAATCATTACAACAGAACAGGGCAATTTCATGCAAAAGTCATTCTTACCATGAATAAATAAAGTTTTTACCAAAAGAATAAAACCCTGTTTAACTTGTGCATTTAGGTCTGTATTTTACTGCATTATCATGCTTTAATATAAATTTGAAGGAAATCGCTGTTTATCCATTATATATGAAGGGTGCACCTAAAGTAAAATTACATTTTCATTCGACTGTATTTCATGTTTTCAAATGAGATATCAAAGACTGCCCATTTTTTCATTTGTGTCAACAGTAAGTATTTTGTAGAATGGAGGCCTGTCTGAAAAGTAAATTAACTCACGTTGTCTAAACAGAGATGATTTTTGGATTTATAAGGGCTAGATTTAAGAGGTCAGGACGCTTCAGTGCTGTGTCACGTCCGTAACATTTTAAAGATTAGGTTTATATCATATAATTAATGCAATTAACTTGAAACTTTCTGTACAAAGCCAACTTACGGCCATGTTAATTATGATCAACAGCTCATCTCTATTCTTTGCTCTTATCAACCATATAATGCGTTACGGACGTGACCGTTATGGACATTTCATATTAAATTTTATGCATACTGGCACGCATGTTTACCTCATTGCTGATGACTGATAGTCTACTGTGTAGGTCTATACTGATCTGTTTCAGGCTTTCCGTGTCATAACATTTTAGAAATTAATTCATTCTAACATTTTAGAAATTGCATTCATTTAAATTGCATTCGAAAACGTTGCAGAGATTTAAACTGCATTTGCTATGTGGGTCAGAAATGCACAGACGGACTGAAGGACAAACCGCCAAAACTTTTTCAAATGTCAATGTTCATTGTCAATATTATCTTCTTTAAACCTTTTATGTGTTTCAAATAACTTGTGTCGCTATCTGCGCTACATTCATGCAGAGGGCAAGATTTTGCGTGTTCGGCGCGCATGCTGCTGAGTGAGACGCGCAAGAGTGCTGTGGAGTAACATCATTCATTCTTATTTGTCTAAATATTTTTTTCTTCATTACATATCTTGTTTGGTTTTATTTTTTATTCTCATTGCATGTTAAAAATAATTCATTATGTTATACACTATACAAAAATATACAATATACACTCACTGGCCACTTTATTAGGTACACCTTGCTAGTACCGGGTTGGACCCCCTTTTGCCTTCAGAACTGCCTTAATTCTTCATGGCATAGATTCAACAAGGTGTTGGAAACAATCCTCAGAGATTTTGGTCCATATTGACATGATCGCATCACGCAGTTGCTGCAGATTTGTCAGCTGCACATCCATGATGCGAATCTCCCGTTCCACCACATCCCAAAGGTGCTCTACTGGATTGAGATCTGGTTACTGTGGAGGCCATTTGAGTAAAGTGAACTCATTGTCATGTTCAGAAACCAGTCTGAGATGATTTGAGCTTTGTGACATGGTGCATTATCCTGCTGGAAGTAGCCATCAGAAGATGGGTACGCTGTAGTCATAAAGGGATGGACATGGTCAGCAACAATACTCAGGAAAGGGCTGTGGCGTTTAAACGATGCTTAATTGGTACTAAGAGGCCCAAAGTGTGCCAAGAAAATATCCCCCACACCATTACACCACCACCACCAGCCTGAACCGCTGAGACAAGGCAGGATGGATCCATGCTTTCATGTTCTTTACGCCAAATTCTGACCCTACCATCTGAATGTCACAGCAGAAATTGAGACTCATCAGACCAGGCAACGTTTTTCCAATCTTCTATTGTCCAATTTTGGTGAGCCTGTGTGAATTGTAGCCTCCGTGTCCTGTTCTTAGCTGACAGGAGCAGCACCCGGTGTGGTCTTCTGCTGCTGGAGCCCATCTGCTTCAGGGTTCGACGTGTTGTGCGTTCAGAGATGCTATTCTGCATACCTTGGTTGTAACGAGTGGTTATTTGAGTTACTGTTGCCTTTCTATCATCTCTAACCAGTCTGCCAATTCTCCTCTGACCTCTGACATCAACAAGGCATTTTCGTCCACACAACTGCCGCTCACTGGATATTTTCTATTTTTCTGGCCATTCTCTGTAAATCCTAGAGATGGTTGTGCGTGAAAATCCCAGTAGATCATCAGTTTTTGAAATACTCAGACCAGCCCGTCTGGCACCAACAACCATTCCACGTTCAAAGTCACTTAAACCCCCTTTCTTCCCCATTCTGATGCTCGCTTTGAACTTCAGCAAGTCATCTTCACCACATCTAGATGCCTAAATGCATTGAGTTGCTGCCATGTGATTGGCTGATTAGCAATTTGTGTTACCAAGCAATTGAACAAGTGTACCTAATAAAGTGGCCAGTGAGTGTATATTCCGCATATTTAACTTTGTATCTTTATCATTTAATGCATAAGCGATGTATTAAAACAAGTTTATGACTGCGACAATTGCCAGCCCTTCTCCATTCGGTAGATATTGTTGCTTCTGGTTTGTGGATTGTAAATCTATTGTAGTCTACGGACACTTCATATTAAATTATATGCATACGCACGTTTGCCTTGTTGCTGATGACTGATAAAGGTCTACTGCTGTGTCAGGTTTACCATATCATAACATTTTAGAAATGCATTCATTCTAATAACATTTTAGAAATTGCATTCTCAGCGAGAGCTTAGCGGAGATACCCTAAGCATTCACAGGCAGACTGCATGACAGCTCGCCAAAACTATTTTAAATGTCTTTCATTGTTAATATTATCTTGTTTAAACATTTTTTGTGTTTCAAATAACTGTTGTCGCTATCTGTGCTGCATGCAGAGTGCAAGATTTTGCGTGTTCGTGTACAAGCTGTGGGGTTATCATTTATTTATTCTTTTTTTTTTTTGTCTAAATATTTTTTTTCCCCCTTTACACATCTTGTTTGGTTTAATTTCGTATCATTGCATAGTAAAATGATTCACTTTGCAGATGCAAAACGTGAATCTGCAGTCAATTTGCAGTCTATTTTGTAAATATTTGTACAATAGGCGTATTATATATTTAGAATATTTTACTTAACCCGTTTTGTATCTTAGTTATTTAATGCATAAGTAAGTCTTTGAAACTAATTTTTTCAGCGGCATCTGTTTAATCTTGATCAACAATATGATAAATGAATTGGAGCAGCGTTGGTCAGTTAGATCATTTTAAAATGTCAAATAGCTTTCAATTTATAGATTATAACTGCACCTGTCTCGGATGTAGACTGGTGAGGATTTGTTTTAATGTGGATTCCAAACTCTAGCATTAACCTAAAGGCTATAAATGTGCTTTTAGCCCGTGTTCAAGTGTTTGTGCGGAATATCAATGCGGATGAAATGGAGGCACCCACGCGATAACTTGCATTTTTTTTCCTGATAATGAAACAACTTAAAATCAATTAGAAACTGATTTTATGTAAATTCATAATAACAACAAAACGTTATTTTGAATTCAAAAACAAACAGGATGCGCTTTCTGCCATCTCTGTGTGGAGCGCATCTCCAAAAAGAACCAAAACTCAGCACGTGTGTCTCACATAGAGAAATATATCTATAGAAATTTTGAAATGTCTACTTTTAAATGAACCAATTAAAAACGAAATTAAATACTCCCTGATTACATATGAAGGTTGCATTTCTCTCTAAAGGCGTGTCAGTAGGCTACTGTGGAGATGAGAGTCAGCACTGTGAATTTCATCTTGCAACCAACAAGAAAACATTAGTTTATTAATAAATAATTAAAATGTCTCCTTTTTCTACACATTAATAATCATTAGGCTACTTTTGCCTGTGTTTTTTTGGCAAACTTTATAAGTGTGCTTGAGCGTGGAACATATTGAAGCTCATTATGGATTAGTAGGCCTATTGATTTAATATAAATGCGTGATTAGTTGAATAGCCTAATGGCTTAAACGAACTACTAGTTAACTAGAAAAATCTTTAGTGGGGGGCACCCCTATTAAATACCCACTAGACATCGCTGTTAAAGTTTTTAAAGCATTTTTATAGGCGTTTTCATAGTCAAGATAAATTCCGCTTTCAGAACGGTCACATCTGTAACGGAGAGATGTCACGTCCGTAACATTGATTTTTCCTGTGAAACACAAAATGAAAATTTAAACAAAATTGATATTTTATGCTTTGTAAATAGCCAACCCTTCTCCATTCGGCAGATATTTTTGCTTCTGGTTTGTGCATTGTAATTCGCAGAAAGTTTACAAAATATTATGTCTCCCAGAAACTCGTGTTATTTGTGGTCACGTCTGTAACGCATGTGTTTTTCCCTCATTTAAAATATAAAACAGGTCTATAGGCTGATACTTTTCTGATGTCTGGACTCTATTTTAAGGGATTTAGAAAAATATATTAGAATACATTGGAAAATTATAAATATAATTTATGAGAATTTATATTTCAGGTTTTGGTGGAATTGCCCAACAGCACAACTCAAATGTTTGAATTTGTGCAACGCATTTTATGGACGACAGTTTTGTGAATTCCGACTTTGCTCTAACAATCTGGCGCTTCTGAATCAGCGACTGGAAGTATGCTTTGTTATTAGTTTAAGTATTTGCTACTGACTGTTCAAATGCGGAGTTTTGCACCGTGTTGAGTAACACGTCTTGTGTGTGTGTGAGAGAGAGAGAGACAGAGTCACATCACAGTGGAGTCAGCTGTCTTAACCGCGGCTTGTGTAACGTTACTGTAAAAACATACAAGCATCATCACTGTGTCTGTCACACGACTCTGTTCCTCTTTCGGGCTTGAACTGATGGTAAAACTAAGAACATTATTAACTGTCTTTATATTTACTTTGAAAGCTGAAGCTCGCGATTATAGTAAGGGGCGTTACATTTCCAACACGTGCTTGTGGTGTTCGGCCAATCACAGTGCACTGTGTCAGCTGGCCAATCAGAGCAGACTGCGCTTGTCGGAAAGAGGGGCTTTGTAGAAAACGACGTGTTTGAGAGAGGCAGGGCATAGAGGAACTATAATAAATAGGGCTACAGCTAACAATTATTTTATATTGTCAACGAATCTATCGATTATTTTTTTATTTTTGATTAGTCGACTAATCTATCGATTATTTATTATTTTCTTATCAGTTGATGAATTCTTTAGTTAAATTATCAATAAAAAACATTTTTTCATAATATTTTACAAAAAGTAAATAATAATAACAACTAAGGAAGAAAGAAAGAAAATAATAAAAATAAAGATAATAACAAGAGGGGGAAAAAGAAACAACAACAATAAATAATTAATAGAAAATAAAAATGAAAGAAAGAAAATAACAATAAATAAAAATAAGAAGAAAAGAGAGAAAAAGAAAAATAATAATAAATAATTAATAAAAAATAAAAAGAAAGCAAGGAAGCAAGAAAGAAATAATAATAACAAGAAAGAAAGAAAGAAAGAGAAAGGGCAGTGATACAACACAATCAATAGAAATGCACATTATAGCTGCATTCACAGTTACTGTCTGGGACTGACAGCAGTTGCTTACAGGTGAGAGACTTGAAATGTTTTATTTATTCAGCAGATTAAAACATCTGCTTGAATACATATCTGTATGAATGAACAGCTGAAGTCACAACCGCATTCAGGACACTAGAGCGACAGAATCAAAAATGGTGTCATAACACTGGGAAGTTTTATCAGTTGGCAGCCCGTTTTTAAATAAATGAGCCCAGTCGAAGCTTGTCCTATCCATCACACAGTTAAACAACTAACAATGACTTTAAATGCTTTGTTAGCGAGTGCAGAGAGCGCGTTTGGTTCGCGCGTCTCAGAGCTTGCGCAATCGCACCCACGGCACTGACGCCAGCTCCAGTGGATCTTAAGATGAACGCGAATCATTTCTCCTTCTCCGTCTCTGTGGGTGAATTAAACCCGTCATGATTATGTAGGCAACTCGATGTTCCGTGGTGTTCCGTTCATTCAGCGCAGCTTTGAATGCGGTTGTGAATCCTGACAATGTAAAGGCGTCAGTTCGGCTAAATACATGCGGTTCTGACGGTCATATAATAATAGAATGCTCTATGAAGTGAAGTGATGTTGCCATACTAGCCTTTACCTTCGGCTCTAGAGCCTTGTTTTGTGTAAAACATGGCAGAAAATCAGTCTTAAATAGGGATAACTGCAGGCTCGCGCAATGGGCGTGGCTAAAGGTGTGACGCGTCGATGCATTCCATGCTAATCAACGTATTTTTATAATCGACGTAATCAATAACGTTGACGAATTGCTGCAGCCCTAATAATAATGTACAGTATTTGAAACGTAATGTGTTTTTTGAACATTAAAGCATGTCAAAATATTCTTTTACACCAAATACACAAAACAATGATCTTTAAAATAGCATCATATGACCCCTTTACCACACCTGATTCAGATTATCAGCTCATTAAGAGAGAGATCCATGAACTGAACTGAGTGCATCAGGTAAAGCACACAACAAACTGTGTATAACAGTGGGTCACCAGCATCCCTACTACATCAATCCAACAATTCTGTACTTACCACCAATATTTGCCACGCCACTGAAAATCAAACAAGAACACACTCTCGCTGTCACTGTAGAGATTCGTCCGCTCAAGACTCTGCGCTGAACTCAGAAGTTCACCTCTGTATTCAAGAACAAAATCACCTCTGAAAACAGCTGCAGTGGTGAAAACTCCACGTCCTAAAGAGAAGAAAATCATCAGGTTCAGCAGTTTCTTTAAAGTCAACTATTATTTTTATTATTACTAAAAGTTTTCTGCCATATGAACCAGTTAATGTGCAAATATATGTTATATGATGTAAAAGGGAAATTAGTGAATAAATTCTTTAAATGGTTAGTTCACCCAAAAAATGAAAACACTGTCATTACTTACCCTCGTGTCGTTCCAAACCCGTAAGACCTTCGTTCATCTTCGGAACACAAATTAAGATATTTTGATGACATCGAGAGCTCTCTCACCCTGCATTGGCAGCAAGGGAACTACAACGATCAAGACCCAAAAAGGTAATAAGGACATTGTTAAAACAGTCCATGTGACATCAGTGGTTCAACCGAGAGTACCACAATGCATGCGTGTGCTCCTCTGCTCATAAACAAGACTCAGCGCATGCGTGATCTGCTTCAACAGCACGGCAGACTGTCCCAGAAAAGAAATTGTTGAATAAAGTCTTTTTTTTGTTTTGTTTTCTTTGTACACAAAAAGCATTCTCGTAGCACAAAATTACAGTTGAACTACTGATGTCACATGGACTATTTTACCGATGTCCTTACTGCGTTTCTGGGCCTTGACTGTGTCAGTTGTCAGAAAGTTCTTGGATTTCATCAAAAATATCTTAATTTGTGTACTGAAGATGAACAAAGTTGTTACGGGTTTGGAACGACATGAGGGTGAGAAATTAATGACAGAATTTTCATTTTTAGGTGAACTATCCCTTTAAATAGCTCTGAAAATATTAAGTAGTCAGGTAATTCAGAAATATGATGTGCTGTTTAAACTTTACATTAAAATTTAAAGTCTTAAAATTATATGGTTGCAGGTTCATACACTTACACAAATATTATCATAGCTATATATTGTAGAGTTATAGAATACAGTGTCACAGGGATGACATATTTTTGCTGGCCAATCTGGAGGTTTGCATCTGGTTCCCTCAACAAAATCCCAGAAGAATTCATTTGCTTATGGATTATTGTAGAAAATAAGCCCTGTGACATCAAAAGTTTAGAATTCTTTCACGTTTTGTTCATCATGATATTATCTTTACAAATAAACAACTTTTATTCATTTTGAAGTCTAAATACAATCACCAGAAGTAAAAAGCTATAAACACTATGAATACAAGGGGTATTACTGATGTATTTTATGTTGTAGAATAAAACGTGAAAATATCTTAAGCTTTTGTTCATCTCAGACTTTCAAAAAACCCATTGATTTGGAACCAGAAGTGCAAACATACAACTCGTTCTGTGTTTTAGGACTCATTCATGCAGCACTGTATTCAGGAATCATAAATATACATTACACATTACCGTACATTCTCAGTTTTGCAGATTAATATTATTGGTAAACTGCTTAGTCAAAAATACTGAAATATCTTGCCTTTATATGTGTCGATGAATCGCTCTTGAAGTCCTGGTTTATCGGTTTTGCAAGCAATGTAATGCTCTGCATCCTGTTGAGGTCTTTTTCATCGTTTATTTCTCGAGGCTCCCAGCATTATGACATAGGCCAGCTTTCCTGTAATAACTGGAGAAAATAAAAATAAAAGAGATATAAGGTGATTGGAATAAACAACCATAATTTATCTATATATGTCACAGCTGCCCTAAACTAACAGTATTAGTGATTACAAAAATAATTTTTGATGTTTCTGAAATGGTTAATCCACCAGTATGTGTAGCTCTTTAGTCACAGCAGTAAAAAAAAAAAAAAGAAAAAAAAAAAGAAAAAGCAAATCACTTTTATTTCTTAATGCAGATGCCCGATTTTGTGTTTTTTTTCTCTCTCTCTTTGTTATGACAGGTGATCTAATACATTTGTAAAACACATACAGTGCTTAAGAAATTTATTAGACTGTATTTATTGATTAATGGGGCATCTGAATTTAAAAAAAAAAGTATGCTACTATTTTACTATTTAAATTTTTAAATTAATGGGTAACAACAATAATGATAGTTTATTATGACTAAAGAGCTACACATACTGCTGGATTAACCATTTCAGAAACATCAAAAATGATTTTGTTATTCACCAATACTGTTAGTTTAGGGTGAATGATTTCATAGGGTTCAGACAGTACATGTGATATGTCTAAAAGTCATTTAGATTACAAAAAAAAAAAAAAAAAACACAAAAAAAAATTGTTGGAACAATGTTACATGTTTTCACTAAACTAAATACATCTTACTAACAAACACAGTTATTATAGGTAGTTATTATGCATTTTCAGAAGAAGACTTGATCTTACCTTTCCTTCGTTAATGGGTGCATGGCCTGGAGTGGGGGATGGGGTCTGCTTCGCGGGAAACGCGTCCCTGATTGAGCAGACGTCATTGTCACGTGTCTGCATTTCCCGGGAAAACGCGTTTGCGTTTACTTGTGTAAATGACGTATTTGGATTTCACGTTGAACTTGTCCCTCCATTTATTAATTAAATATAATACATATATTTTGACAAAGACCTTGAAAATTCTCTGATTAAGGACCTTATTTTGATCCCAGTACTGGTTCAGCAAACTTTAAAGAAAATAAAACTGTGCTTGTTCTGGGCCGGACTGACGCCTGCACTGCGTTCCAATCGCTACAGTGATGCCTACCGAGGGCACTTCGATGAGAGAGAACAAGCGTGACAATCGCACATACTGTTCAAAACCGATGTTTATGTCTTCAAAGGTGTGTTCCTAACGACCAAATACACTTCCCAAGGCTGCTGTTGTGGGGAATACAGCCTTACAAGGGTTAGGGCGCAGTGATGACCTCCTTTGAATAGAACACAGCCCTGTGTCGATCCAGCAACCGACAAACAAGGACACTTCACACAACTTGATCGAACTCATTACAATCAGCAAAGTATTCATGAAATAAAATCGTTTTACACTGCAAGCAACATTTTATTTGAACTTTGTCATTATATACGAACAACTACAAAAAAGTAAAGTACTTTAAATGCTAAAATACGATTACAAAAATCCTCAGAACATATCCATAGTCACGCGAGCTTATGTTTCTTCGTTATATTGTGTCTAAGATGTTCAGGACAACATAATCCAGCGATTAAAATCTTTTTAAAGAGATTCAGGATATAACGTGTGCTGTTTACTAATGAGTGATCGGCTTTACAGGGAGAAAGTCGACTCTCCTCTAATACAACGGGTTTCAAAGATTGTTTAGAATGTATAAAATCGCGACTGTAATTATGCACATAGGTGAATCTCGCATCATGACTCCTGCACTGAGACACAGAACAGCGGGTGCCGCAATGTAAGCGCGTGCAGCTGCACGCATGCGCACAACTGCGTCTAAATGAGCATCAGAAAAGCAACTGGATCTCTTCTATATTTTCTACTAATTCTGTGTAATTACCAATACAGTAACAGTATGTCAGCAAATACAAAGCTGCTCATAAATATAAACTGGAACAGGTCTCTATTTTTTTAATGAATGATATACATGTGCATCTCAATAAATTAGAATGTCATGGAAAAGTTCATTTATTTCAGTAATTCAACTCAAATTGTGAAACTCGTGTATTAAATAAATTCAATGCATACAGACTGAAGTAGTTTAAGTCTTTGGTTCTTTTAATTGTGATGATTTTGACTCACATTTAACAAAAACCCACCAATTCACTGTCTCAACAAATTAGAATACTTCATAAGACCAAAAAAAAAACAAAAAAAAAAAACACATTTTTAGCCATTTTGTTGGCCTTCTGGAAAGTATGTTCATTTACTGTATATGTACTCAATACTTGGTAGGGGCTCCTTTTGCTTTAATTACTGCCTCAATTCGGCGTGGCATGGAGGTGATCAGTTTGTGGCACTGCTGAGGTGGTATGGAAGCCCAGGTTTCTTTGACAGTGGCCTTCAGCTCATCTGCATTTTTTGGTCTCTTGTTTCTCATTTTCCTCTTGACAATACCCCATAGATTCTCTATGGGGTTCAGGTCTGGTGAGTTTGCTGGCCAGTCAAGCACACCAACACCATGGTCATTTAACCAACTTTTGGTGCTTTTGGCAGTGTGGGCAGGTGCCAAATCCTGCTGGAAAATGAAATCAGCATCTTTAAAAAGCTGGTCAGCAGAAGGAAGCATGAAGTGCTCCAAAATTTCTTGGTAAACGGGTGCAGTGACTTTGGTTTTCAAAAAACACAATGGACCAACACTAGCAGATGACATTGCACCCCAAATCATCACAGACTGTGGAAAGTTAACACTGGACTTCAAGCAACTTGGGCTATGAGCTTCTCCACGCTTCCTCCAGACTCTAGGACCTTGGTTTCCAAATGAAATACAAAACTTGCTCTCATCTGAAAAGAGGACTTTGGACCACTGGGCAACAGTCCAGTTCTTCTTCTCCTTAGCCCAGGTAAGACGCCTCTGACGTTGTCTGTGGTTCAGGAGTGGCTTAACGAGAGGAATACGACAACTGTAGCCAAATTCCTTGACACGTCTGTGTGTGGTGGCTCTTGATGCCTTGACCCCAGCCTCAGTCCATTCCTTGTGAAGTTCACCCAAATTCTTGAATCGATTTTGCTTGACAATCCTCATAAGGATGCGGTTCTCTCGGTTGGTTGTGCATCTTTTTCTTCCACACTTTTTGCTTCCACTCAACTTTCTGTTAACATGCTTGGATACAGCACTCTGTGAACAGCCAGCTTCTTTGGCAATGAATGTTTGTGGCTTACCCTCCTTGTGAAGGGTGTCAATGATTGTCTTCTGGACAACTGTCAGATCAGCAGTCTTCCCCATGATTGTGTAGCCTAGTGAACCAAACTGAGAGACCATTTTGAAGGCTCAGGAAACCTTTGCAGGTGTTTTGAGTTGATTATCTGATTGGCATGGCACCATATTCTAATTTGTTGAGATAGTGAATTGGTGGGTTTTTGTTAAATGTGAGCCGAAATCATCACAATTAAAAGAACCAAAGACTTAAACTGCTTCAGTCTGTGTGCATTGAATTTATTTAATACACAAGTTTCACAATTTGAGTTGAATTACTGAAATAAATTAACTTTTCCACGACATTCTAATTTATTGAGATGCACCTGTATATGAATAAATGGTAAAATATTTTACATTAAATAAAAGTGAGGAAAAACTGCTGGGTGTTGTTAAATTACATTAAATATACATATTCATAATAATTGTATACATCTTAAGCAGCACTTTTATTAATGTGTTGTATATGTGCACTCTCGCGCTGCTCTGCTGTGTCTGAGTCTCTTCTGGAGTCTCGCGCTGTAGAGTGGGGGAGGGGTGCGCGCTGTAGAGTGGGGGAGGGGCGCGCGCTGTAGAGTGGGGGAGGGGAAGAGACACAATCATCAATACAGGCTACAGGTGCTGGTCATATAATTAGAATATCATCAAAAAGTTGATTTCACTAATTCCATTCAAAAAGTGAAACTTGTATATTATATTCATTCATTACACACAGACTGATATATTTCAAATGTTTATTTCTTTTAATTTTGATGATTATAACTGACAACTAAGGAAAATCCCAAATTCAGTATCTCAGAAAATTACAATATTACTTAAGACCAATACAAAGAAAGGATTTTTAGAAATCTTGGCCAACTGAAAAGTATGAACATGAAAAGTATGAGCATGTACAGCACTCAATACTTAGTTGGGGCTCTTTTTGCCCGAATTACTGCAGCAATGCAGCGTGGCATGGAGTCGATCAGTCTGTGGCACTGCTCAGGTGTTATGAGAGCCCAGGTTGCTCTGATAGTGGCCTTCAGCTCTTCTGCATTGTTGGGTCTGGCATATCGCATCTTCCTCTTCACAATACCCCTTAGATTTTCTATGGGGTTAAGGTCAGGTGAGTTTGCTGGCCAATTAAGAACAGGGATACCATGGTCCTTAAACCAGACACTGGTTGCTTTGGCACTGTGTGCAGGTGCCAAGTCCTGTCGGAAAATGAAATCTGCATCTCCATAAAGTTGGTCAGCAGCAGGAAGCATGAAGTGCTCTAAAACTTCCTGGTATATGGCTGCGTTGACCTTGGACCTCAGAAAACACAGTGGACCAACACCAGCAGATGACATGGCACCCCAAACCATTACTGACTGTGGAAACTTTACACTGGACCTCAAGCAACCTGGATTGTGTGCCTCTCCTCTCTTCCTCCAGACTCTGGGACCCTGATTTCCAAAGGAAATGCAAAATTTACTTTCATCAGAGAACATAACTTTGGACCACTCAGCAGCAGTCCAGTCCTTTTTGTCTTTAGCCCAGGCGAGACGCTTCTGACGCTGTCTGTTGTTCAAGAGTGGCTTGACACAAGGAATGCGACAGCTGAAACCCATGTCTTGCATACGTCTGTGCGTAGTGGTTCTTGAAGCACTGACTCCAGCTGCAGTCCACTCTTTGTGAATCTCCCCCACATTTTTGAATGGGTTTTGTTTCACAATCCTCTCCAGGATGCGGTTATCCCTATTGCTTGTACACTTTTTTCTACCACATCTTTTCCTTCCCTTCGCCTCTCTATTAATGTGCTTGGACACAGAGCTCTGTGAACAGCCAGCCTCTTTTGCAATGACCTTTTGTGTCTTGCCCTCCTTATGCAACGTGTCAATGGTCGTCTTTTGGACAACTGTCAAGTCAGCAGTCTTCCCCATGATTGTGTAGCCTACAGAACTAGACTGAGAGACCATTTAAAGGCCTTTGCAGGTGTTTTGAGTTAATTAGCTGATTAGAGTGTGGCACCAGGTGTTTTCAATATTGAACCTTTTCACAATATTCTAATTTTCTGAGATACTGAATTTGGGATTTTCCTTAGTTGTCAGTTATAATCATCAAAATTAAAAGAAATAAACATTTGAAATGT
Source organism: Spinibarbus caldwelli (assembly GCA_039654775.1). Classification (NCBI taxonomy): domain Eukaryota; kingdom Metazoa; phylum Chordata; class Actinopteri; order Cypriniformes; family Cyprinidae; genus Spinibarbus; species Spinibarbus caldwelli. The sequence continues at coordinate 19,649,820 of CM077249.1, forward strand.
ATCAGTCTGTGTGTAATGAATGAATATAATATACAAGTTTCACTTTTTGAATGGAATTAGTGAAATAAATCAACTTTTTGATGATATTCTAATTGTATGACCAGCACCTGTATAACTTTTGCCACTGGGAGAAAACAAACAAATATTAATCTTTGTTTATTAAGAGATCTATCATTGAAAGGAGGGACTTTGTTTACTAAAGCTGAGGGTATCTCTAGATTATCCTATGCTGCTCATTCCTTATCTGTAGATAGACCAACCTGTAAATTGATTGATGTAATGTTGCTTAAATTTCTTTGGAAAAATAAAACTCATTATATTAGAAAATCTGTTATTTTAAATTCTTATAATAAGGGCGGCTTAAATTTGATTGACTTTGATTCTCTTAATAACACCTTAAAAATCAATTGGCTGAAACACTTTCTCCACAATCAGTCTTCTATTTGGAGTGTAATCCCATGTTTTCACAATTAGGTGGAATTAATTTTTATTAATGTGTAATTATTCCATTAGTAAACTCCATATCAAACTTTCCAGTTATCACCAACAAATGCTTTTGGCTTGGAAACTTATTCATAAGCATAATTTCTCACCACACATTTTTTTAATTTTTTTTTTTATTTGGAACAACTGTAACAACAACTGTAAGAGGAAATCCTTGTTTCTGGAAAATTGGTTCAGTAATGGATTGTTGTTAGTGAACTAATTGTTTGACGATGGCAATTTGTTTAATTATTCTGATTTTGTTTTAAGATTTCACTTTCTTGTATCTAGAAAAGAATTTAATACAGTTTTAAAGGCCATCTCTCTGGAAATTTGAATGTTCTTTAGAAATAATAAGAGTGGCTCATTGATTTCTGTTTGTCCCTCAGTCCTGAATCCACTGTGGTTGGTTCTATTTGTTCAAAAATCCAATCACAAAATTAGGTCTTTATTTTTGGACCTTGTTACACTGCATGAAAAGACTCATTTCCGGGATAAATCGGACAATGGAAATTTCAGTGAAACTTAAGGTGTAGGACCCGTGCACGAAAGTTTCCCAGGCTGAGTGTGCTGAGTCCCGTACACCTCCATACACTACAGGTGCACTGAGATCTTCAGAGACAGGATATTTCTGATTGCACACACTAGACCTGTTCAGAGATTTCCAGTATACTAGCCCTTATAAATAACCCATGCCTTTATTATAGTAAAAGTGTATTTACCTTTTTTGGCAGATTGATTGCCATATTTGTATAACCAGTTTTACTACAAATACACGTTTTTAATTACGTACAATAAGGTTTTTTTTTATTTATTTATTTTTTTTATGTACCATGGTTAATTGTCATAAGGAGCAAGCACTGTTGTGTTTTTTGGGTGTTTATCGGTTAAAAATTAATCAACCCGTCATTTTTAAATCTGTAGGCAAGTTTAAATTAACCCGAATTGAATGAATTTAAATGAGTCTTTTGATTAACAGAATCGCAAAATTTGAGTGAGATTAATAAAAATCCACACATTCGTGGGTAGTAATATCACGAATGTGTGGTTAATATCACGCACGGACATTTCAGGCCTCGCATTTGGAGCTGAATCACCCGAGACTCGCAACTCTTGACGCCCGTGAATCGAATCTTTTTGGAATCGACTCCTCCGAGCATCACTGTTCTTACCCCTCCCCCGCTGCCTCACTGCAGGTTTTGCGCGCTCGCGCTGACAGCGTCCGGCATTTTATCAGAGAAGGTAAGTGTGACTATATAAAACAATTTTAAATAACATGTTTACAAGAACATAACATTTAAAGTTGTTCGGTTCGATGTAATATTTTTAAATTGTATTTCCAGCATGACGTTGTTTCGAGCCGTTTGTTCCCGCGCGCGCTGATTTTCTGAGAGATTTACCTCAGACCAAGGTCAGTATACGTACATAAAACCATTTAAATAACATGTTTATCAGACATAACATGTTATATCATTTTTTTCTAACTATTTCTAGGCCGGTGCTGTTTGGAGCCGTTTGTTCCCGCTTCAGCGGCCTTCAGTCAGCGCGAGGTGACAGCCGTCCAGTGTTTACAGAGAGATTTATATCAGAAGAAAGTAAGGGAGAATTTACACAAACCTTTTCAATAGTCTATTTATCAAAACATAATATTAAGTGTTTTAATGTATAACTTTATATTTGAGTGGGTTTATGTTCTAAAATTAGTCTAGCTATCGTGGTAAGCTGGTAAGTTAACTGGTAACTTGCTTAGCTACTGCTACGTAAATTTAAAAAAGTTAATAAAAAATTAGCTATTAGTAAAATGTATATATGTATTAATTAATGTTAGTTTCGCTAGCATGCTTTAGTTGTTAACATATTCCCCATTGACAAATCTGCCGACACATTCTCTGTTTTCAGAGGCTGACTTCACTGGATTCACCTGAGACAGACTGAGACAGACCCTGAGACAGACTCTGAGACAGACTGAGACAGACTCTGAGACAGACTCTGAGACAGACTCTGAGACAGACCCTGAGACAGACTCTGAGACAGACTGAGACAGACTCTGAGACAGACTGAGACAGACCCTGAGACAGACTGAGACAGACTCTGAGACAGACTGAGACAGACCCTGAGACAGACTCTGAGACAGACTCTGAGACAGACTGAGACAGACTCTGAGACAGACTCTGAGACAGACTGAGACAGACCCTGAGACAGACTGAGACAGACCCTGAGACAGACTCTGAGACAGACTCTGAGACAGACTGAGACAGACTCTGAGACAGACCCTGAGACAGACCCTGAGACAGACTCTGAGACAGACTCTGAGACAGACTGAGACAGACCCTGAGACAGACCCTGAGACAGACTGAGACAGACTCTGAGACAGACTCTGAGACAGACTGAGACAGACTCTGAGACAGACTCTGAGACAGACCCTGAGACAGACCCTGAGACAGACTCTGAGACAGACTCTGAGACAGACTCTGAGACAGACTGAGACAGACTGAGACAGACCCTGAGACAGACTCTGAGACAGACTCTGAGACAGACTGAGACAGACTGAGACAGACTCTGAGACAGACTGAGACAGACTCTGAGACAGACTGAGACAGACTCTGAGACAGACTCTGAGACAGACTGAGACAGACTCTGAGACAGACTCTGAGACAGACTGAGACAGACTGAGACAGACTCTGAGACAGACTCTGAGACAGACTGAGACAGACTGAGACAGACTCTGAGACAGACTCTGAGACAGACTGAGACAGACTGAGACAGACTCTGAGACAGACTCTGAGACAGACTCTGAGACAGACTCTGAGACAGACTCTGAGACAGACTGAGACAGACTCTGAGACAGACCCTGAGACAGACTGAGACAGACTCTGAGACAGACTGAGACAGACCCTGAGACAGACCCTGAGACAGACCCTGAGACAGACTGAGACAGACTCTGAGACAGACTGAGACAGACTCTGAGACAGACTGAGACAGACTCTGAGACAGACTCTGAGACAGACCCTGAGACAGACCCTGAGACAGACCCTGAGACAGACCCTGAGACAGACTGAGACAGACTCTGAGACAGACTCTGAGACAGACCCTGAGACAGACCCTGAGACAGACTGAGACAGACTCTGAGACAGACTGAGACAGACTCTGAGACAGACTCTGAGACAGACTGAGACAGACCCTGAGACAGACTGAGACAGACTCTGAGACAGACTCTGAGACAGACTGAGACAGACTCTGAGACAGACTCTGAGACAGACTGAGACAGACCCTGAGACAGACTGAGACAGACTCTGAGACAGACTGAGACAGACTCTGAGACAGACCCTGAGACAGACTGAGACAGACTGAGACAGACTCTGAGACAGACTCTGAGACAGACTGAGACAGACCCTGAGACAGACTCTGAGACAGACTCTGAGACAGACTCTGAGACAGACTGAGACAGACTCTGAGACAGACTGAGACAGACTCAGACTCAGGTGTTTTGTTGCTAAAAGTTGCTAAATGACGTTGTGATGCCATTGTGTGATGATGTCATTGCGTAATCAGATGCAAAATTGTCTCATCAAATCTCAGCAAAAAAAAAAAAAAATAGATTTGTTTGTAAAATAATATGAATAATATAATTCAAATATAAATAACTGTATTTTTAAATACATTGAATTATTGAACACTTACACATTTTTGAATGATAACAATTTAAGTTTTTTTAATAGCTAGTAAACTAGTAATACTACACATTCTCAACCATTATGCTTTAAGCAGTGTATTAGTAGTTAGTATGCTACACTCTAAGAAAAGTCTGTAAAAATAGGGCACAATCTACTATGTTAATAAGAAAGAATTTTCCGTATTGATTTTTACCTGCATTTTAAATTATGCATTGTATTTTCGGGTTACAGGGTTACATGGGTAATGGATAATGTCCTGGAAAATTAGTATCTTTTCCATTTTTCTTACAGTGTACTAACTGATCAACAATTGCAGGTACAAGCTAGAAGCTACTAACAAAGTGTATCATAAATGAACAATTATTAAATTATTATTAAATTGAACAACTGCAAATAGCAGCTAAGTCAATTCACGTGATGTCTGTACTGCTAGGCACTGCTTTTTGTGTAATTTGGATGGAAAATGTGTGTTTTTTTTATTTGTCACTTATCAAAAGTTGCTAAAAGTTGCCAAATAAATTTTAAAAATTGCTAAATTTGTTACTAGGTGCTTTTGGAAGAAAAAGTTGCAAAATTTAGCAACAAAATTGCTAAGTTGGCAACACTGGAAACGGTGCGTCTTAGCAATATCATTTGTTAATATATCATCATTTTCAAAGTGCAGCATTAATTTAACTCCTTTTGTTCATGCCAGTGTTCTAGTTTAAGTGTAGAAATCTAGAATGTATTTTGTTTTATGATGATGTGATTTAATGTATAATATATATTATGTTTTAGGTCAGCCAATGCTGCCATTCTTCTGGAAAACTGCTCTTCAAAGAACAGTCATCAATCAGGTAATTTGCACACAGAAATATTTTTTGAATACCATTCAATTACCCAGGTTATCTTATATTTTATTCAGTTACTAAATCTGCAAGATAGCACTTTGACTAGCTTAGATTTTTTCCTATTCTTAATGAAGTAGGCCTAGTGACTGTATTGCACACGATGTAGACAGCATTCGAAAGAAGTTTATCATGAATAAATGTTACATAAAGCACATAAAATAAAATAGGCCTACAAGAAAACATTTTCATCCATCCCACAGTCTTGTAAGTCCATAAACTGATCATCTTTTTTCCATAAAATTTATATATTATTATTATTATTGGTTATATTTTTATATTCATTGTTATGTCTATGATTTTTTCCCTTTCATTTTGATCTCTTTACTTAACGTTCTGAATAGTTTTGTAAATAATAGCCTGCTGTAAATGCTCGACATGCCAATAAAGCTTTGATTATACTATTTGACTTACGGGAATTTTTACTGGAAGTGCAGTTTAAAGATTGAATTTAACATATATTTCAGCTAATTAATAGACTATAATTATAAATACTATAGTGTTTTGTTGATGAATGAATCATTTGCGTAGTTTCATTGTAAATGAAAACACAGCACACTAATTTATCATCACGTTATTGTAATGTAATCATAAAGTCAAAAGTTTATTGGCATAATTGTCAGGCGTTTACCGTTTTTGCACTGCTAGCATAATTATGCAATACTAGCATAATTATACAGAACATTAATTAGGTAAAGTGATACACGAATTGAGAGGGGAAATAAGCATATATAACAATAAATGTAAAAATATAGCCCTAACCAGTTAATATAATAATATTATTATATTTAATACTAATAATAATATACAATTAAATAAAAAGACACAATCAGTTAACGGATTTACAAGACTGTGGGATGGATAAAAATGTTTTATCCATCTCTGATAATCCCAGGTTTCTATGGTCAGACAGGTTTGTTTACATATATGAGAAATCGATGTTGTTCCCTCAACATTAGTCTCGCGTAGCCAGACCTTCAGACTGATGGCTGAAGGTCTGGAATCTATGGTGGCTTTCATTGGCCAAGGCCCGCCCGTGATGCCGTTTGACCGACATATCAAACAACCAATCACAGTTCGTTTCGTTCAGCGTCACGTTTTGGGGCGTGGAAATGTCGCCACAATAACAGACTCTCAGTTGTGAAACTCTCGGATGTATTTTAAAGATTCTGTGCCGCAAACTTTAAATATTTCACATACTTTTGAAAATCCAGCGTTTATTTGATACGGATAAGCGTTTGTCATCACAGTTGTAAACACAAGCGGAACGTTAAAGAACGCGACACACACGTCTCCCGGAAATCCTGTAGAATTCAACCAATCCGATGACAACTTCGACACTCTTTAAGTGTTTCCAGATAAGTGTGCCATATGCATCAGACGTTTAGCCAATGTTCCGTGGTCGTGACGTCTGAGACTACCTCAACATAGGATCTCGAGGCCATGACTTCATATTGCGTGGCCACGACAAAGGATGTCGTTACCTCGACAAAATAATCTCGTGGCCACGACAAAACTAAAACCTGGAATACACTACGCAATTTTTGCCCCGATTTCCCCCCGATTTTACAGTCTGAACAAGTTGATGCTAGTTGAGGAAAGTCAGAGCCAGTCTGCAGATTACAGCTGACAGATTCCATAGAAAATCTCGTCGTGTATGATGGTCACAGACTACGATTTTTTAGCTTCAGACTTTGATTCTATCCAGTTGGAGGATATCAAACATGTTTGATATTTTCAGACGATTTTAGAACACGTTTTCATTTGTCATGCGTCTCCTAGCAACAAGGCGCACGTCGGAACAACTTTAAAGTCTGGTAGTGTATGATCTTCAGTCGCATAGTGTATGATGCCCAGTGTTCCTTTGTCACTATTTACAAAGTCGGTAAGTGTATGATGCCTAGTGTTTTAAAAATCTGTTCAGATTTTAAAAGTCATGTAGCGTATTCCAGCCTTAAGTTCCCTCCCGGTCACCGTACATATGAGAATTCATGAATTAAAATCCCAAAACACTAACAAAATAGCTGGCTGTTATCATTACATTTGCATTATCATGTTATGTTTCATCATTCTAGCTTATGCTTAAGCAATGAAAACTGTACTATGTATTTAGAGAAAATATGTTTTATTATATTTTATTTTTTTCACAGGATCCTCTGTTCCCAGACCCAACCATTCATCTGAAGGACTGACAGTTTCCACAAAATAAATACAAGGACATGGCAGAGGATGATAGGGGTATTGATATTTCACTGAAATTAGCCTGCTGTACTCGCTGTTTCACACATACATACGGTTGTGGTCAAAAGTTTACATCACATTGCAGAATATGCATTATGTTATTAAACAAAATTATACGTTATTTATTTATTTATTATTATTTAGGACTGGCCTGATGAAGCTATTTCATTTAACAAATGTTTACGTTTGGTCTGCAAGTTAGAATCATAGCTGATTTTTTTATTTAAAAAAGGAGTAGTGGTTCATGTTTGTTTTGTGATAGTGTTTCATGAGTCCTTTGTTTCTCCTGAGCAGTTCAACTGCCCACTTTTCTTCAGAAAAAACTTCAAGGTCCTGCACATTCTCAGGTTTTCCAGCATCTTTTGCAGATTTTAACCCTTTCCAGCAGTGACCGTATAATTTCAGATCCATCTTTTCACACTGAGGACAATCGAGGGACTCATACATAACTATTACAAAAGGTAAACACATTTACTGATGCTCAAGAAAGCAACACAATGCATTAAGAGACGCAAGTCTAAAGTGTAAGCTATTTGAATAGGGTGATCAGGGTAAACTACTTATTTTGTCTGAAAAGTATAAAAAAATAAGTATTTTATGTAGCTTCTGAAGGGCAGTACTAAAAGAACAAATATGATTTACTCATCATTATCATACTGTTCAAAGGTTTACACCCCCAGCTCCTAATTTATTGTTTCCTTCTGGAGCATCAGTGAATGTTTTCACCTTTTATAGTAGTTGTGTATGAGTCCTTCAGTTTTCCTCGGAATGAAAAGATGGATCTCAAAATCATAAGTCGTCGTTGGACAGGGGTCAAATAGGCAGAAGATGCTGGAAAACCAAAGAATTTGCTGGACTTGGAGTATTTTTCTGAAGAATAGCAGGCAGTTGAATTGCTCTGGGCTGCGTTTCCCAAAACACTTTAAGCGTAAGTAGATTGTAGAACCTGCAGCCCTGGACAATCAGGGGACTCATGAAAAACTATCACAAAACATAAAAACAGCTGTGGGTCATCCAGGTAATGACATGGTATTAAGAATCAAGTGTATGTAAACTTTTGAACATTTTTTTATAAATTATACATTTTCATTTTTATAAATTCAGTTTATTTTTTTTATAAATTCAGTATATGTAAATATCTAAAATTGCTTATTCAGGACAGTACTAAATAAAAATAGCATGGAATGTTTATGATCCCTCTTATTTTATTTTATTCTTGTTTTGATGGTGCCATTAGAGTTGTAGAATATGTGTGTCTGTCTGAGATTGGAGTAGTAATCACTGCCCTGACTTTGCAGTGTCCATTGCAAGTGTATTCATTATATATATATATGTATATGTATATGTATATATATATATATATATATATGTATATGTATATATATATATATATATATATATATATATATGTGTATATATATATATATATATATATATATATATATATATATATATATAATATGTATATATAATATGTGTATATATATATATATATATATATATATATATATATATATATAAAAATATAAATATTTTATTGTTTAATCAGTTTAATAATTCACTTGAAGTGTCTGTTTGCAAAATCTTTTTCTCAATCTAAATGATTAGTTAAATGTTGCAGTCCTGTTGTGTTTGTTGAATATTTGCAGTCCTGTTAAATGTTTGCAGTCCTGCATTTGTTGAAAAATAAAATTAAGTTTTGTTGATACTTTGCCGTGTTTGTGGCTTTCTTTACTGTTTTTATGAGTGCATATGACACATTTTTGTGCACTTGTGAACAGGATGATACGTGGATTTATCAGTGAGTGTGTAAACATGTCCGTCTGTGTCTGGGGGTTTATTGCGTTAGTGAGCGGACTGGAAAACTGCCGAACACAAAAGAGTCCATTTCTGTCCGTGTCAAGACATCAGAAACACCAGCGCACTTACACTGAAACTGAAATTCTTCCTCCATTTCTTATTGGAACAACCTTTTTGATGATATTAAGTGGGCATATGTTTGGTCACTTCCTCAGAATTTTTTCTTAAATAAAGTTAAAGAAATATCTTATAAAATAATTCACAGGTTTTATCCTGTTAAACAGTTTTTGCAGAAATTTAAAAGTGACATTGATACATCTTGTTCTTTCTGTGAATGTTCTTCTGAAACTGTGGCTCATTTGTTTTGGGAGTGTCCTTTTGTTCAGTCTTTCTGGAATAATGTTAATGCTCTGATTGTCCAAAATATTTTTAATGATTTCTCTTTATGTTATAAACACATTCTTTTTGGGTTTTATGTTAAAGATAAGAATCTATTTAATGCAAGTTTCTATCTAAACCTCCTGTTATTTATTGGAAAGTTTTATGTCCATAAATGTAAATATAAACCCCACTTTAACATCTTCAAACAAGAAATGAAGTTGTATTTAAATACAATTTCAACATCTGTTAATAAGAAAGCTATAAAAACATCTAGAACTTGTGCCATGTTTAAGATTTTTCCTTAATGTACTTATATCTTTATTTGTGTGCCCTCTCTTTTTCTTTTTTTTTTTGTGTGACTCCTTTCTGTCAATTTTAAAGATTTTTTTTTTATATTACTTTTTCTGTTATCTATTAATCCATAAGTATTTTTTATTGAAAGGTATTTTGTATGTTTTGTACATACTGTTCTTTTCTGTTTATTTTGTTCGTACTGTAATCTTTATTATTATTATTGCAATAATAATAAAAAAACTTTTGCCACTGAAAGCTTTTTTTAATCGAATTAAGAATACATCTGTAAACAAAATATAAACGTGTCAGCTTGACTTCTGATACTTTTAAACACATTTTATTGTAAACTAACTAAAAATTTAGTTATTACTGATAATAATAATGACTTATAATAATAAATATAATATTATTATTATTATTGCTGATAATAATAATAATAGTAGTAGTAGTGGTGGTAGTAGTAATAATAATAATTAGTGATCTAATCAGTGTATATTCTGATTGTGAGCATGAGCTCAGCTGTGACGGTTCTCCGGTGGAGGAGAGGGGGCGGGGCGGCGGGAGAACCGATCATATCAGGGAGATGCAGACGTTTTTATTTATTTATTTATTTATTTATTTACTTTTACAAACTAGGAAAAACTATTTAAATTAATAAAACCACCACTAAAAGCAAGCGAGTTTGCATGTATTCACACATCTTTCGGTGGCTTATTTTATTGAATAAACTAATAGGTGCATAAAGATAATTACTCTTACTTTAGGAAATTTAAACATCTGTACCCCGCGTTTGTAAGAAATAGGTGTTTTTGAAATAGGTGTTTTTGAAAATTAATGTATCTTTAATTTAAGTTAATTATCTGTCTATTCATTCATAAACATAATTAATTTTCTTCCGCCATCCCTATTGCCGTCGTATTTTGTCTCTGATTGGTCAGATCACCGAATTATTCAGAAGTGCGTGGCCTCTTGGGGGCCTCTGGTTGGTCGGAATCCCCAGAGTGTGTATCTCAGCGGAAGTGCAGTTCTCCTAGAGGGCGCTGTGTTATACACACTTTGTGGGGGGGAGGAGGGGGGTTATACACACTTTCAGTACACAAATCACTTAAAAGTGCATTTTGGGGACAAGTGAGATTTTAAGCCTGGACACCATTTTAGAGCTTACTGAATGCCACTATATAGTCAGACAAATGAGGACCACAAAAATGTCCTCAATTGTCAAGGTGGTCCTCAGTTTACTGGTGTGTATTCTGGTGAATGTCCCCAAAAGTGACATAAGTGAGTACACACACACACACACACACACACACACACACACACACGAGACCTGAAGGGAAGATCAATGAACCCATGCAACCCCTAAGGAGCAACTGGGATTGCGAATGTGATGTGATTTATTAATTACTAAAGAGGAAATGAGAGGTGCTTACTTTTTAATTCATTTAGTTTGACTCTCTATGAGTTTTAGGATAAAAAAGCTGGTATATTTAAAAAATATATGACTTTTTTCTGTCACATCTGTTGACCTATTAAACTATATTTTGGGGCAACCCATGAGACACAATTTAAAATGCATTTCTATGTAATTAAAATAATATAATTAAACTTTTATATATTTTACATTATAGATTTTATAATTCTTTTTGCAATCAAAAATTACTAGTTTTTAAGAGTTCTGTATCTCCAATAAAAACATACTCACCACAACTCATTCTTCATTCACAGGTTTTGATGCCAAGATTAGCCACTAGTGTCCTCTATTGCATGCTGGGAATGGGGTAACAGTGTCAATGCTTCCCGCCTCTACTCCTTTTACAGCCCAATCTGCTGTCTGCGGCCTCTCCACCTCATCAATGCACCTGGCGTTATATTTGACGAAGCACTGATTCATGGCCCTCTGCCCACAATCAACCAGCATAAATTATTCTTATTTACTCTCATAGTGATTAAGATGCTGTCACATAATGTCACTCAAGCATATTTTTACAGATCAAATGAAAATTGGCATCAAGGAAAAGCAGGTCAAGTAAATCAATTAAAAGAGGTCCTTTTTTATTTATATATTTACTCACTTCTTTCCCTCTCTCTCTCTCTCTCTCTTTTTTTCTCCTCCTCTCTCACTAAATGGACTGGTACACATAAAGTGCTCTGCCAGTGATTGATTTTAGTATTAATCTTACATAAAGCATAACACACTTTTGCATGAGTAATCACAATGACAAATATTGACACAGCACAATTGCTCAAACCAAATGTATCTTAAGTTTCAGTGGACAGTAGTATAGATGCTTTAGAATAAAAATATGTTCATGTTGTTCACATTTTACCCTTAAAGGGAGAGTTCACCCAAAAATGAAATTCTGTCATCATTTACTTCGTTACTTGTATGTTGTTCTGAATCTGCATGACTTGCTTCTGCAGAACGCAAAATGTGAATTTTGGAAGAATGCCCTGACCACTCTTTTCAGTATAATGAAGGTGAATAAGGACTGTGTCTGAAAAGCTGTGAAATAGCACAAAAACACCATAAAGTATTGTTTATATAAATGTAAATAAATAATTTATATAAAGATTAGTGCTGTCAATTGATTAAAACAATAACTAATTAATCACACATTTTTTCTGAAATACCACCTAATATTAAAGTTTTTAAATATACTTTTATATTGCAATAATTTCACTTTCAATCTTCAAATTAATGTAGAAACAACATAAAGACAGTAGGCTATATTTTTAATATTTGTTTAACAGCATCTTTTTTTTTATGACTGAAGGCAAGTATCACTGATACCAATACTACTGATGTTTATAGGAAATTTTTTTTCTAATATTTAACCATTGACTATAGCCATTCAACATTACAGTATAATCGAGAGCTATCAATTTTACCATTTATTAGACTTCAAAAAATAACAACTTCTAATTTAAGTGAACTGAAAACAATCATCACATAAACCCATTATAATAAATGTCACATTTACCTGTGCCCTTCAGTAAGAAGGAAATATACAGAAACTGAATAAAGTTATCAAAAACTAAATTCTAAATTAAATATATATAAATCGTTAAAGCTACAAAAGTTATTGATTTCCTCTTTTTTCTTTTGTTCTTTGATTAACAGACATCACAGCAGCTGGATTATTAGGTTATTTGGCTGCTATTACTTTAAGAGCTGCCGCTGCTGAATGTGACGTGGATCTGACACGCATGCTCGTACTTTCATTCGCGCTTTAATTTGAAATGATACAGGCTACAGTGCACGCCACTGCATTTGGGCTTGCAACTGAAGAGCACACGTTATGAGCACAGTATAACAGCTGACAGGACAGGAAAACTCATTTTTACTGACATATGGCCTGACAGCATCTCATCTGACCGCAGTTCACTGATGTTCTACTGAAGTTGCCTCATCACCTGTAGCTTTTCCAGGCTCGTCTGACTAGTGCCTTGCACTGAGGTGAAATTGGAGTGCATGTCTGAAAAGTCTCCTGTTTGTCGTAAAGACATTCTGTGTCTAAATAAACACAATTCTTGACAAGAAAAAAGAGACAGAAGCATCAGTTGTGAGTGGGGTGGCCAACCCTAGCTCCACCCCTGCGTTAACTGCATTAAATATTTTTAACGCTGTTAAACTGGAAAAATGAATCGCCTGCATTAACGCGCTAATTTTGACAGCACTAATAAAGATATAAGAAGTCAATGAGTCATCACAAAATTTAATAATTTAATAATGTTGTTGAAAGAAGTCTCTTGTGCTCACAACGGCAGCATTTTTTCAATCAAAATACAGTAAAACAGTAATATTGTGAAATATTATCAATTTAAAATAACTATTTTAAAATGTAATGTATTCCTTTGATGAAAAGATGAATTTTCAACAGCCATTACTTCAGTCTTCAGTGTCACATGACCCTTCAGAAATCATTCTGATATGCTGATTTGATGCATATTAACATTTCTTGTTACTATCCATGTTGAAAAAAGTTTTGCTGCTTATTATTTTTGTGGAAACTGGTGCATTTTTTCAGGATTTTTTTTTTTTTTTTTTTTTTTTTTAAGTTCAAAGAGCCTTTATTTCAAATAGAAATTTTTTGTAACATTATAGATTTATGTATATTCATTTTTGATCAATTTCATGCATCCTTGCTTACTACTTTCTTTAAAATAATCATAGGTATATATAGTCAAATACATAGACTCACAGTATAAAATAAGCATACACGTACATATGTTCTGTATATAAATTTATATACACGCACACCTTTAATTTTCAATACATTTTAAAGGAAAAACCTATCAAAGATATTTCAGGAGGTCAAGGGTTTTTGTAGAAGGATTGTTATTTTTTATAAAGGCCCCCTGACAGGGCCAGAAATGAAAGCGTTAAAAATCTATGATCCTCAGAGCATGTGTCCACAGAAAAAGAATGAGGTTCACCCAACGTTTTAAAGATAAAAAAAAAATGCAATGGAAGAGAATGAGGGAAAGAGGAGAAGTTGAATATATATTTCACATGATAAGAGAAAAGATGAAGCAGAGGAAAAAAAGATTCTATTACCGTGGCGACAGTTACAAACCTGCCCTTGTGTGGAGTAGCCTCTGCTGAAAAGATTGATGCAATGAGTTCTGACCTTGGCTTGGAGCTGAAACTGGTGATGTATGTATGAGCATCTCCTTGCTAAATGGACCCAGATTTGTTGCGCTAATATACATGGAAGCCCAGTACCAAACTCACCATGGCGATAAATCAGCAGCCATTTTAGGTGTCATCTCTGGTTTATATTCCTCTTCTGTTTCTATTGCTCTAATCCATGTCACTAGCGTCATTTGAAACCAAACGGCATTATATTACTCTGTCGTCACTGAGTTAATCCCGGCGGTATATTAGCAATATGGGAATTCATATTTAACCATATCGCAAAAATGTGACCATCTTATTATAAATTTGTGTACAACATCTATGCTAACATTGGGCATCTAGCGTATTATTTCATTCTGGAGTATCAAACTCATCTGAACCCTTTTTTCGACCTGACATGACCGTGAACAACCCGAAATGAGGGCAAACGTTAAAATGCTTTTTAGTGTTGTTACAACACAACGAAACGGGGGCACTGATGTGAGACCCAGAGGTAAACAAGGTTAGTCCTACACATTGATATATGCTTGCTATTCTAATTCCCCCAATTGAGTTGCAGGAGACTTATGATGGAGGTGGTTATGGAAGAAAGCGTGTGCTCTCTGCTTCTCTTTCTTCTACTTACCCTTCTTGTCCTGTTCTGTGCTTTTGAAAGGGCCAGCCACTTTTCCTCACAACATTTTTTTTTTAAATTCCTCCTCCGCTAGAGATGGGCGCTGCGACACGGAGCTCTGTTTGATGACCTTTCAGTCTGTTTACATGTTTCTGTGGAGAAGGTAACCTTTTGCTCCCGGTGTTTTTCTGTAATGGAATGGTAGACTGGTGAAAAGATGAAAGCGGAGAATGTATTGCTATGCTTGAATTAGAATTTCAAAGCATGCGAAAAACAGTATGAAATATATTTATTCCTCGCTAAAACAGATAAAATCTTGAAATAAGCTACTGCCAAAATATTGATCAGTAGTCATTACAAAATAAAAAAAAAGTGTGTCAACTACATAAGTCTGACTTTAATCTATATGCTTCTTTAAAAGAAGATATTGTAATATTTCAATCAAAAGCACATGTACTGTATGTCAAATTAGCCTTACTACATTTTTAAACAATGTCCGTACCATAAGACAAGACACTTAAATCTGTGTTATAAGTTAATTTACAAAAACTCCACTGTTTTATTAAATATGGTCAGAAAAAAATCTAATTATTCAGATTGTCCTGTCCATAATGATAGCTGAGTTCAGAGTGTCTCATTACATTCATTCAGAACAGTGTTCTTGATATTTGCAGTGATCCCTGCCTGCTCTGGCATTTGTAATTGAATGACACTTCACACTCATTTTAAACTCTAGCTAATCATGAGTGATCCTAATAAAGGCCATAACGGGCTCAGATGTGTGCTCTTTTTCTCTTTCTTGCACTATTTTTTCCTCATAAAAAACAAGAATCATTACTAGTGTAGTATTATGTATCCTTTAAGGTTAAACTGTATTAAAGCCATTACTAATTTAAGCTCAGTGGTACCTAATACTCTACACTCATTACTGTATATAGTGAAAGATGGATGAATTGTACCTAATATCTGCAGGTGTAAATGTCAGTCATTTAGACTATAGAAGTAATTTCATTTGCTTCTAGAGTTGACATATATTAGGATGAGTAAAAATAAAAATAGTAAATAGAATTTTTAGCAGAGAGTATAAAAAAATCCAAATTTAGCAATAAACCAATACACATAAAGCAAAATAACCAAATATTATTGAAAATAAATACATAACAATTTTTATATTTTTATGGCTTTTGATATGGCAGATTTGAAGCATTAAATACTGCCTATTTGTGTCTTTAATTTAAATACTTTTCAAAGTGCCTGCTTTCTGTACATGAGACATTTAAAAAAAAACAAAAAAAAAAAGGAATATTTTCCACTTATAATCATTGAATGTACAATGAGATTTTTTTTTTGTTGTTATTATCATTTTTCTTTTCTTTTTTCTTTTTAAAAAGTATCTATTTTAATATATTTTAAAATGTCATTTTTTCCTTTGATTTTCAGTAGACAATACTCCAGTCTTCAGTGTCACATGATCCATCAGAAATCATTTTAATATGCTGATTTGCTGCTCAAGAAACACATTATCAATACTGAAAACAGCTGTGCTGCTTAATATTATAAATTATAAATATAAAATATAATTTATAAATGTCTTTACTGTCCATTTTGGTCAATTTAATTCAGCGAATCATTGCTGAATAAAACTATTTTATTTTTATTTCTTTTTTTAAATACTTACCGACCTTAAATTTATGAAATTTATGAGTGTATTTTGAGAAATTCAATCACGTGTAATTCTTGTGTGAGGGTCCTTTATGAAGGGATTTAGTGGCTCACTTTCATTTGGATCAACATATGTTAGTGTCCATATTGCCCTTCATACGGCATTTGGAATTCGCCCTATATTAAGAAAGCATAATGATGGATCTTATCACTGTAAGACTTATTCAATTCAGCTTATGTTTTAATCAAATGTTTGCTTCATATACATCTTCTCTTGACACCCCTGGCCCAAAATGTAACCGTCAAAGCCGTCACCTGAACTAGATCAATCATTATGCTATTCAGGTCTGTAATGATGTGTTTGGCTATTGTGAGTGTCCCCGTTATCTATGACACAGAGGTCAGAGAGGGGCGGCCCGTCTCTAACAGCTCTCTACCGCAGCTGCCACACGTCGTATGAAATTGTGCATATCATCAAAATCATCCTAACTCAGTCTCTCTCTCTCTTTTATGTCACCACTACTTGTATCCAGGAAGAGAGTCAGATTCATTTAATCAGCTCAAACAGTGTCCCATTCACTCTGTATTACCAATTCTGTCCCCAGATCTCTTATCAGCGCGATGTATGTAGGGATGGAGGCGGCATCCTCACACGCTACAAATGAATGAATTATTGGACATGGGGTATTGGGAAGCGATAGATATAGAAATTCGAGCCCTGTAATATGTTTGCTTTCCTAGCCTTATCATTTCAGACAAAAATGCTGCTTATCTGCCAACCCTGCTCGCAACCCACTGAATGTAAAGCTGTTTCCTCACACCGTCTCCTCCTGTCAAGAGCTTATTATTGCCAGATCTTTGTCTGGAGAGAGTAAACGAAATGTGTATATTATTTTATTGCACATAAGGATGGTAAGACATATTTATACACTTGCATTCAAAAGTTTGGGGTCAGTAAGTTCTTTGTATTTTTAATTAATAAGTCTATTCAGCATGAATGAATTGATGAAAAAAAGTGGCATTTATAATGTTACACAAGATTCCTATTTCAAATAAATACTGTTCTTTTGAACTTTCATCAAACAATCCTGAAAAATACAGTGGTGGCCAAAATTATTAGAACACTAGTATTTTCACCAGCTAAAAAATGGTTTTAAGTTATTTCTATGTTTTGCTGTATTGTATCAGTAGGAAATATCAGTTTACATTCCCAAAATTTCATTTTGCCATTAATTGTAATAATCCAGTGAGATTTTTGTTTGCACAGGAGTCTGACAACAGCTAGTGCCCCACACAGAGATCTGATCTCATCATCATCCAGTCTGTCTGGAATGACATGAAGAAACAGAACAAACTGAGACAGACTAAATCCAGAAGAACTGTGGCAATGTCTCCAAGATGCTCCAAGAAACTTACCTGCAAAGCTACCTGAAAAACTATGCGCTAGTACACCTAAGGCAAAAGCTGCTTTAAACGCAAAGGATGGTCACACCAAATGTTGATTTAATTTAGTTAATAGAAGTTAATTGATAAAGAAAATCTATTTATGACATTATTTTTGACAGCATCCTCATTTTACAGCATTTTTACACAAGTGCTTAAAACTTTTAACAGTACTGTAGCTTTGCAGGTAGGTTTCTTGGAGCATCTTGGAGATGTTCTTCTGGATTTAGTCTGTCTCAGTTTGTTCTGTTTCTTCATGTCATTCCAGACAGACTGGATGATGATGAGATCAGATCTCTGTGTGGAGCACTGGCTGTTGTCAGACTCCTGCGCAAACAAAAATCTCACTGGATTATTACAATTAATGGCAAAATGAAATTTTGGGAATGTAAACTGATATTTCCTATTGACACACTACAGCAAAAGATAGAAATAACTGACTTAAAAAAAAAAAAAAATTTTAGCTGGTAAAAATACTAGTGTTCTAATAATTTTGTACCAGATATATTAAACAATTGTTTTCAATGCTGATAATAAGAAATGTTTCTTGAGAGGTAAATCAGCATATTATAATAATTTCTGAAGGATCATGCAACATTGAAGACTGTAATTGCTGCTGAAAATTAAACTTTGCCAATACTGGAATACATAGTATAATAAAGTTATTTTATTGTATTACTGTTTTTTAATGAAATAAATGCAGCCATGGTGAGCATATGAAAACATTTGAAAAAAAATCTTACCAACCTCAAACTTTTGAATGGTGGTGTTGATTTTGTCTCAGTTTTTGTGGAGAGTTAAAATCAAAGAACAAATGAGAATTGTTAACAAAACCGTTCCCTTTCAGTCGGCCACGTTCGACGTATGTCTCCGTTCCCTCCTTCAGGGAACGAGGGTTACATACGTAACCAAGACGTTTTGTTATAACTTGCTGGAGAGAAACTATTAGCTATAGTGAATAAATGCAATTTGTTTGCATGTGTAATGCAAGAGTAGCACCTACTGAGCCGCTGAGGCCAACAACACTGAAGGACAGTGGGAGTTTGACGTGACGTCAGCAGGTAGAGATGTCCTGTTGGCCCTTGTCAGGCTCTTCAACATCAAAACTAAAGCACAGAGAGAGAGAGAGAGAGAGAGAGAGAGAGAGAGAAAGGAGAGAAAGGAGAGAGAGAGAGAGAGAGAGAGAGAAACAGCACAGATGCATTACACAAATGCTGCTTTGTAGTAAAGACAATAAGGACTGAATCAACACTCATTGTCTCTCTCCTAAAGCATCTGCACAGTGATGGTGTAACATTTCCGTTATAGGGCATTTAATATAGAGCTTAAACAAAGGCTCAGGCCCACTGGTCTGGCCAGTCTAAGCCAGGCCTATTTTAATCACCTGTAATTAAATAACTGCACTTTACAACAGCGCTGCATCTGACAGCACTCATTACATGAGGATCACTCTGCAAAATCCCTCAAGTGAAATGATGAGAGGAGATGAAAAAGAGGAAAACTTTTAAAATTCATTTGTCACAACGTAGGACCATTTACAGTTACAGGACCTAAAACATATACTGAATCTTATACATTTATTAGCCTGGGAAAAAATATGTCAGCTAGCTGTTTGCTAATGGATTGTTTGAAAGATATAAAATTTAAAGATACATGTACATTTACATCTACATTTATACTATCTTTCAAAGTTTGAGGTCAGTAAGATGATTAAAAAAAATACTGTTATTCCGAAAGGATCCATTAAATTGATCAAATGTGACAGTAAAGACATTTATAATGTTACAAAAGATTTATATTTTAAATAAATGTTGTTCTTTTGAACGTTCTATTCAAAGATTCCTTAAAAAAGTTTCCACAAAAAAAAATTAAGCACCACAATAATTTTTTACATTTTTTTAATTAATTTTTCATTTTAATAAGCACCATATCAGCATATAAGAATGATTTCTGAAGGATCATGTGACAATAAAATTCAGCTTTGCCATCACAGGAATAAACTACATTTTATAATACATTTAAACAAAAAACGGTTAATTTAAATTGTAATAATATTTCACAATATTACTATTTTTACTGTATTTTTAATCAAATAAATGCAGACTTGCTGATGGATGATATTGTACATTAAAAATGCAGTAAAAGACCGTTTTCTGTCTACCATTGGTTGGCCAAACAGAAAGTATTACCTCAAACTCACACCACTGGTTCAACATGTGTTGGGATGCTCAATTAGAGCAATATTTTATGTTTTCTTAATATATATAAGTGGTTTATATAACGGCATGTTAACCCTGAAAAATACGCTTCCCCTTTAACAGGAAACCAAAAGAATGACTGAAGAATGACTACATCGCATTACCCTGAACTCTTGAGTTTCGTTATTGTTTAGTTATCACAAAAAACGTCCTATTTTCTGTCAACCTCTCCCACTTCTTCTTTTTTTTCTTTCTTTCATAATGCTATGCATTGCTCCCCTGCACCCCAGATATCCTCCAAGATCTCATTCCTTTGTTGCAGTGGGGCTGAACACTATGTTAACCTAGTAATTGGCATCGGGCCTTCCCCATTATACGGCCCTCTATCGAGCCGTTCTACATGACTAGGTAAAGAAGATGGCATGAAGATTAATGAGGGCAGGCGAATACAGGAGGGGCTACTTCCCTCTCTCTCTCTCTCTCTCTCTCTCTCTCTCTCTCCTCAGCACTTTTTACAATGTGGAGATATCGGAAGTCAGGCACAAGCTGCCCAATTTCCCTCCGTCCACCCCCTCCCCTCGTTTCTTCCCTCCTCCCTCCATCGCCTGCTTTAACCTGTGAACTCTGGACCCCGTCCTACTCTGTTCCTGGCTGCCAGCGCGTCCCCGGCTTTGATTGATGTCAGTCCAGCAGTCACTCTTTTCTTCCTTTTGATTTGAAGAGAAGAAGAAGGGGCCCGGGGTGGAAAGGGAGGGGGGCCACTCACTCCAAAATAGATTTTCCAACGCAATTGGTGGCGGCTGCCAGCGCAGCAGAGTGGCAGGGGAGCCCTTTATGCCGTTTCATTTAAAAAAGCCAAAAGGTAGCTGACGTGTTCATTCAGTGTGTGTGCCACTCTTGCTTTTGATGGGGTCTGCCCTGCTGCTAGCAGTGGCGTATCGTTCGCCTGCCTTTTATTTCACGTCTGGAGCCTGTGCAAAGAAACCATCAAGTGATCCGGAGTGGAAAAAAAACGCTCCTGATGGATATCTACTATTGTTTTTTCCGTGTTCCCTATGGACACATTATTATTCTGAAATGTAAAGATGGCTTCCATATTCACAACAGGCTATGATGAGCACCGGCGTTATTGACAGACTCCGTAAATCACTTTAAGCGCTTCTTGCTCCAGTTTAGCAGACTTTTGCATCACAGGCGTGAGAGGTGGAAAGTGCGAGGTGTTCTGGCAATCAGATAAATTAGCTGCAGCTATCAAAAGATTGCAATAACACTGAGCGCCGCCATAAAACTGAGTGCTGTCTGTGTGTGCATGGATGCGGCTGTTTGACAGACAGCAGTTGAACATCATGATTTATTTCGGCACCCCTGTCCTATTGATCTGCCATGAGGGGTCTCAGAGTTCATATCTCTAGAGGGTCGCCCACCGATGAGCAGCACCTCTCCTGGTGGCTTATGCTACCCCAACATGGGCGCATCAGAAAGGGTAATGGGGTTTGTGGATTAAAATAGCAGAGCACTGATGATAATCGTGGAGGGCGATGCACCATGAAACCTGAGCTCAGCCACGAGTGCAGAAACAGAGTTAAATGAAATTAAACTGAAAACGTGTTAACAAAACTGACCTGTTTTCTTCTTCTAATGATCTGTACACTACATCATCTCAGGGTATGTTCCAATCAGCTTCACAGGGTTTCATCTTAAGTGAAATTTCAAATCATATGGAGGCGAAACGTTCATTCTGAAGGGCACTGCAAATGGCAGAGGGAACAACTGAGCATTAATATCTCACTTTACAGGAAGGGGAGAGAGAAATTTACTAGGCAGTATTTATTTGATCAAAAATATAATAAAAACAAATATATATTATTATCAAATATATATTATAATTCTTCAGTGTCACATGATCCTTCAAAAATCATTCTAATATGATGATTTGGTTTAAAAAAAAATCTTACTATCAGTGTTTTGCTTTATATTTTTTGGAAACCGTGAAACTATATTTTCAGGATTCATTGATGAATCGAAAGTTTAAAAAAACAGCATTAGTTAAAAATAGACATCTTTTGTAACAATGTAAAAGTTAGTTTTACTTTTGATAAATTTAATGCATTTTTGATGAATCAAAGTATTAATTTCTTTCAAAAAGAAAAAAAAATTACTGGCTGCAAACTTTTGAAAGTAGTGTACATTTCATGTTATTTATTACATAGTGATTGTTTACATTTTTTACACAGAAGTATTATGTCATCATACCTGAGACTCCTAATCTGTACAACAAGTACTGTCAGATTTTGTCAAGTGAATTGTATTTCTTTCCCACTCAGTGCGTAGGATGCAGTGAACACCGCATAAGGAACCTGCAAATCAGAACACAGCTTTAGTCTTCCTATTTCAATCCGCAGTACAAATGACATTTCTTAATTGGCTTGGCACAAGAAAAAAATCCACAAATGTAGCTAAACAGACTCAAAGTGTGTAGATAATCAATGACAACAAGCTGCAATCTATAACAACATCTTTTTTGATTACCATTATGTTATAAAAACTATTATGCTTCATTCTTCCAGTGGCATCTCTTTCAAGTTTTTGTGTAATTGAATACAAGCACCCCGTTTCATTGGGTTTTAATCATAAAAAAAAAAACTCTGACACATAAGGGCAACCAGTCATATGCCCACATATTGCCTCATCCCTTTTAACAAATATGTTTCATAGCCCTATTAAAAGGGGTCTTCATTCGTCCTGTCAAAAGGCAGTCCAGCCGGGTTTTTTAGTTTAATTACACTACTCAATTAAAAAAATAAATAAATGTGTGAGATAGAGCAAGAGAGAGGGACCCTCTTCAGTGGGTGCATTCTGATTCGCCTCTCCTTGGGTTTGAGTGGAGATGACATTTACAAGACTCGCCTTTCAGGCAGACAATGGCGTGATTGATGAGGTGCAGACGCTATGAAGGAGGCCGATTGCCATGTGGAAGCAATGCT
This sequence comes from Spinibarbus caldwelli, assembly GCA_039654775.1. Lineage (NCBI taxonomy): Eukaryota > Metazoa > Chordata > Actinopteri > Cypriniformes > Cyprinidae > Spinibarbus > Spinibarbus caldwelli. The sequence goes on from CM077249.1 coordinate 19,673,119, forward strand.
TAGTGCATTTTGATTTATTTATCATCTGTTTCTAAAACAAGGCTGCCTGCCTCTGCCTGGCCCCTAAACCGCTAGGTGGGGACTAGAGAGGTGTAAGGCAGCCTTGGTGCAAGAACGTGTGTGTGTGTGCATGTGAGAGAGAGAGAGAGAGAGAGAGAGAGAGAGAGAGAGAGAGATAATGTGGTGATTCACAGTATATGAGGTGGGCAGAGTTTGGTTTATGTGTACTTATGTTTTTTTTTTCTGTTTTCTCTTTGTGTCATTCAGTGATAGATTAACATCAACCAAAGTGTCCAGCTCAATGGAATGATATAACTTACTAAACAATGTACATTTTTATTTACTGCTGTAGACATAAAATACTTTTTGGGAAGTTTGCATGTCCTACAGCGAGACAAGTTCCATCTAAAATATTTTAAATATACTTAATATATATTTTTTTCTTATATTATTATTATTAATTTAATAATCAAATTTAATATATATTAATTGAGTGACTATTTTTGTACTTTTTTTTTTTTTTTTTTTACATCAGTTTAAAATGAACTAGCAAGAAAAAAAAGATTAAAATGTTTAAAATAATGTTTAAAAATAAAACATTTATTCTTTTAAATTAAGAAACAATGATCAGGATCTAAAACATACACTTTCCTTTATACAGTCATTTAGAATTTAACCCAAAATGTTGAGGTTGGCTAAACATCCATGATAAAAATTCCATGTAATGTATCAATTATCTATTAACCGATAGTAACACGTAACATTTTATCATTTTTAGTATTAAAACCATAAAGCAAAGAAAGGAAAACAGTACAGAAAACTACTGAAATGTGTTTTAATGAAGGCATAATATTCCTGAGACTTCCATCCTCCCTTTACACTCCACTCAAGATAAAATGCTTTCCAATGTCTAAAAATAAATAATGATAATCCAGTAAAAACCGCAAGTCTTTGTCAGGACAATCATCGTGCTTTCTCAGGGCAGACAGAGACTCATAAAAACAGGGTATTTTGAAAATGAATGGAAGCGTGTTAGCAGGAGTGCATCGTAGGAAAATAATGTGCCGTTTTCTTGATGGACAGCGCGTTTCAACCAGGGTTTATGTACACACTACAGCCAATGAGGCTGAAAAAGCAGCAGGAGGATGTGATGGATCTGTTATTGTCTTTTAGACCCCCTATCTATCTGTAGTGGTCAGGGATGTGCTCTTAAACCACTGCAATATTTTTAACGTATCACCCATTGAGCACTGTGGATAAAACTCAGAAATTGCCCATTCTCTTGATTATATGCAGATAGTCACTTTAAACCATGACAGAGGCATGTGATCATGTCAGATGATATTATAAAGGATGTTATACATTATAAATTGTGTAGGATGTGTCCTAAGGGTTTTGACTGAAATGGATATGATTGAGCCTAACTTGTCTGTCACAGGACAGATCACACTCTGAGAGACCAAATTTCAATGCCATATGCAAACACTTTTGCGAGATATTGTTGAATAATATTACAGTAATTACAGAACCTTATCCAAGATATATACATAATTGTTTAATCACTTTTGGCTACAATGTTAGTACAGGTACATTTCATAAATTAATCTCCAATGTAATTTGTATTAATACAGGTCCACTTTGTGCATCCTTCAAATCTTTAGAGAGAGAGAGAGTTTTTAGATAGTTTTAAAATGTGTGTGATAATTTCAGGTATTCTCATTACATAGATAAATTTGCAACATTTTAAACATCATTACAAGTTCAATTTCAAGTTCAAATTTTGCAATGCAATGCCCTACTAAATAACTATATTTCAAGAGTGTTATTTTTCTCTCATAATTTTGAAAAAATTATATCTAATTATGAAACAATTAACTTTTCTCTGTAAATTCTATTTTAAACACTTTTAACTGGGAAACAGGGCTTGCTCCAAACCAAGTAGAATAATCTCCACAGTGATGTTGTCTTTTTTATTTTCTTAGAGCGTTGTAAACTCTCTTTAAAACTCATGATCGCAATTTTAATTATATCCTGAAATACTCCAGCTCTCTCTTGTTTCACTACTTCCAATTAAACTGTACTTGTAGCAATTTACCCAGCATCTTTTTAGGACATTGACGACATTTTTTGCGAAGGTGTTCAGAGGCAACAAGGAGATTTAAATCATTCATAATCTGTCTTGAGAAATTAGCTTGCCTTTTCATATTTCCAAGGATGACATGCTACAGTTCATTACTTGTTTACAGCGACTACAGTATTGCCTCATCTCAATTAAAAATGACTTACTGATGTTCCTTATAAACCACACAGCCATGAAGTCCTGATCATTAAATAGAAACTAATTCTCACTGTACAGTGAACAACCTGAGAGACTAGCATGACAGCTAATTAAAATGTGTAAGACTTTAATAAACAGCAAAACAAATAATGCATTGTCTGCATTAGAAAGGGAAAAAAAAACTTTTAATTGCATGGAGGAATATCAGTCGGCAGAATCAAACTATACGTCAACTGTCAAGCCTCAACAATGGCGAATCTGCAGGAATAATTCAATCTTGATGGGTAAAGTGTGTAGATAGCGCTTCGCTACAAACACCCTAATGGCGTCTACATAGAGCACTGGACCAAGATTCAGACTAATTTAAACTTGAAAAGCGTAGGGAAAATAAAACGATCCAAGTTACATCATGAAACAGGGGGTGGGGGAGGAATTAATTTTTTTATTCACTTGCACCGAGACATGGGAGCTGCGTCTCCATAGCGTAGACGTTAAGAACAATGGGTGGTCGACTTTCATCAAAAAGACAAGCCTGGTAATGAATCCATACTCCCTTTAATGAGGATACACATAAAAAGGCTTGTCAGAGTTAATGAAAAACTACTCTCTACACGCTCCTGTATGACAGCAATGGAAGATAGCGGCCTTTGAATGGTCATCATCATACATTTCAACAAGCCTATTTTTACCACTGCTCAGGACACTTGATCTTTTGTTGCTCGTCATTGCATTAGTTAAATGGAATCGTTCACGCGGGGAACACACACGGGTTTCGGTCTTATCTATCCGCTTTTCAGAAAGGCAGAATAGAAAAGTGTCTTGATTGGAACATATTGAGAAGGGAAGGTGCATTGAGACCCAGTGGAGCATGAGTGCCCCTTGCAGATACCTGCAAATGTCTAATCACAGCGCTCTGATGAACCTTGCCTCTGACAGGCCTCTCGCCTGCCCTCCGACATGTAACACGACGCACTTCATGGGGGAATTATGCTGTGGAGGTCTAACTCCATGAGCAATGGAGCTTGACTGAGACAGTGTGACTGTAATGGAGTAGGACAATTGATAGGGCTTTTCCTGGCTAGAAGTGTCCGTCAGTCTCAAATCCTGATGCCGGGACAGAGTGGCAACCCGTTCACGCTCACTTCCTGGTCAGCGAGCTGTAAGGGAGCTGGGGAACGAATGTTTGATTAACCCAGTAGGAAGGTGATGGCCGCGGTAGAGAGGGAGACGCGCCGCAATTTGTTAGCTAAGCGTTGTCTGCGTGGTTGCTCCTCCCCAGCTGAGGTCTGAAGGGAGAGGGGATGGAGAAAGGGTGTGGTGGGAGACAGATGCCTAATGACTCCCACGGGGCCCTGTTTCTGGCCCCTTATCTCATCCGCGGCTTGTGCAGGTTGCTATAGAAACAGCCCCTTGCACATAAAACCATGAGCCTTTTGCATTAGATCAACAGCTATTAGTTGGATTCAGTTGGATTAGTTGGATGTGGCCATTGCGTGTTAAATCTTCAAGGGGAAATATTCCAGAAATTTGTACTTGGAAAATATTCAACAAACTTAACAGCACTAGAACAACTTAACATAATTGCGAGCCACTCCAAGACAGTAATTTTCCACCAACTACTGATTTCAGTTAACACTAATTCATTCAGTGCAAAACCAAATGACTGTGACTTGTATGAGTGAGTCATTGAATCACCCATTCAACCAATTCATTTAAAAACACTGATTCATTCAGGAATAAAATAAATGACTCGCTACGTCTAAAACTGCATACACTCTGAGTATAAACTTCTTTTTAAACAAGTAAGTAATTTGCGACTGTTAAAAAGTATGGTCAATATAGTATGACAATAACATGACATACTACATTCGTCATATAGTCATTGTCATGTGACCAACCAGCATCAGTTGAGTCACTTCAGCGCCATTCACAAATCCTCTCCTGTGGCCATATCGGATGGTAAAGTGTTAATTGGATTCACACTTAATAATCTCGCCAGAAGTAGTAGGTCATCTTGGTACTTTTTGCCTACTGTTTTATGAATACTGTGAATTGGGACATACTAAACTTTTCACATACCTTTTTTTTTTGTCTACTATACAGGGATATGACTTCAGATGCAGCCACTTTATCTTTATGAGTGAGTGATTGATTCGTTCACTCGACAGATTCATTCAAAAACATTAAGGAACAAAAAATCACTACTAACATGTATTGCACGGAGACACAACATTTCATTTAACTCAAATTTAAAATTAATGAAAATAACAGTAACACTTTGGTATAAGGAGCAATTCTCACTATTAACTAGTTGCTTATTAGCAGGGGCACACATAAGTGGTGCGCAGGAAAATTATCTGGTCTTCCCGTCACTAGTAATTGGCAATATTGTGTCTAAAATGTAAATTATCCAATACAACTTGTTTATTGATCGGGTTACATAAAATCAGTACCACATAACACTAAATTGTGAATTATCGATGATGTACAAAATTGTTGGCAGTTGCAGGGGCGTCATAATGATCTCAAACTTATCAGCTTTGCTAATGAATATTAATTGTCTAACATGACCTTCACTCCAAACTGATTTTCTATAAGGCGCTAGCCTCTAGCCATAGTTGCCTTGCTTCCCGGTTTGTTCAGTCCAAGCAATATTAATATAATGATATATAATGATGTCGTAATGGTTGCTCCTCCACTGGCCTGCTATATAATCTGCATAGAATCAAACAATATATGATCCAACAGGTAGTGTTACCATAGCAGTGATCTATATAATGTTAGATTTTCTGCAGAATGAGTTACGCTTTGCATCAGAGAACCTATAGATAGTAAAAACACAGGTTTTCTCTTTTTTTCCCTTATCTGTACAGACAGCTGTTTCTTCATCCTCCCTTCTCATCAAAACAGGAACATCTGGCAAAGCCACCTCCGCACAACAGTTAAACGTAAGGTTACCTTGGAAGCTGACAGCAGCTGAACGCAGACAAAAAAAAAGGGACCAAAACAAAACACACACATGCACAAACACGCTTTATTCTTGTTAGAAACATTTACCTATCATGTAGTATAGCTCTTGCATTTCAGCAGACAATACCTGATATACAAGTCTTTTAATTGGAGCCACCTGAAAATACGTACATCACTGGCTAGCTGGGAACTACTCATTACAGAGAGAGTTCACTAACAAGACACTAAGGTTAACGCATGCTAACAAGGGGTATCAGTATATTCAGGACATGATACAGTTTGTGTCTTAAAATAGGTATTTGTACTGTTAATCACAGCCTATAAACAAACTAGTATTAAGGTGAATGTGGCACGCATCCAATGGAACCGAAGTTGAGAGATTCTGCAGCCCCATAGTCACTTTTTCAGATACAAAAAAATAAAGGCAGGTTAAACTTCCACACTGAGTTGCTGATGTGATATAAAGCGAGTGGTTTATATTAAAAGCTGCTGAATTATTTATTCTGTGGCAGGCAAAGAGAGGCCTGGGCATTAAAGAGTTAATGAGAGAGCCCTTATGACAGAAAAAGATGTTTACTTGAAATGACGTCAAATGGGCAAATTCATGTAGCATTTGCAATGAACAATTACTTAAATAATTGGTCCCCGCACCAAAAGATTGATTGCATAAAAGCTGTTTTCGTTTGAAAATCCATTAGCAGGCACCATTTTTCCAGCACACTTTGACATCCTATGATTTTATTAATTTTTATTCCCAAAGATGCATGATTCTCTCACTCTGGTCCTTTGCCCTTTGCAAAGAGCACTGTAAGAGAGAGAAAGAGAAGGAGGGAGAGATGAAGAGAAAGAAAGAGTACCACTTAGATGCCGTCATTGATTACGTCAACTATCGGGACCCTTGAATATAAAAGGTCTCCATTTGGGAATTGAGAAATCTCCATATGCTAGCTTCTACTTGCTTACAGGCCCTGCTGGTTGATTTACATTAGTATTCATTAATCTATTAACTGTTGAAGAAGCCAAGATTGTGATTGGATCTGAAAGCAAAGGTGTTTCGAGTGGCCCTTGTGGTTGAGCAAGAAAACCGCAGACTGACAGAGGCAGAAAGAAAGAAAGAGAGATGGAGGAAAAGCATGTTGCGACGCCATCTCGTACCTCTCCTCCTCATCATTCTTTGCTCTCTTCTCGTTCTTACTCATCGCAGACACCGTGCATACATTAACATACTAATTAAACCTCAATTAGTAGTTGCGCTGACTGTTCTTTTTTTATCAGTGAGATGTAAAATATGGATTGGACATTAGCAGCACCAGAGGCTAATTTATCAAATGCTTTTCAAAGGAATTTTTTTAATTATTCAACAATTTCTGTACAGGGAATTTATGTTAACGATTGGTGTATCATAATGATGTTTAATTAACATGATGATGAAATGCCAAGGTTTTGGAACTTTGACCAGTCATTCTTCAAAGTACGGCTGTTTAAAGACAGTTTGAAGCTGATTGTGATCACGTGAACACATATAAATGCAGAAACGCACCTTATGTCATTTAGCAAAGTAGGACATTCCTGAATTAGCATGATTGCTGGTCTTTGAAGGATACCACTCCAGTTAAGGGTAGGTTATAGGTGTGAGATATTCCTGTTTGATATCTCTGACCTCTGACAATAAACCTGTTCCCTATGTCCGAAGCTCAAAGGATGACACATTTAAAAAAAAAAAAAAAAAAAAGGAAGGTGTCGTTTCACAGATGATTGTTGGTTGTCATTAAAATAGTCTCCTTTCATCTCTTGCAAAAATATAGTATTCTGACAAACCCCATATGTCAAACTGTCACAAATTACCTCAAAGTTAGCCACAAATAAATCATTTTTACAAAGGAACCAGGAAGATAAAATGGAAAATAAACGATTCTATTTCAATGCATTTATTTTGCAGGATCATTTAGCATGTTTTACACACCTGTCTCTGCAAGCATTTGCTAAAAAGTTTTATTATGCAAATTTTGGTTAACAGATGCATTTTAATTGCTTAATTTGGCAAGTTTGTGGGACATTGTACACCTGCATGTTAACAAAAGTTTCAAATACTTCAATATAATCAATGCACAAACAAATAATTTCTCAATGATTTCTGAATGATACTTTTTGTCATTTGTCACATAATTGTGATTTGTCTGATAAAAACTGTGATTAAAATTTAATATTTAAAAACACTATAGGTCTGAACAATTTGGCCAAATATGTTGTGATTATATATCAAAATGACTATAATAATAATGATAATATTTATTATTATTTAATATTAATAATATATATATATATATATATATATATATATATATAATATTTATTATTATTAAATAAAAATAAGAAATATTACTATTGTAATATATTACCGTAAAATAAAAAGAGAATTAAATAATAATAATAATAATAATAATAATAGCTTTTTATTTTACAGTACAGCTGTCAAATTCCAATTCCAATATGTATAGGTATGATAATCACACTAAGCCATATCATGATTTCATTTTGATTTTGATTATCTATGCAAACCTCCTTAATTTCTGACCCTGATTTGTTTTTGTTTTTGTTTGTTTTGGGGTTTTTTTGTTTTTGTTTTTGTTTTTTATTTGTTTGTTTTTTTAACAATGTTCAAGGAACCAACACAGATAATTTACATTGTGTAATTTACACACACACACACACACACACACACACACACACACATTAGTTTTTGTGAAAAGTGGGGACATCCCATAGGCGTAATGGTTTTTATACTGTACAAACTGTATGTGCTATTGCCCTACACCTACCCTACACCTAAACTTAGCCCTCACAGGAGACTGTACATTTCTACTTTCCCAAAAAAAAACTCACTCTGTATGATTTATAAGCGTTTTGAAAAGTGGGGACATGAGGTAATGTCCTGAAAAGTCACCTTCACCTTGTAATACCTATGTCATACCTGTGTTATTATACAAATTGTTGTCCTCATTTTTCCCAAAAACGTGAACACACACACACACACACAAAAAGTTATATCGCTTAAAATAAATAAAGTTATGTCACTTTTGTTATAATTCTCCATATACTACTGAATGCGAAACAACTAAGTGTTAATTAAAGCCAGACAGTTGACACTGTACACTAATATAGATTTTGTTACTCTTAAGTGTTTGGCTGTAAGACTCACAACAGTTAGTGAAGGGTGTCTTACACAAAGGAGCTTCTACGGTTTGACTTTCACAGGAAACTTTTGTGTCTCTCAGTGCCGCTGCATTATCATTTGTCTTCACCCCGTGAAGATGTCACTTCAGAAGCATGAGTGAGAACATGTGTACGCGTACGTGCATGTTCATAAACCATCCTGAGGATTGCGTCTGCATGTCCCTCACTCTGATTAACTCTACCTTTTTTTTAGACAGTTATTAAAACCGAAGCTGCCTGCTAGACGTCGCATAATCTCCCAGAACGCAGCTGACTCTTGCGAGTACTCTCGCCATCTTGCGGCCCCCGTCTGTTGTGCTGAAGAGACGGGGGCCACAGCCATCTGTTCCCTATCCTCCTCCTCTTTTCCCTTCTCTTCAGCCCCCACACCAAAGCTCCTCTCGCTCTCCTCCATCCATCCACCCCTCCTTCCCTCTCTTGCTCAAATTGTCTTTGCCTTCTCCTTGTAGGTCATGCAATATTCAAGCTCTCATATCTCAACCATCATGACTAAATGCTTCTTCTCTTTCGGTCCAGTGTCTGAATGTGACCAAGTGTCTGCTTCCGCCTTCCAGAATAAATTGTTAATGGAGGAAAGATTTGTTCTGTGTTAAATTGTCCATTTACACTAGACGTTCTACACAACTATAGTAATATAGTTTACCCAACACTATGATTATGAAGCAAATTTATCACAACATTAAAGATAAAAGGTTATGATAAATGAGGCATTCCCTTATAAAGACCTTTAATCTCAAGCACTGAACATACAGACCCAACTTTTGGGAGTGACAACTGCATTATGTGCTAGAGAACTGAAGGAAAAGAATGAACAAATCACCGATTTCAGGAAAACACCTAGTGAAACAGGCAATAAATGCACTTGATTATTGATGGGCTTGACTGTCAATGTGAAATGACCATTTTAGTTGTTTAAGATGGAGAAATTAATTATTACAGACTCAATTTTCTTATTAATTATTAATTCATATTAAAAGTTTTGGGGGGGGGGGGGGGGGGAATGGTAAACTGGACCATTTGTAAATTGTGAAATATATATAAAATATTTTTTAAAAATTATAAACTCAATTTAGTGTTAAAAGTTTGTTGTTGTTTTTTTTTATTTTTTTTTCAAGAAATTAATACTTTAATTTAGTAAGGATGCATTAACTTGATCAAAAGTGACAGTAAAGACATTCATAATGCTAAAAAACCTACAGTTTGTCAAAGAATCTTAAAAAAATATCTACAAAAATACTAAGCAGCACAACTGTTTTCAACATTGAAAAAGAAATGTTTTTTGATCAGCATATTAGAATGATTTCTGAAGGATCATGTGACTCTTAATACTGGAGTAAAGCCTGCTGAAAATTCAGCTTTGCTATCACAGGAATAAATTACATTTTAACGTATATTAAAATAGAAACCCTTTTTTTTTTAATTATAATAATATTTCACAATTTTTACTGGATTTTTGATAAAATGACCCAAAAAATTTTCAACAATAGCGTATATACTGACTTGATGGTTAATATCACAAGCTGAATTGTTCAGGTGTGAATTTAGTTATAAATAACCAAACTTAGTGTGTACAAAACAGGATTTAGCAGACAGCATATTTCTTGCAGATGCAGTGGGCCACACTGATACACTCATTCTCTCTTTTTGTGAAATGGAGAGACCAGCAGTGCAGTGCTAGGGCTGGTCTAGACATGTGAGTGAGTCCCTGTGTCTGTGGCCCCCCACAGCCGGGCTCTTCTCTCTGCCCGGGGGTCTGGGAAAGTAGGCCAGAGAACACAGTATCACTACCACTGCCTGTGAATGAGGTTAAAACTGTGCTTTGTCTTACTACAGATTCAGTGGATGCATCTATGGGTGTTTAAATTCATTGATTAGTGGATGAGGCAGTCTACTGTATATCAGGGGTTTTCAAACTGACATCTAAGGGCCCCCAGAAGGCCACAAGAGAGGTGCTAGGAGGTTCAAAATGATATAATGCTATTAAAAAAATCTCCAGAAAATAGAAAATAGAAAAAAATACAATATTATTTAAACTTGAGTAACAATGTTTCTCAAATATTATAATATTCTACAGAGAAAGATATGTTGTTCAATTGTAATATTACAATTAAAATCAAATAAATCAACATACAATACTGTCAAATACTACACTTATTTTGTATAATCACAAGCTGCAATCATCGCCAAACATGTTTATGTCTACTTAACTGAAAACATGATGTTAACTAGACACATAACCTGTATTATCGTATAGTGTACTACTGCCATATGGATGATACTCTGACTTACTCATCTCTGACCAATAAAAGAATACTTCATGATTGAAACACACATTTTTAAGCTGCTTTGAAGAATGCAGTATGTACTGTCAGAAAATCTATACAAATAAATTTGAATTTGGAAAAAGCTAATATTGTCCAGGTAATATTTTACAAATTTATTTTTGCTTTAACATAATTGACAAAATAAAAGCTATTTAATCTTAAAAACATGTTATCTTGATAATATCAAGCTTCTTATTTTTCATACACAATATAAATATATAATTGATAGCCTATGTGTACATAAATATGTACTTCTGGCTTTATAGTACCAGGGTCCCTTCAAGGGAAACATCTGTATTTTGCATTATTTATTTAAGTTTTTAAAAAAAACCTGGACTATACAATACAATACATATTTATTTCTCAATGAAAATTGCTGTTCAAACACAGTGTGTGTATTGTGTTTGAATGGAATAGGTCACTGTACACTGATTAATTGTGTCTCTGTGCTGGGTTGATTTTACGAATAACCAGGTGGATTAGAGAGGTCAGAAATGCCTTGGTAAACATTACAATTTTATCTTGCTACACATTTCTTACAGTAGAAAAGACAGTGAGCATACATACACTGGAGGCCAAAGTCTCGCACGTGCGTGTGAATATAAATTACTCATGTAGCTTTGCACAAACCGAATCCGAAAAGTACGCTGGGATGCTATTAATAATGAAGACGACAGGGCTCCATTTATTAAAATAGTGAAAAGTCATGTTTTCTCTGATGTGGCCTATTTAGGAAGGAGCAGCACTGGGAATAACGTGGCCCGCCAATTGCCAACTGTTCAGTCCCGGGCCCTGAGAGAGAACCGGTGAGGACGCGATGTTACAAAGAGCCTCAGCACAATCCAGCACTCCAGAGGGATCTTAAATCTTGGGTGATGGGGAACAGTTTGAACACAAGTTCCTTGCATGCACTGGTTTATCTGGACTACTCGCTCTTTCTTTCTCTGAGCTTCTCTTTCTCTTTTTTTTCCTTTTAGTCTCTCTCTGTCATGCATGGATCCTACATTTTATTGTCCATGAAAATATTCAGTATATTTTTATGCCTTAAGCTATAAAGCGTAATGAAAGGGGAACCTCCCACGGTGCATAAAATAAGTTTTTTTTTCTTTTTTGCAGCCATACTGTAGACAGCTCTCTCACAAAAGGCCAAAGGGTTTGGATTTTATCTTTTGATTCCCACATTAACCTTCCATTAAAAATTATCTATGTTATCGTCGCCTCAAATTTAGCTCGTAAATTGCCATTTTATGAGCCATCTTAAAAGGGAGAATTATCCTGATGTTATAGTTTAAGCAACATATGTTCCAATTTACTGACATATACCAGATTTGACGCGACACCAGCCATCCATACACATCAGTGTCATTTGGTGGCACTAAATTGCCCCGCAATAAGTCGCCCCGTGGAATTTTTTGGTGATCAGGCAGCACATGGAGCTAGAAATTAATAGCCCGCAGCCTTTACAGGGGAGACGGGGCCAAATCAGCTTCTCTCCAAAAAACTGCTCCCATTCTCACAGACTGTCCCGTATGGTGCACAGTTTCCTTGTGGCACTCTTTCTCTAACAGTTAAAGAATTAAATGCTGAGACATTTTTATCTGTTTTGGACAGTCATATTGAACATTTTATTATTCAGGCTATCAAGTGATTAACCAAATTAATGACATGTCAGTTAATATGCAAATGTGAATGAATAAATGAAAATGTTAATATAGAATTAACAATAATAAATTGCATTGCGTCTATAAAAAATAACAGAGGCAGATGCAATAATTGCATAGAGATTACAAAAAGTGGCTTTAGAAGGCAATATATTGTTTGTTACTTAAACATAAGATCTACAGTCCACGGGAATCCATTTTTGCCATTAAGTTTGTCAATCTGTCTGAGACAGACATAGGGATCATTCACAAAAGATGTGTTTTTGCATTCAATCTGTGATATTTGTAAATTGTTGGTCAGTTGTATAGATGTAGATGGGTGTCTTTAGCCGTTGCATCGTCTCTCACTGTAGACAGATAAAAGTAGCTAAATTGAAAAAGAAAAAAAAAACATTCTGAAACCACTACATTCTGTTTTGTGCTATACTTTTTTTCTTGGTAAGTGTGGTTTGTTTGGTTTGCATACAGTTCATTTTTATTGCATTGTTTGTTTTTTATTATTAATTATGCTAAATATACAAATTAAATTGACAGTCCAAGTTATTGTCTTCTTTTGGTAAATTTTTAAATCCTTTCCTTTCTAAAAACCAAGAACATTAGATTTCCATTAGCTGATTCATTGGTGAATCTTAAAAAAACAAAGTGTTTTAATAGACTTCAGGGGCTCATCGTTTCGAATGAGACAAGACCCATAAAGCGGTCATTTTGTACCCTTTTGTTATTGCGCATGCAATCAGTCTGCTATAGTGATATTATAATGCATTGAATTAAAAATCTATTCCAGTTGGGTGACCTCACACTAAAAAGGTGAATAGGTCAAAGGTCAGGGTCATTCTTATCCATTTCTCTGCTCTCATGCACAGCCCGAGACGGGTTCATGAGTAGGAGAGAAATAGGCGCCAAGCGGAAATGAACCCTCACTGGACAGCTGAGGCAATAACCTGAATAGATGTCGTCTCCCAGTGCAATTAAACCCTCCCTGATTACACCTCTCTAGCTATCGATTGGAAACTTTCACTTAATAACCACTAGCATGGTCTCTTATGGTAACCCAAGGTCCAGCCTTCAAGAGCGGGACTGCTTGAGATTTATGTCCAATGGCTTAGTGACTCCTAAGGGAGTCTGTGTCATTTCTTTATTCCAATGTGTAGAGTGGGACTAAAACTCAGCTTTTTACACGACGTTATTAAGAGTCAGACATCTGTAGACAACAGGATATTGTTTTGAGTACAAAGATATATTGTATTTGAGTTTAGGGCGGTGCATTACTGTGTATCCTTTTTAATAATGTAACTCCACATCCTTTACAACAATATATCTGTTGACATGCATAACTAATGCATTACATTATATATATATTTATATATATATATATATATACAGTGGGTACGGAAAGTATTCAGACCCCCTTCACTTTTTTCAATTTTGTTATGTTGCAGTCTGATACTACAATTGTTTAAATTCTTTTTTTTTTTTCTCATTACTCTACACTCTGTCCTTTATAATGACAAAGTGAAAACAGAATTTTAGAAATGTTTGTAAATTTATTAAAAAGAAAAAACTGAAATATCACATTTACATAAGTATTCAGACCCTTTACTCAGTACTTAGTTGAAGCACCTTTGGCAGCAATTACAGTCTCGAATCTTTTTGGGTATGACGCAACAAGCTTTGCACAACTGGATTGGGGGAATTTCTGCCATTCTTCTTTGCAAATCCTCTCAAGCTCGGTCAGGTTGGATGGGGACCGTCTGTTGACAGCCTTTTTCAGGTCTCTCCAGAAATGTTCGATAGGGTTCAAGTCAGGGCTCTGACTGGGTCACTCTAGGACATTCACAGAGTCGTCCCTAAGCCACTCCTGTGTTGCCTTGGCTGTGTGCTTAGGGTCATTATCATGTTAGAAGGTGAACCTTCGGCCCAGTCTGAGGTTTTGAATGCCCTGGACTGGGTTTTCATTAAGGCTATCTCAATATTTTGGTGTATTGAGCTTTTCTTCTACTCTGATGAGTTCCTCAGTCCCTGCCGCTGAAAAACAGCCCAACAGCATGAGGCTGCTACCAGCACACTTTACTTTTGGGATAGTACTCTGCAGGTGATGAGAAGAGCCGGTTTCCTTCAAACATGATGCTTAGAATTGAGGTTCATCAGACCAGGTAATCTTGTTTCTCAGAGTCTGAGGGTCCTTTAGGTGCTTTATTGCAAATTCCAAGTGTGTTTTCATGTGTCTTCACTGAGGAGAGGATTGAGTTTGGCCACACTCCCATAAAGCCCAGATCGGTGGAGTGTTGCAGTGATGTTTGTCCTTCTGTAGGTTTCTCCCATCTGCATATATGATCATGGAGCTCAACTAGAGTGACCACCAGGTTCTTGGTCACCAGTCTAGACAAGCCCCTTCTCCATCAATTGTTCAGTTTGGCTGGGGACCAGCTCTTGGAAGAGTCCTGGTTGTGCCAAACTTCTTCCATTTGAGAATTATGGAAGCCACTGTGCTCTTGGGAACCTTCAGTGCAGCAGAATTTTTTTTTTGTAGCCTTCCTCAGATCTGTGCCTTAATACAATCCTGTGTCTGAGCTCTGCAGGCAGTTCCTTTGACCTCGTGGCTTGGTTTTCGCTCTGATATGCATTATCAGCTGTGAGGCCTTTTACAGAGAGGTGTGTGCCTTTCCAAATCATGTCCAATCAATTTAATTTACCACAGGCGGACTCCAATCAAGGTGTAGAAACATCTCTGCAATGATCAAGAGACATGGGAGACACATGAGCGAAATTTCAAGTGTTGTTGCAAAGGGTCTGAATACTTATGTAAATATGATATTTCAGTTTTTTCTTTTTAATAAATTTACAGACATTTCTAAAATTCTGTTTTCACTTCATCATTATGAGGTACAGAGTGTAGATTAATGAGGAAAAAAAAATGAATTTAAACAATTGTAGTATCAGGCTGCAACATAACAAAACTGAAAAAAGTGAAGGGGGTCTGAATACTTTCCGTACCCACTGTATATATATTACACGATACACATTGTATTGCATTGTATATTCCAAGGCAGTTCTGGGATATATATTAATACAAAATATATTATGCTAGGTTATAAATAGATAGATAGATAGATAGATAGACAGACAGATAGATAAACAGACAGACAGACAGACATAGATAGATAGATAGATAGATAGATAGATAGATAGATAGATAGATAGATAGATAGATAGGTTAATACGAGAAGACTGCAGTAACGCAGTATGGTAATGAAACTTAAAATGTGAGCATAATGGCCTAAGTGCACACAGACTACAACCAATAGAATTAAGAAAAGTGAAAAAGGCATGGCATAATCAAAAATTCATGCCATTTACACCCGTGAGGCAATTTTATTCAAAACAGTCAGTTTGCAATGTGTGTAAAAGCTTCTTGAGTCAGGTCCAAACAGCAAGACTGGCACCAAAAGCAACATTACCTCCACATAAGAAAATTCACCCTTCACAGGCCGCGTCTTCTCATCATACACCTGTTTGGCTGAGCGTGCCAGCTCGGATCCCTGGACCGCTCGCCGCTCACTCATGTGAGGAGAGCACAGGTTGTCTACGCTACTGCCCTCGGGCACTGCAATGTGTTCACAGCCCCGGCTGGGGAAAAGAAACGAGGGATGAGAGGGCTAGGAAGAAAGGATTAGAGAAACAATGCTATGGCCTTCATGTCTTGCTGGATGAGGACATTAAAGAGGTGAATCTAACATTGAGTCTTTCACAATATTCCCTGAACAGAGATGTAGGGGTCATGGTCTTTTAAAATGGCAGCACTATGCGAACAGAATTTTTCTAAAAGACATCTGAATTGGAGTTATTAACAAAGGATGGAATTTCATGTACTGATATGGTCATATGAATCGGATGCATGCATATAGGCCTGTGTGACACATTATACAATTTAAACATCATGTGTATTATGGTGGTCGGTGTAAATAAACAGGAACAGGAGACTAGTAACAGTACATTAGGTCGGTGTCACAGGAAAATAGAATACACATGAAACCATTTGTAAATTTTATGGGTCTTGCTTCCAGCTATTTTTAGCTGTACAAAACCGCTGGTTTTGCTGCTTGATATTGCGAATTGGTGTGTCTTACCATATTATTTTAGTGTATTATCTTAATTATGAACACACTGGTTTGTAATGCAAACAGTTTTACCGTTTACAGCATGTTGTTATTCTTCTGGTTATTTCCCTATAGCGGCTAATGAACCGGAAGTCTCGCCCATAGGTTTACTTCCGCGTTTAGGAATAAGGTGGATAGCTGCCCATATATGGAGTGCCTTGCTGTGAACACGCGAAATGATTGACAGGTAGAAAGTGCCTCAAAAGCCACTTTTTATTTTACGGTTTTCTACAGAGATTGGCGGTCATATATTTTATTAGGGAGTAGGATCATTTTTCTTCATGCCATTTCTTAAAAAATGCCCACAGAACCTTTAAAGAAGTGACCATTTCTGGTATAGAAAAAGACCTAAATTTATATCACTAGCCTACTACACCAAAGTGGCTAAAATTAGAATTAGTAGAATCAAATGCAATTTAGTATGACATCATTAAAGAGGTTTAAGGATTTCACCCAAGATTTAAGGTTATAACTTATATTAACCCTTAATAAACTGGTGTGGCTTGGTCAAACATTGATAATACCACCATTACACCAAGATCAAAATAGATTCCTGTCCCCCTAAATGGAAGTTTGTTGAGGCTTATGAGTATGGAAAGTCATTTACTTCCCATTTACAAGGTATTAAAAATCCAACATAATCTAAAATGCACAATTCTAATCAAAATAATCCACAAATGGAGAATGTTTCAGACCATTGGCACCCTGTCCAGGCCAGCCTGTCCCACCAAACTGAATCCTGAGGTAGTTAAAATACACTTTTACCAAGGTTGTGCAAGTAAAACCAGCCTGATCTCACGGCAATTCGTACATATTTTACGAGTTGCCAATTCGTATGAATTTGTACGAATGACCTACACCTAACCCTGCCCCTAAATCTACCCGTCACTGGGGTTTAGACAAATCGTACAAAATCGTACGAGTGAGGTCGTACGAATTCGTACGAATTAGCCACCTTGTAAAATACGTACGAATTGGTCGTGAGATAGTGTTAGTAAAACACAAATCACAAAAACACATTGGTAAAAATGCTCATTTACCTAAGCTAATTAGTGAGATCTAGTCCCATCCAAATAGAATGCAACAGCGTTTGTCCACTTCTTTTGCAGAACATAATCACAGTGTTTTATGGGACAAGTTCTTTTTGCACAGTTTGCTTGCTTCGATTCTCTGATTGGTTGAGATTTCTCTGCTGACATGGGTAATGTTATTTTTCACTAGGAATTCTATAGTTAAATATGATTATTTAATAAAAATGAGCTGAATGGCTTCAACAAAGCTTATACCATCGATACCAAACTTGCCTTAACCGCTTATAAGTTATCATTCAATATCATTTCCCCTATGGAGAAAATGAACAGGATTTTTACTCCGGAAACCCAACTGTTGCACACTAAGGACTGATTTCAGCATTAGGGTCTAGAGATTCATGGGATTCTTACTTTGTTTCTTTCTCTTCATGGTGAAGTACATTATATATTGTGTAAATCCCTCTGGCATGGTCCTACCTGACAGCACGCTCTGTGCTCTATATGATGGTTAATCTTCATAAAACATCAATGGCTTCCTGTATTCCACACACCCCAATGATTTCACCATTAAGATCTGCTTTCATGACAAATACAGTGAGGCTGATAGGAGCTCATATATAGCGTGCTGATAGACAGGAGTGAGTTTGAATGCTTTAAACTACTAACCCATAGACACATTAACATGATAAAATATGTACAGACTCAGAGAAAATTAATATGTTGAATTAAACCAGACTTGTTGAGGATGCTCCTGTTCTTTTTTGAACCGTCCGAGGTGCTTTTCTTCGGCATGGCAGTGTAGCGGCGACTGCTGCATTTATCACAGGGATATACGGTGAGTGGAAGACAATAGCTAATGAGAGCTTGCTCCCCGTTGGGCTGGCGCTCCAGACAATGCAACAACATCTGTGCTGGTGTGCTGAAGTGCCTCTTCCCTAGAGTTGTGTGACCGGGGGTGGGGGGGGAGGTCGGCTGCAGCCTCACCTGTCCTGTGTTTCCAGACACCCCCCCCCTTCCTCCCAACCCCCACCCTCCTCCATCCTTCTCCTTCTTTCCTTCATTCCTTCCCTCCATCAGCCTGCCGATCGAGGAGCCAAGCTTGCTGAGGGGACTCCCAGGTCAAATCCATAAAGCATATCCCGCCAAGGTCACTGCTCACGCTTGAAACCCGAATCCAAGAAAAGAAACATTTAAAACGTCAGGAGTTTTGAGTTAGCACTGCGAGGAGAGAAGGATGACCTACCCCAAGAGGGAGAACGAGAGAGAGGGAGAGAATGTGTGAAAAATGAGAGAAGAAAACCAGGTGTGGACTTCAGTTTTAAGTGATGTTTAATGAATGGGCCCCCAGGGTGGTTTAACACATGAGCGAGGCTCTACATTTCCCCCTTTCCCCCATGGAAACGCACTGGACATACACATGATTCAGGGACTGAGGAGTGCAGGCTGTAAATATGTCAAGTTCTCTTGCCGTTTGAGGATAACTCAGGAATTGCACTCAGACTGCCACCTTGGTATGTGGATCGTCACAATCCAAAACACAAACTTTTGCTCTCAGACTCTTTCAAAGCCAGAACTTTTACCTCAAATCAACATAAGAGGTTTATTTAGGATGCCAAAAGTTTTCTCTATTTTTCCCCCCAAGAAGGGATAATGTACTGTCAAATGGTCACCATCACAATATAAACCCTGACATGGGGTCTTGAATCACCGTATATCTTGACTACTTACTGCTCAAAAGTTTGGGGTCTATAATATATTTTTAATGTTTTTGAAAGAAGTTTCTTATGCTTACCAAGGCTGCATTTATTTAACTGAAAAAATAAATAAATAAATAAATAAATAAAAACAATAATAATGGGGAAATATTATTACAATTAAAAATAACTGTTTTCTATTGTAATATATGTCATTTATTCCTGCGATGCAAAGCTGAATTTTCTGCAGTCATTACTCCAGTCTTCGGTGTCACATGATCCTTCAGAAATCAATGTTTTTGTGAAAACCATGTTGCATTTTTTAGGATTCTTTGATGAATGGAAACTTCAAAAGAATAGCATTTATATAAAAAAATATGTATTTTGGAACATTATAAATGTCTTTAAGAAGTATTAATAATTTTAAATAAAATAAAAGTATTAATATCATTCAAAAACAGTTTGACACCAATGTTTTAAACAGTAGTGTATACAAGTATTATACTAATAATATTTCTTATAGAAAGACTGAACACAAGTTAAACATATGTTTCCAGGAAGAATTATGTTATACAGTGTTCCCATGAACAGCAATCACTATTCAGAAAAGTTTGACCGGTGCAATTAATCAATCAGAATCATTTATTCCAAAGTGGAATAATATGGAATAATCTGTTACATTTAGCCACCAAAATTAGAATATCAGAAAGGAAATTACACTGTGTTGTCACATTTTTATGATAGAGAAGAAAGAAGCATAGCTCATTTTGTAAATGATAATGTGACACCTGAACTGTTTGTCATAAATATGCAATAAAAATAGCTAAACACTGTCAATGGAGCAAAAATATATTCTTATAAAAAAAAAAAATCATGCAAAATACAGTTTTACAGCCAGTATACTTGAATAGATTTCCATTGTATGAAAAAGAGTGACTTGCACATTCAGCTCTAAAATACATTTTAATTTTGGGGTGAACTATTCCTTTATATAAACCTACTATCACAGTGAAGTTTATTAATACAAATGCATTAATTATCTATGTTGAGCGTTACTGAGGCTTCTTACAGAGGCCCATAAAATCTCACACCTTATACATAAATTAATGACCTTATACATAAATTAATACATTAAACCTGTAAACATTCATAAACTTTACCTGTGCTGCATCTCCCACCTTCAACTCCAAGAGGCACACTCAGGCTGTGACCCCTGTAAAGGACGGAGAAGAAGTGGTTGGTAATTAAAATGCAATCTCCACCACTTCAGCCCCCCAGAGCGGGGCACGCCGCAACAGCGGTGTCGCCCAGGAGCCCGAGGGCGTGAGGTGCCACCTGCGCCCATGTCCTCCCTTCATTAAAGTGTGTATTTATACCACTCCTGCTGGCCCCCCGCTCCACAACCCCACCCCACCCCCCACGCAGGATTCTCGTCCGCTAAAGCGAGGCTTTATTAGAATTAATGTGCTGCCGCAGAGACGCATGGGCAGGCCTGGAGCCGGGGTGCCAGAGGAGAGGGTCCCCAGCCCTTGTACTGTCACTTTGAATAAAGGCAGCCGGGCAAGCTGAGCATAGACGGGCACATGACAGCCATGTTTTCCACTGGGCAGTGGGGAAAGCAAAGTATTTTTTCTGTACAATCTGCTCCCATGCACAAATGACGAGCTGTCGCGTGTTTGGAATAGATGAGCAGATTGAGCAATTTTCGAATTTGATTGGTCAGTATGCTGATATCTGGCTATGCAGTAAAATTTCGTTAAAATCAAACTTGAGCATTTCTTTGACTTCAGGGACATTTGTCGCAGGGGTTGATTTTTGTTAAAATCAAGGGCCAGTTGCATTATGCCAGCCATTAAGTTTTAAGAACTATTCTGCAAACTAGCAGTTAGCTAAAGTATAATCAGTATAATCACTTTTTAGACCGATATATAGTATACTTTTTATACTTAGGTTTTAATGCAAATGACTTCAAAGAAAAAAAAGTTACGACCAGTCTTAAAGATACATAATTAATTAATAATCTCTATTTTTATATCATATTAAGATCACATTAAAAATGCTGCTTTTAAACACCTTTTCAATCTTAAAATATTCAAATCCATTATAAAAAAATATAAATTTTGATGTTTAACACTATGATAATCTAAACAAAAAATGAAACAAACCATCAATATGTATCATGTAAAAAGGAGCCAAGGAAGCCTTAAAAGGCCATGGATTATTATTATATTTCTTTCTTGTTTTCATGTGATGACAACTTAATTTTTTTTTGTGATCTTGACAACAAAAGTTGTTTTCTTGTTATCATACTTTAAAGGTTTAGTTCACCCAAAAATGAAAATTCTGTCATTAATTACTCACCCTCATGTCGTTCCAAACCCGTAAGACCTTTGATCATCTTCGGAACACAAATTAAGATATTTTTGATGAAATCTGAGAGCTTTCTGACCCTGCATAGACAGCAAAGCAACTACCACGTTCAAGACCAAGAAAGCAAGCAAGGACATTGCTAAAATAGTCCATGAGACATCAGTGGTTCAACCTTAATTTATGAAGCTGCAAGAATACTTTTTGTGCGCAAAGAAAACAAAAATTATGACTTTATTCAACAATTTCTTCAACAATTTCAAAACAGACCCATGATTTGATGACATCCTTACTGCTTTATTTATTCAGAGAATTACCTTAATGATATTTGTGTATTCTGTTACTTCATTTGGTTAGTCTACAGTTAGTTCTGCTGACGGAAAATGACTTTTGTTATGTCATGATCATGAGAAAATGAAGTTGTGATCAAAACAAGAAAGAAAAATAACAATAATCAATGGCCTCTTAAGGCTTCCATAGCAAAGTATATTTTCTGTACTTCTCCCATGCACATGATGAGCTGTTGCATACACATAATAGATGACCGGATCAAGCACAGGATTGAGCAAGTTTCAAACTTGACTGGTCAGTAACAAGCCAATAAGTTGAGATTTGGCTTGCAGAGTGTCACTTTAAGCACAAATATTCTTTTGGCACGCTCATTATGAATGTTGCGTGGTCTGCTTTCTTCACGCGGTCAAGTGTTGCAAATAGTTGCATTATGTCCGACTTGAAAATTCAGCATTCATCACTAATGTACAGTTGGGCCTAATTGGAGACAGCTGCAATACATAATGCAATTATTGAAGAAGTTTCCACATTATAGTCTTGAAACGCGTCCATGTGGTCAATAAGTCGTGAGTGCCGGGGCAATGGAGGAGCTACGTGTGAGCTTGCGATGCTTAAAAGGGCATTTCAGTCAAGTCATTATCATTCCACCACACCAATTAGACACAAATAACCTCCATGCAACTCTGCGGCAATCTGCGGCATGCGGTACTCTTGCACCGTAGCCTAATCCACATTTCATGTGCACACCCACTGCTTCACACCCACCAAGACACTATTGACTTCATTAGTGTTAAAAATGGCTAGCATTTTATAGGCAGATGTAGCATTTTAGCATTATTAGCCCTCTGTAATGTTCTCCTAAAGGGCGCGTGAGGCAACCAATTAAACTAGAAACTCTGAGAGAGAACAGACAGGGGAACTCTGAAAGATAATATTTACCCCCCACACCCTCCATGACTGTATTTTATTTCCTGAAGAATGAATAGCTCGCATTGGCCTTATCAAATGGAAAAATCAAAGAGGGTATATGGATTCCATGCTCGCAAATAATACAATGCCCACTTCGCTGGGATTGCCTCAGATTGAATTGTGAGATTACACGGTAAGTACCTGAGATAGGACGCACATAATCTTTCCATTACCACACAGATGTCTCGCTAACATGGTCACAGTTTGACGTATCTTTATTTCCGCACACATTGGGTCACTAACTGTATGTACACGTATTTGTGTGGGAGCATTTTAACACAGTAATTATGTTTCGTCAGTGAATTTAAACTTGAGTGTTTCTTTAACGTCAGGCAACTTTATGCCCCAGTGGTTGATTTTAATATAGTCATGGGCCAGTTGCATAAATATAGCCATTATGTTAAGAGTTAAAAACTAGTTAGACAAACTACCAGTTAGCCAAGAGATCAGTCTTACTTTTCATTCTGAAAAAATAAAGAAATAAAGTTTTTATGCAACTGACTTGGAAAAAAAGTAATGACTAGTTTTTAAGAAAAACAACTTAAATTAATAAATTGTTATACTACTTCAAGCCACTTATTTTTGTTAATCACTTTTTTGCTACTTTTAAATACCTTTTATGTATTATTATATATCTATATTTTTAATATTAAACTATTAAATTCCATGATAAAAAAAAATAGGAATCATGACGTTTATCACTAAAATACAGAAATAAACAAAAAAAAAAAGATTTCTAACTATTAACTATTTTGTTGCACAGTCCTTTGGATAAACACCTGATCATCCTGAGAAAAAGGCTTATTTTTAAGTAAAAAATCTGGTAATTGAACAATTTATGCGTATATACACGTTCATGTGAACACATTTTATACACATAGTAAAAACATTTATGCACAAATATTAATAAATGAGACCCCAGTTATGTTTCTAAAGCAGTGGTTCTCAACCAGAGGTTCAAGGGGGCCTCAATAAGTCTTATGAATTAATGAATTAATCAACTAAAATAAGCTAAAACAACTCAAATTCAAGATATTTCTTATTTTATTTCACCCCCTCAACAACTTTTGTCTTTAAAGAACCAGGATTCCCATGGCCTTACAAAACTTGGATATTTGAAAAAGCTTCAGTTTGAAAAGTTTGGTTTCTAGAATTGAAAAAGTCATGGAAATAAATAAAATCTTAAAATGTATTTATTTTTTTCATGAAAAAATATCTAAAATATTTAATCGGTTAGAAATTGATTTGAGTTTCTAATAATCATTTTTAATATTTAATATCTTAAAGTGTATTGTACAGTGCAACCTACATATATAAATTGGTCCTTCCCACCTTTAGTCTTTATGTAAATGCATATTAATATGACGTTAAAGTGGAATTTATAAACAAACACGGCCTGCCATGATGAGATCGGTCGGCATGAAGACCTCAGCGAGCGAGATAAGCTAAACGCAGCACCAGTGTGAGGTGCAGAGGGATCCAGACGCCGCTTTCCTCCCCTGCTCTGCGGTCTCAGTGCTGTTACAGTGCTGTCACTTCTCATTGGCTGTGCCGGTTTCAATTGGGTGCCACCACCTCAACAGGGGCATCACTGCTGATAGAAAACACAGCATGTGATTTGTGAACTCTCACCGTCTTTGTAATTTCATCAGGGTAATGGGATTATATTTCAAATCACCGCTCCTTTCTTCATTACACCTCTAAGCTCCTCTGACAGACCAAAAAACTTAAATAAAATGTGCGTGTCAGCCCCGCTTGACTTCGCCTGCCGCTCGCACTTGATTAGACAAACAGCGCGGAACACGAAGGGGGGAATAATGTGCTCATTTATTCATTTTCCCGACGAGTCACAATAGATTTTTAACGACCGATGTCTGACCTCCCTTAGGTCCCTCGTGCTTAGTAGGGTTAATAAAGCCCAACAGTCTGGAGCTGAGAGGAAGAGAGCGAGAGAGTGCCGAAGAACAGGAAAAGACCGGGCTCCTGCAACAACATAAAGACAGCCACGTCGCAGGCCCCAAAACAAACTGCCACTCCTTCTTCCATCTTGCGCGCCACCGCCCCAGAGAGACGAAGAGAAGAAAGAGAGACAGAGGGATGGAGAATCAGACTGGTTTTCCACTTAGATTCCAATTCCACTGGTCTCTGAGGGACAATTAAAGGCAGTGTGGTAGAAGTGGATTCTTTTCTGTGAGCTCTCTGGCGTGCATGTTAAAAGTTTTTCCCCTGGTATCCCTGACACGGAGACTCTGTAGCGACAGGGTGGACAGGAGAGATAGAGCACGGAAGGGGTGGAGGGGTGGGGAGGAAGAGAAACTTGCATCTTAAAAACAAGTGACTTCAGGCGCTTGCCACTGGAGGGTAATGAATGTTTAGCAGGACCAAAACTTGTTTGAATTTTAGAAGGTCTTGAGGGAGAAGGAACTTGTGTGATGATGATAGCATTGTGACAGAGGATAATAAGTGCAGTGTGTACTTGAGTGCGAT
This sequence comes from Spinibarbus caldwelli, assembly GCA_039654775.1. Taxonomy (NCBI): domain Eukaryota; kingdom Metazoa; phylum Chordata; class Actinopteri; order Cypriniformes; family Cyprinidae; genus Spinibarbus; species Spinibarbus caldwelli. The sequence continues at coordinate 19,698,582 of CM077249.1, forward strand.
ATTGCTTTTATACAAAACACTGTCAAAATCAAGTTAAAACAAAGATTATTGGAGTATGTTTTACAAGAAAGTATTATTTCCTGCTTCAAAACTTCACAATTAATTCAATGTGTTACTTGTTGTTTCTTTGTAATTCTTTCTTTGTTTACTAGCAATTTCTGAGTGAAAATTATTGAGTAATACTTTTTTTTCTTCTCCACTACAGGAGAAACTGAACCATCAAGCTTGTGTCATCAAAGCAACACAATGACAGGTACAGGGGTGCGTTTCCCGTACAATGACTTAACTCATTAAATATATAGATTAAAATGCATATATATTTAAATAGAATGGAAGATATAGATTGTACTGAATATTAGCTTGCTTATTTTGCCCATGAGCATAATTTATTGAAGTCTATATGTCTTACTAATAAGTAACTGTGCTTCTAACCACAAGTCGAGAGTTGTAGTTCCAACTACGTAAGTTTGCGACGCTGTTTACGAATGCTCCTTTGAACTATGGTTTCGGGAGACACCGAATTGATGAACTATGTTGGTAATGACGGAACTTGCAACCATAGCGATGCTTTTAGGAAACACACCCTAGAGTGGGTAACCTGACCAGGTAAATTTAGGGTGCAAACAAAAACACCCTAATTTACATAACCAATCTGAAAAATAGTACATTATACAGGGACTTGAATTTTTAGAATCATTTTCGTGAATCTGAATAATGAATAATGTAAATGAATCAGCCAAACAAACTGATTCACTAGACTGAATAAGACTTTCCAATGTGACACATTTGAGAGAGAATTGTTTAGGATGAACCAATTCACTAAAATGAATTTGAGTTTCCGATGGTGCAAATGAAAGAGATAATCGCTGTGGATGAACTGATTCACTAGAATGAATCAAACTTTCCATCACTACATATCCACCTTTTTCTTGAGTAACCGCAGAGCGCCGCCATGATGGATTCTAACTTCTGTTTGGATGGTCCTGTTCCGGTAGGATACAGGACATCTGTATGTAGGATATGAGCGCTCATCTGTTTTCAGTGCAGCTAACCTCAGGCCGCTTTATGTCATCTACCCACTCATTAAACTTTGACAGTGGAGACACTGCAAAAAGACAGTCATTGCTACATTGTAAAGTGATGAAACTATGGAGCAACGTGCTTTTTAAAATTTTTAATGTTCATAGGTTTAACAACATATCAACTCAGAAAATATGTTAATTTTACTATAAACATCGGAGACTGGAAATATAAAGCATCTTTCCGGTGTGAGTCAGGGAAGACTTCTGCGCTCAGGAAAAAGGTGGATAAGAGGAACAACCATTTAGGATGAACCAATTTATTATGATGAACAGACACAACCAAAAATCTCATTCTGACCAAACCGAATCTAAAAACAACTTTTACATCCATATTCTATGGAACATTGCAAACACAGACAATTGGAGTGATACAAACAGTGAAAAGTCCCAGTGTTGTTGGACTGTATTATAACAACACTCAGCAAATCAGATTTGAGGACCAGAACTAACGGTTGTTTAGTCAGAATTAAATAATTATTTGAGTTTCAGTTAGTACTGTCTTTTCTCTCTCCCACTCTTCCTTTATCTGATAGGGTGTCCTGCTATTATCAGGATTCCCTTGGGTGTTTAACAATCACATAATTTTTCCATGATAATGCTAAAGACTTTGAAATGGCTTGTGATGTTGACACACTGAACTTTAAAGGCCACTCAAGAAGCAAAGACCATTACCAAACTGGCATGAAGTGACACCGGGTGTCTATTTAAAAGACAGAACAGAAATTTTATCCTGGCACTCTTGGCATTTGAATATTAATGGGTTAATGCAGATGGCAATGTCCTCATAAATGTCCTGGCAAATGCCTGAATCCTGATCTTATCATGTCACACCTCTTCCATAATAGATCACAAAAAATGAACATGCACAAAGCCATTCAAAGCCATTTGCTAGTGCACACTCTTCTGCTTTCACATTTCTGAAACACTTTTCCATCCAAAGTGACTAACAGTGAAGTTACATTGCTAGCATCATGTGATACCAGATGAGCTAACATGCTTGAAGTGTGCTTAAATTTATTGAAGATATTCAAATCTTGAAAGTATATCTTTTATACTTTTGAACTTTCAGATAATATATTACTGAAATAAAAGGCAACTCAAGTGTATTTTTGAGTACACATTCATGACTATTTTTCGTAACACTTTTAATAAAGTGCACTTTAATATAATGTAATAATATCAAAGGTTTTATTTTAAATTAATAATTATGTCTTAATCTTTTAAAGTTAACTTTTTTGACTAGCATACTGTAGCACATGTACTATTATTATATTTTAAAGTAAAATATTATAATGTGTCTTTTATGCTAAAGTGTCCTTATTTGACTGGCATCTGAGTGGAAAAAAAAAATAGTACGATATCATAATTACATCATCTATAACGGATTATCATTAAATATATGCTAAATGCTAAAATAAGTTTCATCATTGCATCATTGGAACAACGAGCCATCCCGCCATCAGATGTGCATTTAAGTCGAAAATCCAGTGCATTATAATGTCTCCTTCGGATCTCATTCATGACTTTAAAACAATGAGCGCCTGCTGGGCAGCCGAGCTTATTCAGAGTGGAAAATGAAATATATGCATTCGCTTTTCACCCCCCTCTCAATATCTATGCATCATTTTCATCTAATTGTTCCCTCTATTCTAGCAGCTCTTTGTCAGGGGCCACATGGGAGAGGGGAAAATTACAGACTACCTGATAATTAGCAAAGTTCACAGTAGAACTTGGATCTGTACAGAACTAGCGGCTCCACGCTAGAGCCGGCTTTCTCTTAGCAACTAATTAAGTCCGCCTCTGAGGGCTCCTACTGTGGTGGAGGTAGATGCTGCAACAGCAGAATCCAAAAAAAGAGAAGAGAGAGAGAGAGAGGAAGGAAGAAAGAGAGAGAAATAGTTAGACTTGCTTTCGTCTTTCTTTAAACCGAGGAATAAAACTGACTCTAATGCTCCTGGTGTTTTATTATTTGTTTCAGACGTAAATGGATTTCTTTCCCAAATGGAAGAATCAGTGGTGGTCACCATTACACACCACTCCAAACAGCGAGGCTTGTTCAGCTCATGACACACTTTAATTATTATAATGGCATTATCCATATCCGTCGATGTAACACAGAGAGAAGGAACAGCTGAGCGCAGTGGGCGTTAAGCGCAGGTTTTTAATCTCCTGCAGTTGAATTAAGTTTCTATCTAAAGAAGACTTTATTGGTGATGCTATCATCATCACTGCAACAGATTATTAAGCGGGATGCATCATCAAATGTCATCGCTCGTACACGTCGGGTGGCGAGATTATCTCCTCAGGGGCCTTATTGGATATAATTATGATTTTTGTGTTTGTTTGTTTTCATTTAGTTCGAAATTTTATTACCCTGCTGGGCAGAGCGATGTTTTGCGCTGAAGTGCCGTGTGCAGCATGTCACTTCCCTCAGAGTGTGCGCTTATACATGCTATGAGGGCTAAGGAAAAAATACAAACAAATTTTATGTAAAATGGTGTAAAGTTGTTTTTTTTTTTTTTTTTCCAATTAAACCCAATGAGCATCAGTGGAACATATTTATTTAATGCAATAATAATAACAATAATTATAATAATACTTTTTATATTTTGCTTATATTTGTAAAACTATAATACATTTTTATAACTGCATATTATCATATATAATTATATATATCAATATTACTTTAGAGAGACATAGAGACAGACAGACAGAACAACAGATGTTAGATAGATAGATAGATAGATAGATAGATAGATAGATAGATAGATAGATAGATAGATAGATAGATAGATAGATAGATAGATAGATAGATAAACAATAGACAGACAGACAGACAGACAGACAGACAGACAGAACAACAGATGTTAGATAGATAGATAGATAGATAGATAGATAGATAGATAGATAGATAGATATAGACAGACAGACAGACAGACAGACAGACAAACAATAGACAGACAGACAGACAGACAGATAGACAGATAGATAGATAGATAGATAGATAGATAGATAGATAGATAGATAGATAGATAGATAGCATTCTACTGAACAATAGAAAGAACAATATAGTTAGAATGATAGATAGACAATAAGTATGTACAAGTATATGCACAATAAATCCCTTTGATAAACACCCCTCGAATCTTTCTTGAAAGTCACTGCTGTGAACCTCAGGGCCAAAAGAGGACAGCTGAAGCCATCCAGAAGTGACGTCTGGGCATGTGTGGCCATCCTCACGTGACTCCAGCGACACGGAGAGACTGTTTGTGATGCAATCCAATAGAGACATGTCTAGCGAGCGAGCAGACGAGGCTAAGGCAGAGGCAGTCATTATTTTCTGTGCAATTAGAGGAAACCTGAAGTCCTTGATAACGAGCGCAAAAAATGCCACATAATTAGAAATACACCACAAACACCATTATTGTCAGGAGAACACAGCCGTATAATGAAGCAATTATAAATGAGCGGCTGAGCTCCTGTCATTAATTTCAGCTTTTAAGGATGCAAGAAGATGGGCAGAGGCTAAATGTTTCAGAGAGAGTGAGCGCTGAGAGGGTCCTTAAGGTAGTCAATGCCGTCAAAACCACTTGAGGTTCCCCTCAACGGCCAGATAAAGCCTTAAGTGCCCTGTGGAAAGACTCCTCTGAGCCCGAGTGCAAGGGGAAGAGCTTCAAGCGTTAACTCCTAAGCCATTATGGCCATCACAAGCAGGGAGTTAATAAACGTTTGCGCACACATTTACGAGAGAACTGACCTTGATGTAGAACTTCAGTCTTGAGCTAACCAACAATCAACTAAATCAACATTATTAAAAAGTGTTCCAAAGAGCCAGCAAAGGATTTGAATGATCTACACTCTTCAAAATCAAGGCTTCAAAAGGGGGTTTTCACAGCGATGCCATAGAAGAACCATTTTGGGTTCCCCAAAGACCTTTCAGTTAACATTTCTTAAATGAACAATTATTTTAGTAGTGTAAAGAACATTTTAACCATCTAAAGAACTTTATATGGATTGGAAAGGTTTCATGGATGTTAATGCCAATAAAGAGCCTTTATTTTTAAGAGTGTAATGTGCACTACTGATGGTAAAACGGGTGAATTACACTCTTAAAAATAAAAATAAAGGTTCTTTATTGGCGTCTATGCTTCCATGAAGAACCTTTAACATCCATGGGAACTTTCAGTTCTTTATAGTGGAAAAGGGTTCTTCAGATTATTAAAATGTTCTTCCCACAAAGGTTCTTTTAAGAATTGATCACTGAAAGGTTCTTTGGGGAACCAAAAATGGTTCTTCTATGTCATCGCTCTGATGGAACCTTTATTTTTGATTGTGCATTGCTAATCATGTTAGCCTGTAAGCTTATAGGCAGAGATAAAGCTTCATTACGGCCTCACTTGGAGGAAAGAGAAAAACTGCTCATCCACAAAAATAACTCAAACGTATTGATCTTGCTTTGAAATGCACACGCTGTTCTCCTAAAACCCCGCCAATTAAAAAAAAGTGCAGGTGAATTTCATTAAAATGCCACACGCTTAGTCTTGATCCACCACCACAACCCAACCAGCGCAAATAAGTGGACATAACGCTTTATTAATGAGAATTTTTCTTCTTTGATTGCCCTCCTGCATCAAGACGATCGGTGATGAAATCCTAAGCCACTACAGTAAAGAACGGCGACCAGAATTTGCGCTAAAGTGTCGCGCGATAAACATGAAAACGGCAGTCACTTCTTGTTCTCACACATGCACACACACACCGCATTGAACTCCAAAGACGTTGGCTTCATCCAGCACACTTAGAAATACAATCTTATTAATAGAAAGGCTGGTGCTACAGGCACACTACATCATTATTGTCTTGAGAATGCAGTGCTAGAGAAGGAGGCAATTAGGCTGAGGAAGCTGCGAGGTTGCCATTATTTTAGCATTTAATGACCAGGCGCTACGGCAGGGGCTTGATGCAGAAATGAGGGTCTCAGCTCTGAAATTATGCATTATCTGGCAGATCTTAGTGCACCCCCCTAAGACTCCCTCTACTTCACCATGAATAAATTTACATGGGAATGCTTATTTCTCTAATTTAGGCAGTAAAATTAGAATATACAATACAAATCTACCCAAGGAAGACAAGCATCTACTCACTGTTTTGGTTTTTAATGACCCTGTTTCATGTCTTCCTGCGCTTTTTTTCTAGTTACAGGGGCGGGGGCTGGGACCGACTTGTGGAAATGAGAATTGTGTCTTTCCTCCATTAGTTTAGATACATTTTTTGCAAAATGGAGGAATATTTTGAGGCCTATGTAGGAAGATAACCTCATATTAGAGGTAGAAACTCTTTTAAAAGTGAGAACACCTTTGACTAAAACAGCAAATGCTGAAGGAATGGTAACATGATAACGTAATGAACTAGATGAAAAAGTCATAGCTTAAAATAAAGTGTTGAGCTATTTAAGCATCAAATGAACATCCAGTAAACCTCTTAAATGTGAAGTGTGCACAACTAGAATGTTTTCAAACAGGTTTCCTGAATACTCACCCTGTCTGTCATTGGTCAGTCAAACAGATAGCCCCGCCCCAAACTCACATGATTGGTTAAGCCACTGTTGCTGTGCTGGGCTGGTCGAGATGCTGAAACAAACCGAATAATGTTTTGAAAACACCTTGTAGTCAAACTACAAATGGCTTACTTTTGGCTTACTATGACTCTGCATAATGCTGGGATAGGAGAAAGTATTTTAACAACCAAAAATTATACACTTAGAAAACAAATTTATAAATGATAAATGGTGCAAAAACATTTGCTGAATGTCATTACAAAATCTAATGACAAACATTTCTGTGATTTATCGTTGATAGGCAAAAGCTGTAAAAATGATCTTCCAGTTGGAAATGCGCACAGCAAATAGATGTCCTGGCATTGTTTTTGTTATGAAAGAAGATTCTGTGTGTTAGATTTAAAATACAGGACTACAAATTAAACTGGGGTCCAATAGGGTCTTGTCAATGTGAAAATATGAATATAATAATAACAACATATAAAATATATGTGTGCATGTATCAGTTTTAACAAAAATTCTATTAAAATTATTTTCATTGAAATAAAGCTGAATTAAATAAAAATAAAAATATTAGATGAACATGTAAACTTAAAAAAAGGAGAAAAGGTGGCAACTAGAAATAAAATACAGTAAGATTAAGCTGAAGTACTAAAATTATTCAAACTAAAAATAAATTCAAGCTAAATAGAATTATTCTATTAAAAACAAAAACTAATAAAAATTACAAACGGACACAATAAAATTACTAAAACTTAAAACAAAAACTGAAAATATAAATATATATAGAGAGAGAGTATATACAAAGCTGCACTTATATTTTAGGGTACTATTATAGTTTGGGCCCTTGGCATTAAAAGATGTCAGAAACAATCTTCCTAAATAATGCCTTCTGCTCCATAAAACATAATTTTGCTATAATACAACATCAGGCGGGACTATAATATCACTAAAACCAATTTGTCTGACATTCTCTGCTACTTTTCATAACCCAGACATGGCCCTCGTCCGCACTGTCAGCTGGAGCTCTTCTATGAGCAGATTCCTGCATAAGAAGTTTCAGCCATCCGGTAAAGTCAGGACTGAGGAGATGCGTCTCTCACTGCTAAGAGATGTTCATCATTCTTGATCTGAGTCTGTCAGGCCCTGGTGTTTTAGTGCCTCTTGCTATTAGGCAGAATTGACAGGCCAAGAAGGTAGCGAATAGCAGAAACGTGTGAAATTAAGGAAGGCATCGTGTGCGCGTGTGTGAATGCGTGATGGGAGAGAGCAAGTGAAGTGTGGCCGTCATTTAATCTGCAATTTATCAGTTTAGGCTGCACCTTGTTACAATGGAGCGAAATTGTTGCTGCCTTCAGGAGAGATGAGATGGCATCTCGTCTCTTCCATTGCAGCCTCTCTCTCTCATTCGCTCTTTCTCTGCATGCACCTCTTAATGTAGTCTGACAGCGGGGGGCCGGATGGAGTGGGAGAGATATGGTGGAGAGGTTTTTTTTATTGTTATTATTATTATTTCTGAAAACCCTCAATTAATATATAGCATTGTCATCCCCTCCACGGGCGAGCGGCTATAGCTGTGTGACAGAGAGAGAGAGAGAGACGCCTGTGGAGGCTTGTGTGTCATATAGGGCCGAGGTCACACACTCAGGTCGGTTGCTTTGGGAACATACACGCACAAACATACACACACATCTCTTCTATAACACTGAGAACATTCATTTCAGGGCAATCAATGCTTAATTGGCATTTTTCCCATTAGGCCTCTCTATTAATGTCTTTTTAAATCAGATTTGTATGAGTTGTGAGCTAGTTCATGTTAGATTTCCCATTTTAGAAGCCTAATCGAATTATCTCATTGGGCTTCTGTGGAATGGTATTTTTCTATATCCATGACAATATTCAATTTAAATGGCCTCCCTGCTAAACAGGTTGACAAGCATAGTGTATTAATCTTAGCACAGTGTCTCCTGAAATGACATGCAATCTGCAACCCGCTTAGTTGCGTTTACGCGCACGGACGTTTGCGAATGAAGTGTCCATCATCATCCACCTATGGTTTTGGTAAAAATCTCTATGAGTTGTGTAAAAATCTCTATGGTTTTGTTTTGCAGTTTTTTTTTGTTTTGTTTTTTTTTTAAAGAAATGTACACTTTTATTCAGTAAGGATGCATTAAATTGATCAAAAGTGACAGTGAAGACATCTTAAAAATCTTCTCTGCGATCCCACCCATGGTTTTGGTATAATTTGGTGTAAATTGCTATGTGTTGCCCAGGTTTGTTTTGCAGTACCAAGTTTGGGTTAGATACGGTGTGTTTTGTTTTGGTTTTTTTTAGAAATTAGTACTTTTATTCAGTAAGTATGCAATAAATTGATCAAAAGGGACAGTAAACATTATAATACGTAATATGTAAACGTAAATTTCTATTTCAAACAAATTTGCAAATGACTTGTTCATCGTGACATGGAAAAAAAAAAGAGAAGAAAAACCTAAATCAATAAATGTTGCCTGTTTTTGTTTTGGAGTAAGCACAGGTTATTTAGTAAAGTTGCAGTAAGTAAGTAAGTAAGTATTTATATATTTATTGTTTATTTGTTTGTCTGTCTAGCATGATGTGGAAAAAAATCCTATCGTATCCATGGTTTTGATATAAAACAAAATAAAAAATAAAATAAAATAAAATAAAATAAAAAAGTTTCCTTAAGGGGATTTTCGTAGCGATGTCGTAGAAGAACCATTTCTGGTTCCCCAAATAACCTTTTAGTGAACAGTTAAATTTTTTTTTTTTTTTTTTAGTGTGAAGAACATTTTAAAACCTAAGGAATCTTTTCCTCATATAAGGAATGCAACAGAAATGTTGCATGGATGTTCAAAGTTCTTCAAGGTACCATCAATGCCAAAAAAGAACCTTTATTTTTAAGAACGTATGTGTGCGTATGTACCCAGTTTTGTTTAGCAGTCCTGCACGTAAGACTAAGTGCCGGGGCATTAACGGTCAGCGGGACACTGGACCGAGTGTTGCGGTGCCGCTATCACACAGCACTTTTTCTACTAAAGCCTCTTTAATACAGAGCAAATTCACCTTTGTTAGCCTGCTGGGCTGACAAGCAGGGCAGGGAAGTCAGGACTAGCCCTGTTTAATGCCTGTGCCATGTAAAACAGCATTGCGCAGCAGAAAAGTCAGGCCTGTGTTAAATACCTGCAGGGCATACTCCAGGCAACCAGGGGAGAAGAAGAGAGAAATGGAGGGAGGAAAAAGAACTAGGGCATCTAAAAAAAGGAGAGATGGGGAACAGGAACTCTCACCTGGCAGGATTTGATGACACACATAAGTTGCAGGATGTAATTCAAACTAACTTCCAGAATAGCAGCGGTCTGAAACACATCGACAAAACATTAAATTACTTACACACTGCAAAAAAATGCTTTTCTTTCTTAGATTTTTCTTGTTTCCAGCCAAAATATCTTAGAATTCTTAAATCAAGAAGGATTTTCTAGACAAGTAAAAATTATTGTCTTGTTTTCAGAAAAAAATAAATAAATAAAATAAATAAGTGAGTTTTTGCTTAGAACAAGCAAAATAATCTGCCAATGGGGTAAGCAAAATAATCTCATTTCAAACAGAAAACAAGATAATTTTGCTTACGCCATTGGCAGATTATTTTGCTTGTTTCAAGCAAAAACTCACTTAATTTTGACTTGTTTTTTTTCTGAAAACAAGACAATAATTTTTACTTGTCTAGAAATTCCTTCTTGATTTAAGAATTCTGACATATTTTTGGCTGGAAACAAGACAAAAAAATCTAAGTAAGAAAAGCATTTTTTGCAGTGCAGGTTTGTTACATGAAATATAAATCTTAGTAATAGTTTTGTGAGGTTCAAAATGTTATATTTTACCCTGTAGCATAGCTTTAATAGCAGCACAGCCAATAGACAAGGTTTTGGCAGTTACAGAAAACAAATCATTTCAGCTAAATAAATAAATATTTGCCAGTTGGCTTGTAACTTTATAAATAACTGCAACATTTTTTCGTGACACTGTAATTTTACTAAATAACCTGTGCTGCTCATAACAAATATAAACACTATCGTTCAAAGATTTGGGGTCAATAAGATATTTTTTGCATTAAAAATTATCAAAATTGACAGTAAAGACGTTTATAATATTACAAAAAGATTTATATTTCAAAGAAATGCTGTTCTTTTGTTCTTTCTATTCATCAAAGAATCCTGAAAAAAAAGTGTTTCATGGTTTCCACAAAAATATTAAGCAGCATAACTGTTTTCAACATTCATAATAACAAATGTTTCTCAAGCAGCAAATCAGCATATTAGAATGATTTCTGAAGGATCATGTGACGCTGAAGAATGTAATTGCTAATGAATATTCAGCGTTGCCATCACAGGAATAAATTACATTTTAAAATATATTAAAATTAAAACAGTTATTTTAAATAGTAATAATATTCTAAAAAATATATATATATATATATATATATATAAAATTTGACAATACATTTTACTATTTTAATGTATTTTTGATTATGCAAATGTAGCCTTGGTGAGCATAAAAAAAGGCATATTATTTTCATATCAGTTTCATGGTCAGTAAGTAATATTTATGTCAAAAATTGTAATCAGCTGCATAAACTTATTTTGGACCGTACAAGCTCTGTCACTCATTTTACCCTAAATATTTTGTTTGCAAGGAAAGAATGAGAGAACAGAATTAGTCTACAACAATAATGAGATAAACAATAGTTATATGATAATATTAATCATTTTTTGGATTTTTAGAACTGAAACAAACAACAGCAAATGCTTTATGACTATCTACTACTGTAAGAAAATACAAAAGCTTCCTACCTGTAATCTGTCTCTGTTCTGAGATCAGATCTCTTCTGCCATGACAACTGTTTTTTTCCTCAAACGTGGATTAAACTCTTCTCCGATGAAAACGTGACTTGACATCCTCTGCTCACTGCGTGTCGGAGTCGAGACAGCTCACTTTTCCATCGGGCATGTCGCCAGACAGCTGGCCCTGGGTCAGGTCCTCATAGGAGGGCTGCTGTGGCCGAAAACACATTTGCTTGTAACTTCTGTCACCTGTTGCTTAAGGGACAAGGCAGTATGACTGAGAGCAGTCACATCAGTGCAGAAGAAGCTACAGAGGCCCTATCTGATACCGGAAATCTGTGTGCCCGTCAGTTTAGTTTCCTCAGTCACATCAGTGGCACCGCTCAGAGCTCATTTCTCATATTAATGCTGACAGAAATCAGCAAAGCAGGCGTCAAGCATACATACTTAGGCCAGATCGCTCTCACTCGGAGGGAGCCATTGGCTACAGATGATGCATGTCTGATTGATCGTGCTGGTGGACTTTAGAGACGTCTGAGATAAAATATATCAACATCTGAGATGAGCATTCTATAGGCTGAGGTGAACGCTAACATAAAGTGATCTTAAAGGGACAGTTCACCCTAAAAATCAGCCTAAATCTTTTTTGGCCATACACTGAAAGCCAATAAGGTCCAAAACAACACTAATACTTATTATATGGACAAAAACATTGAAACATTTCTAAAAATTTGTTCTTTTGGTTTCCATAGAATAAAATACTGTAGAATGTCATGCGGGTGAGTAAATATTTTTTTGGCATCAAAACTGACCAGGTTTACTGCAAAAGATATTTCAAAGAATGCTTTTTGACCATAAACTTAAAGTCAATAGGGTCCAAAACAACCCTGCACCCCTTTAACTTTCATTATTTAAAAAAAAATAAAATAAAATAAAAAAAACTTCTCTCGAAGTACGATCTTTTGTGTTCCACATAAGAAAGTTCTACACGTTTGGAATGACATGAGGGTGAGTAACTATTTTTTTGCCATCAAAACATGCAAATTCCTAGTCTTATTGTCAATAATTTGTTAGTGCATGTTGTTCCAAAGTAAATAGTTTACCTTTAATTAAAATCTAATAACTTGCTCTTACTCTGAAACGACTTTCCTTTTATGATGATATCACTTAGGCCATGCAGGCTATTGAATAATTAGTCAAACAGCTAATTAGGCATTATTTGCGCAAATTTGCATTCAAGTCTGGCTCAATTCTGATACAAATCACTCTGTTTCACCATCAAATCAACAGTTTTATACTGATGGACATTTTTTTTTTTTTTAATCAGGGACAATATACATTAATAATACATATTTAGGATGGCTAATCTGAAGTCCCAGGTCAGGTTGATTTTTATTATAATAATAATAATAATAATAATAATAATAAAACCCTTAATGCTGTTTAGATTATATTAACAATTTTAATTAAAATGCCTTAAAAAATAAAGGTGTACAGCACTGAACTAACTTTTAATCTGTAAAGAACCAGTTAATATATGCTTTGATTGAAGGGCCTTCAAATATTGTACTGGCGTTCAAAACGTTGAGAACCACTTGGTTAAAAAAAAATAAATAAATAAAATTTAAAAAAAAACTCACCCTTCACTTTTTCTTGAGGTCCTGTTTCACTCTTAAATACGTCTTATTACATAAGTAAAATTGTGAATGCCAAGTTGACTTTAAAGAGTATATTCTCTGTTAACAGTAACAAATCAGGACATAAAAACAGTTCATACTGTACTATATTACAAGATATATAGTAACACCTAATATTCTTACAAGATCTGTAAAACGCCACATATTTTATGCTGATGTTATTAATCTTCCATAAGCCATATCGTATAATAAGCTTATCTACTGCAGAAAGCTGCATTAAAGACTCACATCCTCAGGTTTTTAACGCACAGCACAGTCCTGGTGTGCTGGTCATGCTTTTAACTAACACAATTTAGGCAGCCAGCTCAACTCATTTCTAGATGAACAACATGTTTGGAGCTGAAGACCCTGTTTTTTTTTTTTTTTGTATTTGGTTTGGATGCTGAATGCCTCTCGTGTCCATGCTGCAATCCCAGTGTGTGCAGGTTGAGCTGGGTTTCATTATTTACATCTCTGCGGATCCTCCTGAGCTCTAATCTGCACGTCTTGCAGGCTCCTCGGGGCTATTTCATTTAGCTTTAATATGTGCGTTTGACGTTTTCTTCATTTAGCTTCCCCCTTTAATTTAATTGACATGCTGCTGCCTTGTTTTGTTTGTTCTCGTCTGTGTAGGGATGGGTTTTTTTCTCTCATCTTCTAATGCTTCTGTAATGCTGCAGTTGTGTTAGAACTTTTACTGTGTGTGGACAGACAGAGAAAATGAATTTATGCAAGCATGCTTATGGGAAGGTAAAGTCAGTGACTTTTTCATTACATTACAGTTGCATGCGGTACCTGTGGGCATCAGCAGAATTGTGTTGCGCAATCTGATTGACTGAATTATAACCAGCTGAGATTATGAGAATGCCATTATGTTGGTTATCAATTATGTGCATTGATTAATGTTGCCTCTAAATTAGCAGTTATTTAATAGTGTAAACTGATGGTTAACATTTCCAAAAAGCACTTTGAGAAAACAAGAGCAAAGAAAGAGTTGTGATTTTCAGGAGCATAAACTTATAGTTAATTGTTAAACTTATTTACGCAGTACAATTTTTTTATATCTACTTTTAGCTCATGTGAAGCTATTCAGGGGCCTAAACCAGAAATATTTCTCAAAAGTACAGTTATATAAGAACCACGAGTTCCCACTTTTTACTTTAAGATGGTATAATTCAATGTTAAAAAAAGCAGTTGTCAATTATTTTCTTAAGAACTATTTTCTTATAAGTGAAATGTAAAACATTTTAAAATGCATGATAAAATTTAGAATATCACAAGATTTTATTAATATTTTTCAAATGCAATCTGCAAAATCTTACGTTGTGATTTTTAAACATATGAGAATCTTAATTTTATAACCATAACCCTGCTAATGAGAACAAACTCAATAATAATAATAATAATAATAATATTAATAATAATAATAATGCCATGTTATACTTACGTTTTCTGATTATTAGGTGTTTATATCTGAATATGTATCATCTTGCAGACGTTCCATTTGTATTTTTTTATTCAGTATTATTTATTGTCTGAATTATGTATTTTAAAAGAAGGTTTCACAAAATGGTGTGTGTTTTAGTTACAGTATCTGAATGTGTTCTTTGTTTCGGCGACATCAGAAACGCTAGTCGCACATGGCGCGGCTGCCATCTGGCGGTCACTAAGAGAATGACACCCACTCGAACCCATTAATGTCTGCACATTGACTAACAATTCTATCAACCGCATTTGACTTTGGTAATTCAGAACAACTTAGCGCAGCTTCATATCGGTACATGTGGTTATTGAACTTTCACACTCTCACACTTTCACAGGTTGAAATAACACGATATAAATTTCAAATAAACTGCAGTTGAAATTGATAATTCTGAATTTCTAAACATGCATTACACAAGTAAAAAACATAACGTAACTTTTCCACATCACACATAATATAATCCTGCCATACTGTATGTATGGGTCACTGACACGATAGACCTATTCATTTTTGTCCGGATCTAACAACAAATTAGAAAACAAATTACAACGAAAACATTACTTTAACAACTCATCAATTTCTGATATGCACTGTAAAAAATATTGTCTAACTTTAAAAAGTAAGAAACCTGGTTGCTTTAACATTTATAGAAAAAATAAATATATATTTATATTTATTTATTTATTTATTTATTTTTGCGCAGCTTACAGTCCAAAAGGTTTGGGTAATTTAAATGTCAAAAGATTTTAAGAAAAATACATAATAAGCTAAAATGAAATATTACTTTAATTTCATTTAGATTTAATTTAATTTCCTTATTAATATAGCCAAAACTAGCAGTAAAGCTATATAATTATTATTATTATTATTATTATTATTAAATTTAAAAAAACAACAACATTTGTCTATCAAATTGAAGTCATTAAACACAACTAACATGCAAGAAGCCATGTAGTTGTGTTGATGTCATTTGACCAAAGGAAAGGAAATAGCCCCACTCTCACTCTCTCACACACACACACACACACATTATTTTTATTTTTTTATTTCCAGTTAAAACAGAGTAAAGACAATGGTATAAATGATTAGTCATTGCACCATATTCATATGTGATATGTTGGGTAGGCCTATATTAAATAAACAAGGTAGCCTATGTTAAAGGTAGCTGACCCATAAAGCTTGTAGCTGCATGTGAATCACAAACCATGTGAATAAAGCAAGCCTAACATTAAAAAAAATAATAATAAATAAATAAAATCTGACTGAATAGTTAGAGTGTGTGTGTGTGTGTGTGTGTGTGTGTGTGTGTGTGTGTGTGTGTGTGTGTGTGTGTGTGTGTGTGTGTGTGTGTGTGTGTGTGTGTGTGTGTAGTCATGTGTGAGCCTCACTGGACTGATGATCTGTGATTTCAGTGCCATCTGGGCTTGGCCCTCAGGCTGTTTAGATCTTCATGCAACAATCTGACATCAATATGTAACACAGTTGCATCAGACGAAACCCATTCCCAAATCCAGCATGCACAATCAAATCAGCAAACCCCCAAGAACCTTTGTTTACAAACGGATAAACGACAATAACACGGCCAGAGGATTGCCAAATGTGTTTAGATGGGGGGCGACGACCTCGTGTTGTATAATCAAAGTTTATTCATATCACTAGCCTGTTTCACCAATAAGGCCTCCATCTCACACAGCGGGCTGCCGATATCCACCCGATCTCACCTAAACAAAAGCCATCTCATCTCCCGACCAAGCGAGTCATTTCGGGTTATTAATACAACTAATTACCCTTTTTCTGGCCAAATTTGAATTTAAATGAACAATCGGAGATATCATCAAGAGAAGCAAAGGCACCCCGCTGTGTTCTTTTCCTCTGATGGAAAGATTACAATTAGAGCACTGGAGTGGTAAGGGCCGGAGAGAGAACGAACGAGAGCCTATTACACTGAAAAAATTACAAATCCGCTATACAGTTGTCAGTGGTAATTAAATGTGTGGCGAGTGTGGGGGCTTTGCTGTTTGTGGCGCCTTTTGTATCGTCATATTCAAGTTCGGTGACTTGCTCGACATGAAGGTGACAGACATCAGCGTGTAAACAGAATCGACGGTTTTTAAAAACAGTTACGTCCAAACTTTTATAGACAAATAGTTTGGGATTATCGATTGTGAATACGACTACGAATATCAATAACGTCTTTCCACTGTCTGACCTTGCTGCTTCAGGAGGTTTAGGTCTGCGCTATTAAAACTAAACTAAAAAAGCCAAAACACAGACAGGACATTTGGCGTAAAAACACAAATTGCATGTTCACGGAAAAAGTCTTTAATCATTTTTTTTTTTTTTTAAGAATTATGTACAGGTTTATATTAAAATCACCTAACACACAGAATGCTTTCCCAACAGGAGCCCAAGTGCTTACAAAAGCAAGCCATTACCCATAATTCTCTTAGCATGCTCTTCAAAACAGTGGACCAACATTGTATGGTAGAGATTATAAAGCTCTACAATGCCTTGCTCTCAGTCAACATACTGTGCAGATATTAAGCCAGTTCAGTACCCCATTTACACCAGAAATCATTGCTGGAGTCGCTTCTGCTAAAACAGTGATCAAATGAATAGTAGTGTATTTTATTTAAATGCTCTGACTGGATTAATTAAAATGACCCTATTGGAAATCACAAAGATAATGCAATTAGTCTTAGTTTAGAATATTTGGACATTGAGACCGTCACCTTTTATTTCTTCCAGTTACACCAAAAACACCACCCTTTCAATCTCAAGCAAACATCAGGGGGAAAAAAGACAAAAGGAAACAAGCAAATCAAGATCAAGTCCTCTTCAAATATTTGCCAAAGGTTACTCAACCCTCAAAGTGCATATTTTAGTTAGGACAGGCTTTGTACATAATAACGTCAGTAAAAGAATGTCATGAAAATATAAAGTCTTTGATTCCTTTGGTAACTACAGGTGCATCTCAATAAATTAAATGTCGTGGAAAAGTTAATTTATTTCAGTAATTCAACTCAAATTGTGAAACTGGTGTATTAAATAAATTCAATGCACACAGACTGAAGTAGTTTAAGTCTTTGGTTCTTTTAATTGTGATGATTTTGGCTCACATTTAACAAAAACCCACCAATTCACTATCTCAACAAATTAGAATATGGTGACGTGCCAATCAGCTAATCAACTCAAAACACCTGCAAAGGTTTCCTGAGCCTTCAAAATGGTCTCTCAGTTGGGTTCACTAGGCTACACAATCATGGGGAAGACTGCTGATCTGACAGTTGTCCAGAAGACAATCATTGACACCCTTCACAAGGAGGGTAAGCCACAAACATTCATTGCCAAAGAAGCTGGCTGTTCACAGAGTGCTGTATCCAAGCATGTTAACAGAAAGTTGAGTGTGAAAGAAAAAGATGCACAACCAACCGAGAGAACCGCAGCCTTATGAGGATTGTCAAGCAAAATCGATTCAAGAATTTGGGTGAACTTCACAAGGAATGGACTGAGGCTGGGGTCAAGGCATCAAGAGCCACCACACACAGACGAGTCAAGGAATTTGGCTACAGTTGTCGTATTCCTCTTGTTAAGCCACAGCTTTTTAAAGATGCTGATTTCTTTTTCCAGCAGGATTTGGCACCTGCCCACACTGCCAAAAGCACCAAAAGTTGGTTAAATGACCAAGGTGTTGTTGTGCTTGACTGGCCAGCAAACTCACCAGACCTGAACCCCATAGAGAATCTATGGGGTATTGTCAAGAGGAAAATGAGAAACGAGACCAAAAAATGCAGATGAGCTGAAGGCCACTGTCAAAGAAACCTGGGCTTCCATACCACCTCAGCAGTGCCACAAACTGATCACCTCCATGCCACGACGAATTGAGGCAGTAATTAACGCAAAAGGAGCCCCTACCAAGTATTGAGTACATGTACAGTAAATGAACATACTTTCCAGAAGGCCAACAATTCACTAAATTTTTGTTTTTTGTTTTTTATTAAATATTCTAATTTGTTGAGATAGTGAATTGGTGGGTTTTTGTTAAATGTGAGCCAAAATTATCACAATTAAAAAAAACAAAGACTTAAACTACTTCAATCTGTGTGCTTTGAATTTATTTAATACATGAGTTTCACAATTTGAGTTGAATTACTGAAACAAATGAACTTTTCCACGACATTCTAATTTATTGAGATGCACCTGAAATCTCACCAAGATGCAGATACCACCAAATGCAACATTGCTGCTGTAGGGGGAAAAATTCAACCGCTGCAAACAAACAGAGCACCAAAATAGTCTGATAGCCTGAACCATTCAAGATATTGAGATGTTTAATCAATAACACCTGATTCCACATTACAGAAAATGTTGAAAAGGCGCTATTTTTAATATCACATTTAAAAAGGAACAAGTAAAAACAAAGATATTCTGTTATAACATTTATCATACAGAATATCAGTGTTGTTCCAAAGTGCACCGCGAATTGAGTCTTGTAGCTGATGCTCTTCATATTACAGTTTGTGCAAGAGAGAAATACATGTTAGCAACCGGCGATAGAGGTCATGCACCATTCAAATCAGAAAGAAAAAGTATATACAGAGCTCTAAAGTCTACAAAAGCTAGAGGAAAAGAACGCATTACATTTTATTCATCCCTTTATATACATAGTCAGAGGTAGAACTAATTGTTCTAAGTGCATCTATTATATTTAGGACCAAAATCAACACCCAGCTCTCACTGTTCGCTTTCAGATGTTTAGGAGCAACATTAATAGACATTTGTAGCGGGAAACTCTGACAACCACGTAAAATATTAAAGGATACATTTATTTTGCCCTAGTTCTACTGGTGTGCAAAGGTTAGTGGGAAGTTCTGATCTAATAAAGATAATTTAACAATAACACAGAGCCTGATATTTTATATTCCTGTTTAAATAATATACTGTGCTGTAATTCATTTGATATCAAAAGCAAAAACTGGTGTGAAGAATATGTGCTAGCTGTTACGAGGTTATGACACGAGGTAGCCTGTATCAATACATTTATTCTCCTCAACATCAATACACGAGCATTGATAATGATGTCACAGTGTTAAAATGTTCTTTGCTATGTAAACTCCAACAACACACTATCAGAAAAAATATGCAAAAATTGTACCAGCTTGTCACTGGGACGTACACCTTATTTACCCCTAAAAGGTGCATGTTCGTACTTAAGGTTATGAAGATTACTTCCCATTGAAAAGTTGCTGTTTTTACACTTTTTTTTCAGAGAGTGAACCTCAAATTCCACAAAAATATTCCTCCTAACTCATAGTTTTACTTGGGAATTGCATTATAAAAATAACAATCATTTAATCCTACAAAAGAAAGAACTCTGAAACAATACATGAAATTTAAACACAAGTAAAGGTCAGTACGAAATAAAAATATTTTTCGGGGACAACAGCAATAACTCTCCATATTGTAAGAACCAGCTGTCAATTTTCCACCTATTCAATACAAATAACCATCCACATACTGAATGTCCAAATGTGGGGTTTTTCTACTTGGCATGTTGTACTTTTTATTTCAGGTTTGTTATTAATAGCATAGTGGCGTTTAGCCAGGCTTGACTTTGACAGATCGACTTCCTCACTTCAAGGAAGACGCAAGAAACGCGAGATGTGGCAGAAAATCCACCAAAAATAAAAGAACAAGTGTTACTGCAAATATCTGCAAGGCACTAATTTACAACTCTATCCGTTAATGTGAAGACACCCTGTTTTAGCAGCTCTCTGTGAGACTGAACATTTCTAGAACTTGTTTCCTCAACCTAACCGTGTGCATCTGCCCGACAACTAATTCATGGAACAAGCCAGTAAATATAATAAAACATTAAAAACAGGAGTTAAGTAATAAATACATTTTATTTTATATAAATATGTGGGCCCTTATTTCCAAATTGTCTGGGAAACGTAGGAAAGAATGAATGTACAATAATGACAACACCTGTTTACATTCATAGAACAAGCTGCCCTATTAAAATAATGGCATGATTAATGTGATAAACTAAAGTCTATATTGATGCATTCTTCGATATGACTCGGCGTGTGACTGTTAGCCTTGAACGGGGTGAGATTGCACGGTTTAAACAAGGAGGACAGAATCGTGGCTTCCCCTCTGAAGCATCCCGACACATGATCGTTGCAGGTAGTTCCTGGTCCCTTTTTCATTCGATAGGTATGTTTTAACAGAGCTAATTACTTGCTAAATCTGTGTTTAATATAAATTTGATTCTAAGCCCCAGCACCTCCCCAGAACTACAGAAAAAGACGTGGGTTATAAGCGAGATCAGTAGAGAGCGGCAATGTTGCCACCTGCTACGTTATTTGTTTTTATTCGTTTAATACCCCAGCGTAGTAAAACCTGTCATGATCATATCTAATGTTTGATTGAATTTAAACTTGAAGTGTTTTTGTCTCTATGTACAGCTATACAGACTGAGGCGATGCCGCGCTGTGCGTTCTCGATGAAGGGGAGAGTAGTCGTCCGCACTGTCCTCTCTCTCTCTCTCTCTCTCCTTCCTACAGTCTGCCCATACAGGTGGCTGTTCTGCTTCACTTGCGATCGTCGATGGTTTTAATGAATTCCACGGCGGCAGTGAACTGCATCCACCAATAGCACTCCTCCCCGCTCAGCCTGCTGGCGTAGAAATTATTGATGTACTGAATGGTGGACAGAAGGCAGGGTGGGTTTGCCTGGAGGGAGGGAGAGAACGAGCGAGAGGGGGGAATTAACGTACGAGATAACATCTGACCACCCACATTGTGCATGCTTACACATTCAAGCGCACTTACAAGTTTAGAAAATCTGGTGTGGGCGTGTGCATAGCAAATGCAAATAGGTGTGGGGTAGGGAAAACTGGAAAAAAAAAAAAAAAAAAAAAAAAAAACCCACACAATAACAAAACTTACACATCAAGAAAAAAATAAAAATAAAAAAAATAAAAAAACTCTAGAATTAGGATCAGTGCATTAAGTTTGCTTCTGAAGACTTGACAGGTTTTAACCTTGAAGCAATTTAGCATTCAAAAGTTGTTTTTTTTTTTGAAGAAATTAATACTTTTGTTCAGCAAGGATGCATAAAATTGATCAAGAGCAACAGTAAAGGGATTTCTTTTTTCAAATAAAAGCTGTTCTTTTTAAATTTTTACTGTATGTTTGATCAAATAAATGCAGACTTGGTGAGCATAAGAAACTTCTTTCGATAACATTTTTTAAAAAATCCTACCAACCACAAAATATTTGAATGGTAATTTATATAAAATTAGCCTTAAAAAGAATAATCTACAACAATTTTTTTTTTTAAATGTCATTTGTAGCAGTGATGCACAATATATCGGTACCATATCTGTTACTGGTTAATTATATATATATATATATATATATATATATATATATATATATATTTTTTTTTTTTTTTTTTTTTTATATTTTTAAAAAAATATTTTAAATTTATTGCATCAGTAAATATTGGAAATTAGGGCTGGGCAATATCGCCAAAAAAAAATGATCAAGCTACAATTTTTCATGTAAGTTGATATCGATTATTATCACAGTAAATTTCAAATCTTTATTTCTTTCAAGTTTAAAGGCAGATTTTAGATTCTAAGTGAAAGTTGTAGAAACCAGACCGTAAATTGTGGTTTTAAACTTTATGGTCAGAACATGACAAACACTTCACCTTTTTGAATTCATTACACTTTCACTTCGAGCCATTTTTCCTTAACAAAATAAATATCTTAATAGAAAAAATTTAATTTCTTACTTTTTGCATGTTCTAATGAGTGATACTGTTTCAAATCATGAAACAGGTTTGTGTTGCCTGACTTTGATTACGCGTATCTTCAGCATAGTTTGCAGTGCAGGCTGCAATATTAATAACATTATTTTTTAAGTCCCTTAGAAATGCACATTTGACAGTAGTTTGAGTTAGGATGTAAATTTATGTTCATTATCAAAAACAGTAAAATCTTTAAAAATTGTAACAACCTCATTTTTATATGGTTAAATGTAATTATTCTGACTGTTTGAGTTTTATTAAAGTAAACCATTGGTCTTTCATAGTAGCATACACTTAGACCATGATAACCACAGTTAACCATACATATACCTCAAAATACCATGGTAAAATGTAACTATATGGCTTCTAGTTCTTTGTATGAAAAACAGTAGTCTAAATAGATTTGGTATAAATGCACAAACACTAGTTTAATCATAAAAATAGTGTAATTATATTCCATTACTCCTTTAATACATTTAATACATGTCTACATTAATAATATAATAAAATTTGGTATGAATACCCCACATTTCTGACACAATTCCATGGTGCAGTTAGTGTTACTATAGTAAATCCATGGTAAATGATGGCAATTGAAAAGCCTTCTGACTGTATCATTGCACACAGTGTTTCTCCTGTTTGTCAGCACTGTTTCATCTGGCTTTAAACTAGTTTAAATCCCCAAGTCTTTTGTGCTTCACACTGGATCTTGCAGCGCAATTTAGTGTTCATGTGACCAAGACTTATGCTCTAGTAAACTCGCAGGGTGCGCATAAATTGCCCGTGTGGTGCGGTTCAAATAAGTAGTGCTGTTTCAATCCATTTTAACGCATAAACATTACATTGAACATTTACTGAACTCTCGTTATCATTTTATCAGGTAAAACTATATTGCGATAATTATCGTTATCATTTTATCGCCCAGCCCTATTGGAAATATAATTGTGCAGTTGGTTTTTAAGCATCAGGGAGGCAAAAACAAAGAAATATTAGGCATCTTTTTAAAGGACAAAGCAATGAATCCTGCTCTTAGAAATTTAGAACTGCAAGTTGTTTGTATTTGAAAGGATATGCAGTTTTTCATTACATCTTAAAGCGGTTTAATAAAGTCAATATGTGTTATATGTACTGTAGTTGCGATTACAGAACAAGCTGAATTTATTTAAATTAATTTCTAAAGAGATATTTTTATTAAATACCAAAGAATATTTGATTACTTAGAAGACCCCAATGCTTATGGGCCTTAGTGCCAACTATCAGAAATGATCATTGTACTGTTAGAGAATGCAAAACACACTTAACGCAATTATGAGCATTATCTCTCTATGGTTTGTCTCTCTTAACTCACTTTAATCAGGACAAAGACGAGCACAGGGACAAAGTCGTCCGCCCCGGGTACAGCATCCTCATTGGCCAGGCTGAGCAAGTTCATAATTGTGGAGCACATGCGCAGGATACACTGTACTTTATCTCGTGGGGTCTTATAGGCGCTGATGGTCCTGATCTCAGCCTGTGCTGAGGGCCACGGTGCCTCCTTCAGATACACCTGCATAGAATAACACACAAACAAAGCTCAAATTGCTATTTTTCTGTCTCTGTTTCTAACTATATTCTAAGACATAGTGCAAATGGTTACATCCGGGATCTGCAGGGCTTTGTGATTGGCCGTCACCACTTTGGACAGACGCTGAATGTGCTCCTGGAATAGCCTTGAATAAAGAAGAAATACCATTAACCACTTATGCCATTTTCTTGTGCAAATTAACACAATCACAGCCATTTGAAACATATTTAATGTTTAATATGCAGGCTTAAACAGGATTTTGGACCAATAAGATTTCATTGCAGGGGTGGCTACCAAGTGCAATGCGACAAAGACAGAAACCACGTGACTGACAAAATGTCAGACTGATTAGTAAAAAGGAGGTTGCTTCGTGCATCACATCTGGTTTAGACACAATGTGGAAATGAACAGGAATAAGGAAGAAGGATTTATGAGTTTCCTCACTCGTCTCTGTGGATGTCCCCATCTTGATTGGGGTAGAATGCCAGTTTGAAGATGCGGTTCATGACGCTGCGTTCGATGGCCATCTGGGCGTCCTGGAGCTGCTCTTCACTGGCGTACTGCCAGATGGCATCGTGGGCCATGGCTCCATACAGGTAACGCAGGAAATCCTCCACGGCTGCTGTCTTATCGTCAGCTGCTGTGCAGCCCTGAAATGCTGCAGAACCACACAAATACTCAGACTTAAATGCACGGATCTCATGCTATCATTTCATACAACCACTCAAATTTAGGTTAATTAAATATAAACATAGTATTTTTATTTTGCACTAAGAAAACATTCTAGATTTTCAACCAGCTGCAGCTACTTCAGACACTTTATTTTTCCTGTCTACAGGAAATAAAATGATGATAATAAAAAAATATCTTATGTGCAAATTTACTGCTAAGTATTTTAGTCCTCGTACACTACTGTTCAAAGGTTTTGGGGTCAGTAAGAATTTGTCTAATAAAAATAACAGTATTATTTAGCAAGGATGTACTATATTGATCAAAAGTAACAGTAAAGCTATGTATAAAGTTAAAAACGATTATATTTCAAGTGAATGCTGTTCATTTGTACTTTCTATTCAAAGAACTCTGGAAAAAAGTAGCATGACTTCCACAAAGTATTAAGCAGAACAACTGTTTTCAACATTGATAAGAAATACATGAATAAATGATTTCTGAAGGATCATGTAAGACTAAAGGATCCTAAAGATGGAAAGCTGAAAATTCAGCTTTGCCCTTAAAAGAATAAATTACACTCTACTATATATTCAAATAGAAAACTGTTGTTTTAAATTGTAATATTTTTTCACAATATTACTGTTTTTACTGTATTTCTGTTCAAACAAATGCAGGCTCACTAAACATAAGAGACTTCTTTAAAACAAAAAAAATTCTTAAGGAACCTCAAACTTTTGAACTGTACTGTATTTTTAAATTAGTGACGTTTCTGGTCTATTAATGAGACAGCAACCTGCCTGCAGTTCTCCATGAATACAATCTCAGACATCATTAATCCACTAAACTACAGAGTAGTACTTTAGATAGGTGTGTAATATAAGTCACTATAGACTCAAAAAGGCTAACCATGCATACAATTAGTATACAATTACAATATACAATTAGTAGCTGTAAAACACTAAAAAAAGCGAGAACTCCAGCTATCTCGTGACCATTAAAGTTTGAGACCTCAGCTCTAATGAGACAAATATCCACCTTTGCTCTGAGAATGACTCAAATGGACTCAAATGCACTGGATTTTTCAAGATTTGGCAATCAACACCAAAAGTACAACTACATGCAGTTCTCATATGCATAGATATGTATATAGACCTTTGATGAAGTCAAGCATCTTTGACTCCATGTGCTCCAGGAGCAGTCGGACACAGACGGTGGTAAAGTAGCGGTTGGCCACTTCTTTATCTCTCAAAACTCTCTGCAGGAGTCGCTCCAGATGAGCCTGAGATGTCTGCAGGCCTTGCCTGCACCGTGTCAGATAGGCGATGTACGGAGCCCGCTTCCTATTGTACAAAACCATCACAGCGCTCATTATGGAGCCATGCCCAAAAATATGTCAGCACAATCTTTTATTAAATGGTGATTCATAGATGTGTGTGAGAGAAGTAAAAAGAGAGAAACAATGTGACAAAGTTAGTGAGACATTAAGAAAGAGAGAGAGAGAATAAGAGAGTAATGTGTGTACCTGTAGTCCTCTGCCATGGCAGTGAGCAGTTTTCTGCAGGTGCGGGGGTCGAGGTGGCCGACGCAGCGCGTAGTCTCCTGGATCTGAGCCATCTGGTTCTTATCCTGCAGGTTAATGGCCTCCGCCAGCTGCACCTTCAGAAAGCACACGATCTCGTTGTCTGAGGAGAGAGAGGAGACAGGGGCCAGACATAAATGCACAGCGTTTTGAACCTCAAAACCTGCGGAACAGCTACTTTCACCCCATGTGTACAGAGCTACAAAAACTTTCGTTCAGATGAAGGTTCCTTTTAAAAAGGACTGCATACTAGCATAAAAATAGTAACAATGACAACAATAATAATAGTTTGTAAAATAAAATAAAAAATAAAGCAATAGCAGTATTAATAATAATGTCTATCATTATTATGAACAACACTAATAATTGCATATTTTTATAAGTTATTTATTATAAATTATTAAAATAACTTGTGTGTCATTAATTATTAAAAAATATATTATTATTAGTATTATTATTATTATTATTATTATTATTAACAACAACACTAATAGTTGCATATTTTTATAGCAGTTAATAGTTTTAATTATGTAAAACTGATAACGGTTATAAAAATAGTATTCCCTCATTATTATCATTATTATAAACTAAAAGAAACATATTACAACTTTGTAAGAAGGGCAAGTATAGATAATAGAAGATATTATAGATAAGTAACCTTCAGGATCTGCATGGTCTGGGAGACCGTTGCGTGTTGTTGCCGGTGGAATGATGGGAAATACAACTGAATCTGCAGAGCACAGTGCCAGGCGTAGCTTTTTCTTAATATCACTGCAGATACACAGCAGACAGGTTATGCACACATTAGGTCAAATTTCACTCCTCATTCTGATTTGGTTAAATGTTCAATTGCTATTTTGATTTCTGAGATTCAGACTTTCAGAATGTACTGATTTTACTTCCAAGAGAAAAAAAGTGTGAGTGAGAGTTAGTTTGTTTGAGAGACCTGAAGGAGAATGTCTTGTCCTGAGGTGGCGCTGTCTGACTGGCAGAGTCTGGAAGGTCATCCGCAGAGATGTTCTGCAGAGCTTCATCTTTAGGAGAGTCATGCTCACTGTCTCCTTCTCTACAAGGCTCTGTAAAAACACAGAGCAAAACAGCTACAAAACAGCAGACAACAAACTGTTTCATTGATAAATTCTGTCTAACAGATGAGAGTAACATAAGCAGTGTTGGGGAAGCTATTTGAAAAACTGTAGTCAAACTACGCCCTCACCCCAATGCTGTTCCAAACACTACAAGTTGCTAACAAAAGCCATTATACCTTCGTATTTAATTTCATATAACAGTCAAAAAAAGATTGAACATATTTTGCTACAAAATAATGAGGAACTTCTGCACACTGATTTGAAGTTTATGTCAGCCATGTCAGCTTCACAGGCTATTTAATCCCAGACACAGATTCAACATTGAATAAATATAAACAATACAATAAATAAATCATTTAATAAAATTCATCTTAGAGAAAAAAAAGACTAAACAAAATATTTTTTGATAAAAATTGTATCACTTAAAAAAAAAAAAAATCTTATCAAACAAATCCATTTGTTTGTCAGACCAAAAATTATTTATGTGAATTATTTATGTGATTCATGCTTGATATATTTACATGAACCATCTGCATAAACAATTCACTAATGAATTGGACAAAGCTACACATGAGGGGACAATATCTGAAAGGACAAGCTACAGAGTCTGTTTCAGACTACTATAAGAGAAAGAGACTGTTTCTATAGTTTCTATATAAAGTATGAACATTATCATATGACAAACCTTGTCCAACATAAGATCCAGCAACTGCCCCATCACTGTGGGTAGGTCGTTTCTCCATGATGTACTTGTACTTGTCCATTATTGCCTCTGCTGACTGGGTCTTAGAGCTCTGCCTGAACACTGAAGGCTCATCTGGTATACCTGAGATGCATACACACGTGATAAGCTTGGACAATTGCTGCAGTGAGTTTATGACAAGAGTTAAATGAAAGCAGACCTTGTGGTACCCTCTCTGCTCCTTGCTCGTCTTTTTCCAGCTTGTCCCGCTTTCGGAGCCCCCCGATAGGCACTGCAAAAATGAACAGGAACAGTTATTCTCACAAAAATCACACAATGTTGCACCCGTGCTCCTACAAGAAGGCCAACCTCAAGACACAGACCCTCTCTGGTCCACTGTGGCAAATGGACGAACATGCTTTGAATGCTTTTGCCCCACACATGAGCCACTACCAAATATTCAGTAACGGGGAACTAAAACAGGAAGAATGTCACTACTAAAGTGCAAACACACAGACGTGGGCCTCTGTGCTGCAGAATGCCATGTATATGCGTGCATGAAGGCTGTGTGCAAAAACAAACTCATGAGATTGTCTTTAAATGACAAGTCTATGAGTTCTGATACCAAAATTTCAATAGTTACCAAAAACAGTAAAATTTCTTGACTCTCAACACTAATTTTGATTCCACAACAAAACGTTATATGCTAGTAAACTCTTGTTCTTTTTAATTTAATAATTAAAGTATTTAACTTTTTAAATTATTATTTATTTTAATTTTGACTTGATAAAGTAGGTAGTTTTTGTAGTTTGTATATCCCTACAGCAAATTATGTATCTTTTTCAAGTGCATATTTGAGCAAAAAGCCTTTTATAGAGTTCAACCACTGCAAAAGAAATTATGGAAAACCAAGATGGCTGCATGAATGAAAAGATGAAGCTTGACTGTGTCACGTCTCAGCTCTAGCCATCACGCAGTGGCAAGGAGAAGTCTACAGGAGCTAGCAAATATTTGGGCAGCTAGTGTACAGCACTAGACTGAGTGGGAGAGAGCTTGAAGAGTGGGTTACCTGGGAGTTCACCCTCTGCAGTCCAATAGAGCACTGTGTGAGGAACACAGACAGCAACAGATAGGGTTGGGCTTCACAAACACAAACTCTTCGCCCAAGCCATGCTAAATGCTAATTGTTAATGAGCATCAGAATTTAAGACCAATTCAAAGTTGCATTTGGGAGTTTGACTGTTCAAAAATATTGGGATTTTTTTTTTTTGAAAGGAACATACTTTTAATCAATTGATCAAAAGTGACAGTAAAGACATTTATAATGAAACAATAGACTTCTATTTTTCAAATAAATACTGTTCTTTTGTATTTTATATTCATCAAAGAATACTGAAAAAAAAATATGAAATAGAATATTATATACATATACATATTATACCCCAAACATTTAAAAATACATGAAAATCCAATACAAAACATCTTCAGTGTTTAACTGTCAAACATCTGAAAGAAAAGAACAGCCAATACAAAACATTTGATTTTTTAAAATGAATAATATTTTCTTCTTATAACAAAGACAAATTCTTCTCCAATTAGAAATACTGATTCACATGCAGAAATGCAATAATCTGAGTAAAGTACACATCTTAAAGTTTTTCACATTTAAAGCAGTCTTTTAGTTGTAGAAATGCACCTTAGAGCAGTGACCATATCAATATTAGCCAATATTAATGTTTTCAGTTTTATTGCCATCATTCCAATTGGACCAATAATAGAAGCAGATACTATCAGCACTTTTCCCCCCATTCAAACAGAATACTAATTTTTTTCTATGCCAGCTATTTCTAAATTTAACTGAAATTTTCTAGCCACTGACCCACATGGTGAAAGCAGGCATGTATTAATGACAAAAACCTTCAGGGAATAAGAGTTGGGCTCCTCACCTTTAGGAATGGCAGGAACAAAGCGCTTCTTCCACCAGGGTCTGTTCCTATCAGACTTCTCATCATCACTGTCCTTTCTGTCCTCAGACTGAATGCATACAAAAACATGATCATTTAAAAGTAGTTCACTCGAACATTTACATTCTGTCAACTACGTGACCTCAAGTAACTTGAATCCTAAAGGAAGAAAAAATTATTTAAGTTTTTTAAAGTTTAAGTTTATGTAACAGTTGAGTAGATTATTTTTTTATTTTTTTATTTTTTTTAGAAATTACAATTTTACATAGAGGAAGATTCCACTCATTTAATTCTAATAATTACATTTCTGAATGAATAAATAGGTAAATAAATAAATAAATAGAGGAATAAATAAATTAAGAATGTAACTGCAAATTGATCAAAAGTAACAGTAAGGAATGTATATACACAGATATTAATAATAAGAAGTATTTCTTGAGCAGCAAATCAGCATATTAGAATGATTTCTGAAGGATCACGTGACACTGAAGACTGGAGTAATGAAGCTGAAAATTCAGCTTTGTCTTCACTGGAATAAATTACATTTTAAAATATATTAAAATATAAAACTGTTATTTTAACTTCTAATAATACTGATCCGGTAGTGCAAGTCCAGATAAATAATACTGATAACACAAAACTGATGAATCCATCTTTCTCACCTCTCCTTTGAGTGAATCCTTGCTGGGAGAAGAGGTGGGTCCTGTGGAATAAGCCCCAGCTGGGTCTCTCTCTTCCATCATGGTCCTGCGGTTCAGTCCGGGATCACTGTTGGGTCTGCGGCCAGCAGACACCACATCTGTGCTGCGGCTCCTGACCAGCCTTTCAGGGTAAGAGTGCCTCTGCTTGGGATGCTCCAGGTCACTCTGCGCCAGGTGGGGGGCAAAGAGGGGCGGACGAGGCTCCTGGTGGCCCGTTATGCTGGCCTCTGGAATGGGCGGGTCAGGGGGAGGGTGAGGGGGCCGGGGATAGTGTACCTTGGGCCGCACGATGGTGCCAGTGGACGAACCTGCAAAGACATTTGACCCAAATTTTATGGATCTTAGCTTTTGTATTTAAATCATGTCACCGGCTAAACTCTATACCTGTGAGAAAAACGTTTTTGCATATTGATATTTGCAACGTAACCTCCAGTTCTTGACAAACAAAACTAGAGCCAGGGTCGTGACATGACTTCTGTTCAACTGGCATTCATAAAAAAGGTTGCATGCACACCGTCAGCAGGAGTGTGTATGTGTTTGAGAGAGCTTGAGAGAGCTGTCAGAATCAGACAGACCTCAGGTGAAAGTAGGCCACCTGTTCCAAGGGTACAGCATCTCTGCTGTGTGCCTTCCAATGCCAGCCCTGTGCCACTAGCTCAGTAGGGACGGGCCGCTGAGCCAAAACGCCTGCAGTGAGGTCTAGCAACCTGTCATCCCCTCACCTTGCCCCACACACACGGATTCTCACAATGTCTCTCCAATACATTTATGCAACTTTCCATTGTAGATTTGTAGGCTTAGACAGACACAACTCAAATTTAGCCTTTAAAACACCAACATAATAAAAGCCTCTATTCTACAAGAATGGGCCATAATAGGATAGAAATCTGGCAAGCGCTAGCTTTATTTCACAGCGCACACACTGTTTAGTGGGCTCTTGTCATTAGGCACATTAATGGCACTCCTTTCTAGCTCTTACATGTGTAAGTACTGCATTCTACAGCAGTGCATGCTGGGAAGTGACATTACCTTCACCAGAGGAGAGGGGATCGAACATGGCCAGCAGTGAATCTACTTGAGAGGGTGCACAGGACAGACTGTGAGCTCCTAGAGAGGTGGAAAAACGGAGGGGTGCATAAAAAGATGAAGTAAATGAGTGACAAAGGATGTGTTAGTCCCACACCAGAAATCCCAAGAAACATATTCAACAGCTGTGCAGGATAAGATTTAATGGTGAATAAAAATATATTAGGTCTGAATATAATAAGTTTGAAATAGGAGCCATTACCATCCATTCTTCAGTGTAAACAGCATTTATTTGAAATATAAATCTTCTGTAACATTATAAAAGACCTTATTCACTTTTTATCAATTTAATGCATCCTTGCTGAATAAAAACTTTTCAAAAACTTGCTGACCCCAAACTTTTTAAAGGTAGTGTAAATGTATATATAATGTCTGATATTTAAAAAAAAAAAAAAAAAAAAAAAAAAAAAAACACTAATATCAGTTGATTACAAAAATGGTGCCAACACATTGTGGCAAATGTCTGAATAAAGTTTTACAGAAGATGAATCATCTACCAGCAAGGGATAACAGCCATACTAACTAGCCTAACCTTGACCTCTTAGTAGCCATAATGAGTCTCTACTTGTATTATGCACCACAAAACAGCTTCAAATGTTCATATCTTAAGGATTAAAACTTTCTTAGTGCATCTTTAAGTATAAAGCACAGCATGTGAGTGTGTGTGCCCAGTCAGTCACTTCATTGTGTGTTTGTACCATGAGCAGAGTCCTCTCCATCTGGACTGGTCACGGAGTCTTTGCCTCCAAAATCTGAGCTGCACTCTGAGCGTAGATCTTCAGTCTTATTGGGGATGTCCTCTGATGTGGCACTGATGCCTGCACAAACAATATGTAACAAATCAGCAAAACCTCCAACTATAAATCACCGAAGGAATCATATTACCTATAGAGCTGTGAAGTAGTTTGGTTTGTCAAAGAGGAAAATTTGTCATGACATACTACCTCTGATACAAGGAACAAATGACAAAATAAACACTTTGTTCTGCTGCCTTAGCAAAACAAGCCTAGAGTTTGAATGTGCATATATATCTCAGATCTAAAGAATAGTTCAGAGAGTAAGCAAAATTCTAGCGTGTATGTGATGGAGTGGTGGCCATGTTCAACAGCCAATCTCTTTTCAAGCTCTTCATGGAAGCAGAGAAACCATGTCAATGCTGCCTTGAGCACACAAAGAGAGCAGGATAATCCCCAGGGAGGTCAGAGTAGGTGAACGAGAGATGGAAACGGCAAGAATGAACGAAGGAGGAAGGGAAAGGCGATCCATCTGCCGAAGTCCTCAGGGAAAACTCCCCACAAGGAGTCTGTCGGGAGTTTGCTGATGTGCTACAT
Organism: Spinibarbus caldwelli; assembly: GCA_039654775.1. Classification (NCBI taxonomy): domain Eukaryota; kingdom Metazoa; phylum Chordata; class Actinopteri; order Cypriniformes; family Cyprinidae; genus Spinibarbus; species Spinibarbus caldwelli. The sequence goes on from CM077249.1 coordinate 19,731,721, forward strand.
GGCTATTCGTCTTCATCAGCATGTCAGGGAAGAGGAGTCGCTGAATAAAGAACTCAGCGAGGCAGAGAATAACATTCAAATGTGACATGCGAGATGTTAAAAGCTTTGGATTGTTGAATTCTGTAAGTTCATGTTGGCACAATTGACCTATCGGTAAGCCCCTCCCCTTGAACGCAGACTAGCCAATGGCAATCGAGTATCAGTTGCACGGGGAGCGGAACTCGGACATCTTTAGATTTCAGCGCCATAGAGAAACATTGGAAGATCCGAAACTTGCATCGGTTTTATGGGGTTTATTCTTCAAAAATGGAAAAACAATGTGCCTGGGGTACTTGTAACACTGATTCCAGGTATCCTGAGAGGATGGGCAATATAATTTATTATTACATTTCCTGAATCCAAACAAAACAGAGCAAAATGTCCCTAAGTATTCAACCCCAATACAAATGAAGACAAAAACGTTCATTTTCTGGTTGTCATACACTCTCAAGCAGAATTATCTCATTTATCTCATGTTATCTTGTGCTTTAGCAAAGTATCTCTGGCTAAAGCTAGCTAACGTTAAAGTTAGTGAGCCCATGCTAACGTACAAACCTAAATAGCGGACTGTTCTCGCGTCTTGTACAGTGTAGGTCAAAAACACATAAATGAAGGTCTACATTTCAGTGCTCTCCATATTAAACTGGTTAAATGTACATTAATTTAATCGTACCCTGCGGTACATGAACAGTGTTGATCCTGCATGTTGTCATCCGCGATCATGATGACCGACCGTAATATGAGACTTCTCCCGCTTCTATTGTGATCTGTAAACCCTCGCATCAAGTTACCCACCGTATTTATTTTAAAATATTTTATAAATCCCTCCATGGAATATCTAATTCCCATTTGGTGGCCTTCTGTGTCCAAAATTGTGCAAAAACATTGTGGGACAAGGTTTTCACACTGCAGCAGTCATTGTAAGACAGTGAGCGACTCCGTTTGTTTGTCTGAGAGAGCAACAGCAACTAAGGGGGGGGGGTTTCAGACTGACAGCGATTGCTCATTTGAATGTATTTATACAATTGTGTATGTGTACCTGAAGAGACACTGAATTGTGTTTGTGTACCTGAAACGACACTGAGTCCCGGGGTGCTGGGTCGGGAGCTGACCTCTCTGACCTCGGTGTCGTCTGAAGTGCTACCCACACCTGAGCAGCTCTCCAGCTCCTGCAATCGTTCCTCCTGCTTCAGGTCTGCAGCTTCTGCAACACAGATTCATTAACTGTAGAAAACTGCATATCCACACACACATAAAGACACCCAGGGCATCCCCGTGGAGGGCTCTCATTTACGTGCTCATTTGTAATAATGCAGGTCTCAATTGGTCTTCGGAGTCTACTTTTCCACTGCCTAGAACTAAAACAAACCCCAGCAAAGGAAAAAAACAATCACTCATTCTCTCTTTCTAGTGTTTGTGATGCAAAACGGGCAGAGAGACAAGACCACACACAGACTGCCGTATGCCTACTACTGGCACAGTCTGGTTTTACATTATTTCTTATTCACAACTGCATGATTCATAACATCATCAGCCCTGTTTACAGAATTATCATTAGGGATTGTCACAACAATCAAATTTCAGCAATGGATACTAATATTATTGACATTTTAAAATTCCTGATACAACAACAAAAACTAATATGCTACTGAACACATTGGTTTAATTAAAAATATTAATGTTAATTGTTAATTATCAAACTGAACTAAAACAATGGAGAATGGTCAGGAATAAAGAACAAAAGTAAAAAGAGAAGTGAGTGATGTCAATTAAAAAGAAAATTACTTATTATTATTATTATTATTATTATTAATTATTAAAGCAGGCTGCATTGACATTTTAAGTCCCAAAGCACAGATCCAGTGCTTTGATATAAATGTTTTTGTTTTGTTTTTTGTGACCCACTTGTTTCACTGACAAAGTTTTCCTACCAAACATTGTGACAGAAATGAAAAAAAAAATGAATAAAAGGATTAAAAATACATATATAATAAAAAAAAAAAATGTATGTATAAAATTAAATGTAAAAATAGTTATTCAAGGTGACAGGTTTATTGTCAGGTTTGGGATGTTGTTTGGGAAACCCTGCACTATAAGCTATAGTCTCTGACAGGTAAAGTTAATAGCTGCCATCTATGGACCTTTGATATCAGTAATAGCTTGTGACAGGTTTTGTGTTACTAAATTGTGCATTTTAGCATGGCTGAAACAGCATGGCATGACAATCAGGAACAGAGCCACGTTTAATAAAGAGCTTCAAGACTCTTTAGTAAAGCCAAAGCTGAATACTAACACTCTAACAGAGGTCACCAGAAAATGGGCAGCCTTACACACTGAACCATTCTTGAATGGGTTCAGCTCTCACCTGAGTCACTCGGCAGAACCTCCACGCTCCACGCCTCGCTCGTCGTCTCAGAGATGGTAGAACCATACGGGTCCAGAAGCACCGGCAGACACAGCATGCTTCCCAAGGCATTCTCCGCCGCAGCCCCTGAGGAGAACACACACATAAGAAACACATGGGTATGAGGCGTCTGTGATCTAAAGTAGCAGGTAGGCGGACTGTGACAGGGATGGCCAAAGGTTAATTGCAGCCTCCCTCCACACACACAGACACGCGAACGCGGTACCATCAGGGTTGTGACTTTGAGGTGTGGATCGAGCCGAGCATCACTCATAACCTCATTATTCTCTCAACCAGCATCCCACACAGCACCTCCTCTCTCCGAAACACTCCCAACAGGAGCTAACGCCTAACAAGGCAGAAGAATGGAGATGGAGCACTGGAAGGGGAGGGGGAGAGTGAACAGCCAGCATGGCGGGGGGGTGTTTGCACACGTGCGGGGGCGTTTGATGGTCGGGTGGAAGCGGAGATCATGAGCGCTCCGTATGAAGCTCTCCACAGGTCACGTCTCCCCACATACGCACGCATACGTACGTGCACAAGGGCAGGTTTGGTGGGCCTGCAGGAGAGCTTTCCCCCGCTGGCCCTGTTTACAGTGAGTGAGGCAGGGGCTCTGGGCCGCCTGTCTTTCAGGTGCATGATTAAATGAGTGGCACCCGCAGTAGTGAAACAATTAGAATTTCTGCCTCATTATCATGGTAATCTTATCAGTGGGATAATGAGGTATTAATGGATATTTAATGTGTATCTCATAACCCAATCCCTCGGAGAAAACACATAAGGAAATCGCTGTAAATTCACTTAATGATGGAAAAGTCCCCCAACGCCATATTCCGAGGAATGAAAAATGGAGGATGCAAATGAGAAGGAACCAAGGTCAATAAGACTGCAGGGACTGTGTGAATGTCAGAAAGAGGGAGGCGAGAAAGAGAGAGAACACGGAAGACGAGGGAACAGAGTGAAAAGAAGGGGTGGAGAGACTGACTGAAAGACAGAGGAGGAGAAAGAGATGGAGAGAGAGAGAGATGGAATGTGGTGGGATTAAATGAGAAGCAGTTTTAGGTTGTTCTGCACATCACTCTGTACGGCCCTGTACAGAAATTTGACAAACACTTGACATTTTAAGTCAATAAACCTAAACCTATAGTCTTGGTTTAGGAAAGGATGAACTAAAGACAAAATTCATTTGGCCAAGACTGGGAGTTGGAAGAAATACACTGCCATTCAAAAGTTTAAGATCAGCAAGATTTTTAATGTTTTTAAAATTATCTTTTGCTCATCAAGGCTTCATTTATTTGATCAAAATAGAGAAGGAACAGTAACATTGTGAAATATTATTACAATTTAAAACAAGTGTTTTCTATTTTATTATACTTTAAAATATATTTTATTCCTGTGATGCAAAGCTGAATTTTCATCAGCCATTAATTACTCCAGTCTTCAGGGTCACATGATCCTTCAGAAATCATTCTGATTTATTATCAATATGCTGATTTATTATCAATGTTGGAAACAGTTGTGCTGCTTAATTTTTTTTTTGGAACCTGTGATACTTTTTTCAGGATTCTTTGATGAACCCAAAAAATCTCTTTTTATCAGTTTAACACCTCCTTGTTAAATAAAAGTATTCATTTCTTTCAATTCTTAAAAAAATATATAAAAAATTACTGATCCCAAACGGCAGTGTACATTACCTGATATTTTGTAAACTGGTTTCAGATTTTGTCTGAATGAGCATTATTGCAATAGCAATCTAATTTGAAAGTGTAAAGCCATTTATGAAAAACGGCTACATTTTATTATCATAATGAATTCATTTATAACTATTTAATGTTGTTTAATGGCATGCAAATATTAATGGCTAAAATGACAAGAATCTATTGCATTCTTCAGCTCCTTATTTGGGAAGTGCAACTTTTCAGCTAACCACAAGGTGGCAGTAATGGGTTTGCTGTCCACTATGCCAAAAGGAACCTTATCTCACTGTGTAATTTATCAAATGTATCCAATGTGTAATTTGCACTTGAATCCAAAACAAAATGTTAGGAATCCAAGTTCAAAATCAACTTTAAATCTGAAAGTTAAAGTTCAGTTGCAAAGAGAGGAAAAACTACTATTTACAGTTATATGAACCTAGTGAAACTAGTACACTACAAAAAAAATGCATAGCATTATAACTGTAGCCATGACTGCAAGATTTGCAAAAATGCAGTCATACCTGCTATCTCCTGCAGTCGGTCCTCATCCATGTTGGGATCAAAGTCACTGCCCAGGACGTCAGTGCTCCAAGTCTCACTGACCGTCTCAGAAATGTCCCTGTCATCCGTCAGTCCCATCATGTCCCGAATCTCAAACTTACGCAGCTTATCGTCCAAATTATCCTGTGTAGTGGCTACATAAAAAAAAAACAACCCAGAGTAATAATCAAGCTACACCACTCAAATTGAAAAGTTCTACAAGAAATCATATTTAATTCATTGCTGGAGATGGTGAAATACTCTAAAGCACAAATTCACCTTGTTCATGTTCCAGTAGCTGCAAGGCCTCTGCACCATTACTACCAGACGGCCCTGGTCCTCCTTCTGACACAGACTCCACCTCCAAATCCAAAGAAGAAACTGAATTGGAGCGGTTAGACGGCCCTGCAGACAGACCACATTTATTCATATTAACTAACAAGCTACTACTAACTTATTTACTTAGTTGATGGTTTTATCCAACAGAACACATTGCAATAAGTGACAACAGTCCTCCCACAAACAAAACAAAACAAATTTAAAACAACAGATAATATCCATGCCTGGGCTTAATAGATAGACAGACAGACAGACAGACAGACAGACAGACAAATAAATAAATAAATAAATAAATAAAGTGAAATGAAATTTAAAATAAAATAAAATAAAATAAAATAAAGACATATAAACTAGCAATCTTTTAAAATATTGTATTTTATTACAAAAGGGAATAATGCAGAAGAAAATGTCAGGTAGATATGGGACAGTTTATGTACAAGTGAGCCATCTGCTGGTTGCCTAATGAAAACACACCCTCAGAAATGCCCTCCAGGTTGTCACTGCAGAGTGAGAAGCGCAGCGTTTTGTCAGGTTTGCCGTGCAGTTTGGAGTCATCAACAGGGGCATCTCCTTGTCCACCATCTCCAAGTTGCAGAGTCAGAACCTACACACAGACAAAGCAGTCAATTACTTGTTAACTACTAGAATTGAACCTTCACAGCATGACATATCGACTAAAGATTCTGACCTCGTTTTCAGACATCATCCCAGGTACGGTCTGCAGTGAAGTTCCCAGTGAGATGACTAGCACATCCTCAGGTGTGACCTCCTGCAGAGACTCCTGAGAGCTGGCTTCAGTCTCACCCTCCTGGGCCATGTTAGAACGGCTTCGGCTACGAGATCCTGCTGGGTGAGGAAGAGCGAGAACGGAGACAAACTGTTAGGGTTAGAGGAACAGCAAGGCTGCTAAGTGTGTTAGCAAAAGCCTGCATGAGCACTAGCACTCACAAATGCTCAAAACCACAACAGTAACATACAAGTGAACAAACTTTTTGAGAGAACTGCGGCAAAATAGCTATTGCAGATTACACTTTAAGACGATAAACACGTTTTGTTCCAGACTGCTTAAAGACAAATTGGACTGCTTCTTTTTATGGCTGATGAAACCTCTTTTTTGCAATAATCTAATGTGTTAAAAACTTTGCATCATTCATTGAAACTGGAATGGATAAAACAAAGCAAACAAATCAAATGGAGAAAACAGCTAGTGTGGAATATGGTGAAAAAGGTGCAGGTACATCAAAATTTATGACACTCATAAATGGTCTTGCTTGTCTGAACAACTACAACTACATTTATATCGCTAGGGGCAAGTAATGCAGCCCAGATGTGCTACAGCGAGAAGCAAAATGTATAGCAGGGACACACACGGCAGACACAGCGAGCGCTGGCAAAGCATGGGTGAAGCGGTGAGAGGCTGGACAGGGGTATTTGTACATGTCGGTCACAGCAGAGTGTCAGGGTTACCCACCAAATGGGGTTACTAAGGGTATATGAGCGGACAGGGCAGTGGCAGAGGGCTCCCAACACGTTATGGCTGCCAACTGTTGTCCTGATGATCATTGGCAGCAAGGCGAGAAAAAAGGTGGAAGAGAGAAGGAGGAAGTCAGAGAGTTGGTGGACACGATAAACAACGTGTAAAAGATCAGTAAATGAGTGTAAGAACAGACAGTAGTTAATTAATAGAAGACTACTAACTAGTGTCCATGTCTGAGTGAATTGTTACAGAAGAGATATTAGCTGTTTCAGCATCCTTATGATTTGACTCTTAAGCCTCCCATGCTCATAACTGATTTCAATATATTTTGAATAGATTAACATGTAGCTAAGCTAACAGCACTATGCTCTACGCAGGAAAAAAAATAAGTAAAAATAAAAAATAAAAAACAGGTATATTGGGCAAAATCATCCATTTAAAAAAAAATAAAAAATCAATCACTGAATTACCTTGATTAAACCTTTTTAATACTCAATGAAATAAAAGTTTTATATTATTTTTAAATCAACATTTCTTTGACCTCAATCAATCATCTTGGACTTATTTTTTCTCTAAGCTCATTTTAAGATTGCTGTTTCCGTGACTGATACATGGGATGCCAGCTAAGATTTTTTGTTTAATTTAAAAAAATATTATAAAAAAAATAGTATTATCTTCATCATCATCATCCTCCTATCTTATAATAAGAATAGTAGTATTATTTCATATATCTTATTATTATTATTATTATTATTATTATTATTATTTAATAATTTTATATATAAATAATAATTAGTACTTATTAGGACTTATTTTTTCTCTAAGCTCATTTTAAGATTGCTGTTTCCGTGAATGATACATGGGATGCCAGCTAAAAAAAATTTGTTTTATTTAAAAATATATATTATCATAAAAAATATTAATTATTATTATTATTATTATTATTATTATTATATCATCATTATCATCATCATCATCATCCCCCTATCTTATAATAAGAACAACAAATAGTAGAAGTATTATCTCATATCTTATTATTATTTAAAAATCTTATATACAAATAATTAGTACTTATTTCTTCTCTAAGCTCAATTTAAGATTGCTGTCTTCATGAAAGGTACATGGGATGCCAGCTAAGATTTTTTGTTGAATTCTAAAAAAAAAATATATTATTGTTGTTGTTGTTATTATTATTATTATCATCCTTCTATCTTATAATAAGAACAATAACAACAAATAATAGTATTATCTTGTCTTATTATTAGTATTAGTATTTAATAATTTAACTTATTTAATCTTTAATAATTAGTAGTAGTAGCAGTAATATTAAAATAAAACTTACTTTCAATATGAACATCACTGAAAGTAATGATACTTGCAGTTCAATAAGTGAGTCAGATGTTGATTCAATACCCTTCTTGACTGACTCAGTAGGTTGAAATAATTGATTCAATTTGATTCTTTTTAAACAATTTCAAAGAACCAGAATAAAAAGTAATTTATCCTTGAATCAGATTATACTGGACTGCACTTTCTGTAATCAAAAGGTTAGTCTCCAAAGAATCTGCAGCAATCAACATGCAGTAAAGTTAATGTAGAAGGAATACCAATAGGGAGTCTGTTCTTCTTGTTGGCGGGTGTGGTAGCTGGGGAGAGCTGGGGTGTGTTAGAGGGCGTGAGCTCCAGGCTGTTGCTCTTTGTCGTGCGGGACTGAGGTACATTGGCTAGTAGGGTTTCCAGAGCCAGGTGGTCTTCTTCTCTGAGCTGATCTCCTGCAGTGACACTACGCACAAAGTCCACCTGAACACAGACATGAGGATAAAGACATTTCTTTTTTATTTTTTTGGCACAAACATGCTATCAAGCAATCACTCCAAGTTGATATCCAGTGAGATAAGGCTTGCAAAGATGTACAATGAGCTTGCTTTATGTCTTCAGGTCATTTTTTTAACTCATTCTTAATCAGTGCTGGTAATTAAAGCAGGTGGGCCTCATTATTCAGCTATCACCATTAGTGAATTTCAAACAGTGAGTCTAATGCAATAACAACATAGGAGTCGGGCTAATTGGCTCTGTAAATGACAGTGTGATGATGAACATCTTGCTGCTCATGCTGAGAAGAAAAACACAGGGAAACGGAGGGTTATTGGCTCTTGGCAGTGTTGGGCAGGAAGAGTTAAATCATTAGGACTCTAAAGGTATGCAGTATGACTGTTACTGCTATATTAATGGGACGGGTTTGGGCATGTTCTACTGAGGTTCGAAAGAGGGTGAGGTAGACGAGTCATTTTTCATTGATCTGTATCTTGTGTAAAAGCGGAGTACAGTAAAATCACTGAGATGTGTTTTGATTAGGGCTGTCAAATGAATAAAAAAAAGTTAAATTAATGTGATGTTAAAGTTATATTGATGCAATAATTTGATTGCACATCAATATTACTTAAAAGCTCTCAAATGAAAAAAAATTTTAATCTACGCATCTACTACAATAATCTAATGTCTTTGAATTGACATTACAAAAAAGTGGCTTTAGAAGTCAATAAATTGTTTGCTTTATTTCCATATTATTAGCATAAGCCTGTCACAGGCCTACTGTTCACATTAATCCATTGTACAATCAATCTGTCTTAGGTGTTAACATTTTTGTGCTTATTCACATCCAAGTCAGCAAACATGATTAAACATGTTCATTTCAGTATCACATTGTATCGTCTAGAATTGTACCAAATTACAAATTAAACGCACAGTCCTAGTTTACTGAAGGTAGATTGGTTTGTCAATATGACAATGTTCTCCTAAACTAAACAGATTCATCTGAATAGAGCTGCTCAGAAAATGTTCATACCATAAACATTTTCATGAAGCCTTAACACTTCAGGAAGGAAAAGGATGTGAAACTGCAAAATAATTCTTATATAAGTCACAGAGCAACTTATTACGAAACTGCAAACCAATATTTTAGAGGGATGTGATTTCACTGTGACCATGTAAACAGCCCATTAAGCTCATTTGTACTTCTGATGACGTAATCATAAAGGAGGAATCATAAAGTTAACTTCCTTCCACACATCTCTTTCTTCACTACATAACATACCAGAGCAAAAAGCTGATTATGAGTCATGTAAACCACCATCCGTGTGAGGCCCTCCAGTAAATTCATTGACGACATAGGTGGAGTCTCGACAGCTCTTCCACCGATGACAACATCCAAAAAGGCAGCAACACACATCTAGAAAGACAAAAAATGAGTCAATCCACACACACAAAAAAATTAAAAAAAAAAAAAAAAAGACCGTTGGGACATGTCAATGAACCATTTAACATTTCCTGGTTATGACTGGAATAGCGTACTACCGTCATACTACTCATTCTATTTGTGTAATACACACAATGCACTTTGTGCAGTATGTTAATATTCTGTATGTATGGAATACCCAGATAACATTCACTAAAAATAAAGGAGTATGTTCAAAAGCATATTACATTTTGTGGTCAAATTGTTTTGAGAATCATGAAATTTCACTGGTGTTGGTTGGTTTCCACTACTGAAATGTTGCTATTGTTATACTACATTGTAAACTGGCCAGTATGCGACACGCCAAAAGTCTATGTTAATCTTCATTTAGTAACAAGATGAGAAAGACAATATAGATGAGAAAGGCAATTAGAAAAAGGAGGTTCAGAATTCTGGGTTTGTCTCTTACCTTATCAAACTTGGATAAACTGCTTTTACGTCGAGGATCTCCATCATCTGCATCAGACATGGCTAACTGTTGCAACAACTGCCCCACCTAAAACATCAAATTACAAATTAAATATTTGTGTCAGAAAAAGTGTTTTATTGACTTATGGCTGGATGTCTTTCTATAGTGTCACCTGTGCTGGCCATATGAAAAAGACAACATAATCCCGGTACAATTTATGAACAAATGATTCTTATAATTTGGTTATTTTAATGAACTAAAATTTGACTCACTCAAATGAAAGTCATAACTTTCATCCATGTTTAACTTCAGAATCAGAACTTGAAGCAAACTGAAAACTGTACTCTGCTCTGTATATAACCCTCTATGTACCATACTGTAAAAAATGTGGTTTGTGGGACTTAAAAATTAAAATGACATAAAATTGCTGACTGGTTATTCATGCAACAATTGTAGGCCTAGTTCAAGTTACAGTAATAGTTTTTTTTTTTGTTTTTTTTTAAAATATATTGTTTTGATAATTTTTTAAATGTTTTTTAATGCTATATATTTAATATGTATTGTGTGTAAATTGTGTAATGTGTAAATTCTACTGTCCTACTCTCAGCATTTTAAACCTAGCTGACAGCAGTTGAAGAAAGACACTTATTACAGTTGTTTTGTAATATACTGATGCAACAAAATTATCCTCTACCTGCATGAGGTTGAAACGTGCCACCTCATTGATGGGAGCATCTGAGATGATGCCGTACTGTTCAGGGTTGACGATGGCTGGACAGATGAAGCAGGTGAGCAGCAAGTCGGTGCACATCGTCCTCACCTCCCCGACCTCTAACCTCTCCACCCGTGCCAGGGTCTTATACATCTGAGACATAATCCAGCGCAGGCTTTGTGGGAAGCAATAGGTGTTCTGTTTCAGGTAGCCAATAAAAGTGTTGACCAGGGCCACCAGCTTGGCCTCGTTGGCCTCCACCGCTGCCTGAACTTTTCTGCGGTACTCATCTGTGCCTTTCTCGCCAAACAGACGCTCCTGCTGGGCCGGGGTAAAGCGCTCTATCAGTTTAGCTGGATCTGTCTCTAGATGGTCCTCGTCCTCCACCAACAATTGCATGATGGGCTCGTGGAGGGTTGCAGTGAGGAAAAGCTTAGCTGAATACAGGCCCTCGGAGAAGAGTTTGAAGAGGATGCTGAAGGCACACGTGCCTCGCCGTAACAGACGACGAGGGTTGTCACTTTCCTTTAACTCAAATTCCACTAAATAACGTAGCACCTGGACAAAGTAGGACAGCACAATGTGGTGTGTGGTATAAATTTCTACCCCTTAAGAAATAAAATTAAAAATAAATAAATATACAGTGGTGCTGTAGTGTGCCAGTAGGAAATATCAGTTTACATTTCCAAACATTTATTTTGCCATTAATTGTAATAATCCAGTGAGATTTTTGTTTGCACAAGGAGTCTGACAACAGCCAGTGCTCCCCACAGAGATCTGATCTCATCATCATCATCATCATCCAGTCTGTCTGGAATGACATGAAGAAACAGAACAGACTGAGACAGACTAAATCAAAGAATTGTGGCAACGTCTCCAAGATGCTTCAAGAAACCTACCTGCAAAGCTACAGTACTGTTAAAAGTTTTAGGCACTTGTGTAAAAATGCTGTAAAATGAGGATGCTGTCAAAAATAATGTCATAAATAGATTTTCTTTATCAATTAACTTCTATTAACTAAATTAAATCAACATTTGGTGTGACCATCCTTTGTGTTTAAAGCAGCTTTTGCCCTGTCTTTTGCCCAGACAGACTGGATGATGATGAGATCAGATCTCTGTGTGGAGCACTGGCTGTTGTCAGACTGCTTGTGCAAACAAAAATCTCACTGGATTATTACAATTAATGGTAAAATGAATGTTTGAAAATGTAAACTGATATTTCCTACTGACACACTACAGCAAAAGATAGAAATAACTGACTTAAAACCATTTTTAGCTGGTGAAAATACTAGTGTTCTAATCATTTTGGCCACCACTGTATATAGAATAATAAATAAAACAAATAAATTAAATATTATATATAATAATACATTTATAAAATAATATATTATAATAAATAAAATAATAATTATATTTCTACCTCTACAAATGTATATCTTATGTACCTGCAGCAGGTAGCATTCATCCTCTTGCATGATGCAGTTGCCATAAAGCGAGGTGAAGACTGTGTGTATGACCCCCTGTGTGTGTTCATGATTGAGTCTCTCTCCTGCCACCAGACAGGATGCCACCAATCGCGGGTTCTCCCTCAAGCGGCCCAAGAACTCCCCATAGATGCTCTCCTGAAAGCCCAGTGTCTTATAACCATCCACAAACTGTGTGTCCTCCAGAACCTTGGCATGCTGACAGCATTCCGCAGGAGAGGCCTCCGCACTGGAAAGGAAAGAGACGCATTCAGAGAACTGGACTGCAGAGAATCATGTGATAAAATCTGATCATGCTGGAGTTGCAGTGGAATGAATGTGCAAATGCAATTCAGATAAAGAAATATCTAGATACTATCTGCTGAATCCCAACTGAATATCAAAGTGGCTGTCCTGAACAAACTTGAAATGTTGTTTCAAGATATTTCTAGCAATAAAAACTGTGAAAGAAGTTTGAAAACCACTGCCAAGTTCAGTAATAGTTCACCCAGAAGTCATCATTTACTCAATTTCATGATGGTCCAAACCTGTATGACCTTTTTTTTTCTGTCAACACAAAAAAAAAAAAACAGAACTTCTAGAGAATGTACAGACCTCTCTCTTCCATATATTGAAAGTGAACAGGAATCCAGGATGTTATACGGGGAAAGTGAACATTCTTCAACAATTATTTTTTCATGTACCACAAAGAAACAAACTCATAAGGGTTTGGAACAACATGAGAGTGCGTAAATGACAAAAACTTTATTTTTGTAAAGTCTAGAATGATAAAAGAAAGAATTAGTCAATAAAATGTCAGAACATGCCAAGCCAGAATACTAATTTGTCTGAGATACTGAGATAATCTGCAATGTGATCTTAGTGATTCTTCCGGTTCAGTTGATCAGGTAATGAGTCATGAAAGAAAATCACTAGGAGAGCCTGCTGGTTTTACTGGTCTGTAGTGCAGTCACCTGGTGAGGATGAGGCGATCGAGGTTGATCCTTTGTTGTTTGGCGATCCACGCTGCACGGTAGAGCCTCTCTGCTGTCTTTAGCACCTCGTTGTTGAGCCGCTGGATGAGCTGCTTCTCTGACGCCACATACAGCCGTTCCTGCTTCAGGTGGTGGGCCAGAGTGTGAATGTCTGGCTTCACCATCGTTCAGCTCAGCCACGGCGCTGAAGGTGGACAGCAGGACAAGCAAATTAATGGCATTGCAGGAGTATTTACAACAGCATTATGTCAGTAGAGTATGATGCAAATGCTAAAGTAAATTCAGCACAAGAGATCGGAGGAATGGATTATGAGCAACAAGAGCTGAGCAGTATGATGTATATCCCAGGCTATAGCAGACATCACCGGGTTATTAAAAATAATGGTTTTCATATTATATATAAAACACAACTTAATTAAGACATGAAAAAAAAAACAGAGGCTGTGAGTGATGGAAGTAGAGTCTGTCTAGTACAGTTATTCTAGTCGAATGAATGTGCTTTTCCTGTTGTTCAAGACAAAATTAATTTAACTAGAATAAATCTACTAGACATTTTGCAATGACCTGGATAACAGGGTTTTCAAAGACAGTCCGTTCAATATGTCATAGTGTATTAAGTTCCTAAGTCACATGACGTTTAATTTTCTAAAACTGTGTTGAAGTGTCTGAAGGTTTACATCAAGATCCATTTTAAAATGCATATCAAATGCCTATACAAAATTTATGACAGGCCGTACATTTTCATTCACGTCGAATAAAGCTATTTTGGCTAAGGTTCTCAAGCTGATTGTTCGCTGCTTTCTCAGCTGTTCACAATTTTACTTGTACTAACAAAGAATGCATTTATATTTTTGTAAAAACACAGTTTACATTTTTAAACATCGTTATTTCACACCAGTCATCCCAGTAAGTCAGCATGGAATAAGAGGTAAAAATACTTCTGGGAAGTAAACAGAAGTACTCATATAGCAGCAAGTTTGGTTCCTTCTGAAATGTAGTATCACTAGTGGTGTGTGACTTTTCACAACAGGGATTCAGTAGTATACCCTCATTATAACAGCTGGACAGCACATCTTAGAATTACACATACTGTACCTTAGAAGGATAAAAGCAAATGTATCCTATTATGAAAGTAAAATCACCACACATAGAGTCAATAAACGGAGCTGCTGAATAGTGCAAATCCAACTGTGTAAGACAAATAATCATGCATAAACAGGAAGATCGCTCTATTTCCTCTGAGACAGGAGAGAATAGAGTAATTTTCATACAGGGAACTTACGAGACTATAAACATGGACATACAATGTAAGAAAATTGCATGAATTTTATAAGGTCCAAAGGGCATGCTGAAGTAAAGTATTTTTTAATTACTTCACCTTTTTACCCAGAGTCAGCACACAGCAATAGCAACTACGCATTTAGCTTCGATGCATTTCGTTTAACCTCATGAAACTGCCGTAAAAAGAAGCAAGGCATGAAATGCATCATTTCTGTTTATTTGTTCTGTCCGCGAAACAGATGTCATGAACAAACTGTGCCAAAATCTTTGACCAAAATCATTCTATTGGTAAACAAAGGCAGCACTGAGCATCAAGGATTATACTGTACAGTAGTAATCCATTGCTAAATCATGCACTAACATAATGAAAATGACAATACAAAAACCACATAAAATCTTTTAGACAGTATCCTTCAACAGTGGTTCTCAGAAACGAAAAGAGATGGAGCGTGCAATTTGTTCTTGGTTGATGACGCATTTTAGGACTGTGCCCAGAACAAACTAAATTTCTAATGATGTTACTCAAATATAAACTCCATAATACATAAGTGAGATACAATGTACAGCGATATAATGGGAATAAACCCAAAATAATAGAGTGAAGGACCAATCAGAGTAAAGTGTTCCAGAGCCATGTAATAACTAAGTGCATATCAATCAGTGTTATTATTGTTAATCTTATTCGATAAAATATAAATATTAGAAGATAATCTAAACTCAATCTAAAAGAAAAAAAAACACTTAAAAATTAGAAATGTTGCCTTGGCAAAATATTATGTTAAAAAAATAACAAAATCATAAAAAAAACAATAAAAAACTATTTAAATGGAAAAAAAGTTAATATAGTAGTATATAAATATAGCTAGTATATAAATAGCAAGCATAAATAATACTAAATTCTTTGTCACAAAAATTTTTTTTAAAAAACATATATAAATAAATGAACAGATGGCATAAACATCAGAGAGTGTGAAGAACAAAAATTTATTAGTTTGGTTGAGAAACACTGTGGAAGTGTGCATATTGCAGCTATAACTCAATTACAAAGCCTGGACTACCGTGACCTGACAGACACTTTATGCTTCATGAATGGCCAAAAAATAATATGCAAATCACATTACTCGCCTTTGCTTTCTCACATAATGGAGGGATATAGACAAACAGAAAACACCCACACAACACCCATATACTCTCTCTCTCTCTCACACACACACAAACACACACACAAGTGTTAATGTACACACACTAACATTCAAACTAGAGAAAATTCAAAATATTCGAATAATTTCTTGGACCGTTCCTCAGGCACAAAGAGGTCTTTGTAAAGCATAGTTACACAGGAGAATGTGGGACGAAGAGCAGCCCAGAGACACCCTTGATGAAGCCCGGGCCCCTGCGCATCCATATAGCAGCCCACAAACACAGAGCGGAATATCAGTACATCCGCGGAGGCCTCTTGTACCACTCACTCCTGAATCAGCTCAACCTCTTGTCATCCTGCCAAATAAAGCACATCACTGTGCTCACTGTGTTCTGCGGTTGAATGCAGTGGTATGTGAAGATTTAGCCTTGGGGGCAGAGGAAAAGGCACCTATTCACATACTTTCTTCTTCTATTCTGAGAAGTTTAAGGTAGTTGTAATGGCTTTCGTGGTTTGTGTCAATAAGCCTATAAATAGAGCAGAGATGAGCACAAATCAAATAACTACGCCTACTTTTCTATAAATTTAAACTTTGCTTACTTGGCCATATGGTATTACGTTTATGTATGCCACCATTCAAAGGTTTGGGGCTAGTAAGATTTTTTTTTTCTTACATAGATATTTACAGATATTACAAAAAAACAATAAACCAAAACTTTTGAATGTTAATGTATTAAAAGTGGTACTTATTGTATTGATACGACACGGTTACAGGTCAATAAATAAATAAACTAAAAATTGCAAGAAAAAAAAAAAAAGTGCAATTTAGCCACAGTACAAACTGGACCACAGAGAAATAAAAATAGACCTTTTTAACTAACATACTGCTTTTCTTCCACTGCCAAATTTCTGGGATGGGAAGTTGAAGGAGCTGAGAACATTTCTCAGCTGAGAACAGATGTCCCATTTCGATGATCAAAAAGATCACCAGAACATAAATGGATCTATTAAAAAAAATGGAAAGTTTCACATCTTATACAAAAAGACAGGCTGAGTTATTAAGCAGCAGTATTGTTTCTACTCTAAAACATCCCAGGGATGTTTCTATGGTGGAAAAAGACACACTGCTGTCAATATCAGTAGTGATAAACACTCTAGCAAACTAAAACTGAGAGATCAGTCTACTTTCACTTTTTTCAGGTTTTGGACTGCAGCCGATGCTGTTTTTAGCAACACTGAGAGAAAGGCGCACTTTCCAAAAGCATTGGGAACAGGAGGAAGGTCCTTTTTTCGGTTCCTCTATTCTGAAGAGCTGCGTTTGAATTATATCTGAAAGCATTTGAGCAGGTAGAGCAGACTCACTATGAGGAGGAATGGAGAGAGAGATGAATGTGTGCTTAGTGTATTCTTATGCAAGAGAACAAAATGTCTTTTATTAAATGTCTTCAAGCACATAGCTCAGGGGCTTAAAAGTAGGGATGTGCAGATAACATTTTTAGAAGCCAAGCACAACTACCAATACTTTCTTTTTGGTATGTGTTTTTTTTTTTTTTTTTTTTTTACTTAAACATTGACTCAGAAAGACAAATGTATTTCTTTTTGTTACGTGCTGATATGAAATTCAGTGCTGCTGTGTCATATTCAAGTACAGTACAATGCTGTTATAGTTACTGTTTCCTTGTTATTCGCTTCCCATAGGCTACCCGATTCTCTTCTGATTGAAATGACTGAACCCCCTTTCATTTGAATGAGCATATCTGCACTAAGCAAGCCGACAGCACTCAAGTACACAGATTTCTGCTCACACAACAGCACAATGTACATTAACACTGCCTTAGACTTGGTGCATTCCTTGTCTAACAGCATCAACCTCTCAAACCTGTAAAATCTTTTGCCTTGTGAATTATGATAACGAATAAAGACAAAATAATTATATTGTGAAATATTATTACTACTTAAAATAAATGTTTTCTATTTTAATATATCTGAAAATGTCATTTATTCTTGTGATGCCAAAGCTGAATTTTCAGCGTCCGTTACTCCAGTCTTCCTTCAGAAACCATTCTAATTTGCTGCTCAAGAAACATTTATTATTATCATTGTTGAAAACAGTTGTGCTGTGTAAGTGAACATGAAATTAAAATTATGCAGTTTTATGCAGTGTTCAATATAAATACTTTAATATTTTTGTGGAAACTGTGATTTTACAGATTTTTTTTTTTAAACAGCATTTGAAATGTAATTCTTTTATATAATTATGAATGCCTTTCCTGTCAAGTTTGATCATCAATGTGTATTTGCTGAAAAAAAGCATTAATTACTTTAAAAAAAAAATATATATATATATATATAAAAAAATCTTACTGCCCCCAAACTTTAGAATGGTAGTATATCAAAAATTAATACAAACATTTTAAACCGTTACTTTTGAGAAAACCTGAGCTCCTGAAATATTAGCATTACAATGAGTACACAGTTGTATTACAAAGTTGTAAATTCTTTCTGCTTTATGTATTTGTTCTATTGACAAGATTAACAGTCACAACGATTCTGTAGTCAAACCGATTCTGTTTAAGACAGACTGACCGGAAACACTGTGTGAGTTGCGTGTAACTCTCAGGTTAGGTATAGGTGCCTTAACAAGGATCCGTTTTTCATTTCTTCTTCCTCTTTGTATCTGGTTGAGGCAGAGCTCTCAGTGCCCTTAAAACACAGCAGTATTGAGCTGTGTGGGATATGAATCACAGCTCGAATGCAACCTCTTTCACTTTCACATGTTCACAATGCACCAGACCTGACCACTAATGAGAAACTACCCACACACTCCATTCAGCAGTGAATGCCATCTGACTGCAAACGACAGCATTGTGGATGTACTAGTGACTGAGCAGATGAGAAATCCTGAGTGGAAAAAAAATGTTTCCTGGCCATTAGGGCAGCTAACGTGACTAACTGGGGATGTGATGAGGAGTGGGATGCTTTCTCTGTGGCCAGGCATCCCAACCACATTTCCATTAACAACTACATAAATGTACACGCAAAGATATAAAACTTGGCCATAATGAAAGCCAATTTGGTGTGTTCAGATCTGCATTTTTCTGCTTCTACTGGTATCTGACTGACCACTGAAAATCCCATAAACAAGCACTAAGTCTTTCTGAGAAATCTATTTCATTACACCAGCCAGGCGTACAGGAGGGTGTGGAAGTACTGCATGGAAATGTCTCCAAACCAGGATGCTTTCCGCTCTCTTTAGACAATGCGAAAAAGTATCTCTGTGGTTTACAGAAATAGTGCACCAAGCAAGTTTGAAGACCTTGGCAAGAATCCTGAGATAAAATAACAACTACATACACCGTTTAGCATCAGTCATCTTTGAGATTTCACAACAAAGTCACTGAACATCATGGGTCTAAGATACACCTGTATATGCCAATACATGGAGGCAATACTATGCCTCAGAAAAAAAATTGACTGCTGATGGAATAGCATAACTGCCAATAACCAAAAAAAAAAAAAATCTAATATGACTAAAGTCAACACACAGATGACATAAGCCTCCTGTGAATTACAATTTCATGCTGCTCCCAGAAACCATCATCATACTTCTCCTGTTGTAGATAGAGAAGATGTTGACAGATCTGGAAAAAGTGATCAATTACGTAAAGACGAGGCCAGCAAATGATACCTCAATGAAACAAACAAATATGACAAACATTCCTCTCAGCTAAGACTATGTTTCTATATTAAGTGGGCATACATTGAGTCTCTTTCACTATTTTGCCTTATTTTAGCATAGGAATGATATATAAAATTCAGCAAAGGTTTTTAAATTAAAGTCAATAGATGCTGGAATAGACAATCTATTAAAACAAAGATACAAATAACATGACAACAACTATTATCGCCCTATATTTAATGCCCAAGATTTAAATTAATTAACTGATATCAGATATTCAGTTGGCCCATACTGGATATTAAACTATTGGGCTATTGTAATTCAAGACTAGTTCAATTTACCTTTAAATGTAAATGGACTGCAATATCTTACAGCACACATTTAACCTTTTAAGAAGATTTTTAACTAGCTGCTGTGTGTGTTCAGGCATAAAAAAGGCACAGTTCACCCAAAAATGATGTAGTTCACTGACAAGCTAGGCAATATCACGTTCATAATCGCAGACGAATCACCTTCAATTATGAATGTGATATTGCCTAGCTTGTCTGTGAACTACGGCTCTGTGTAGTAAATGCCGCTCCATCTGAAAACAGGTGATGGCGATTTACTACTAATCATGGAACTGGCTTTACTGACAAGATGTGCATGATAATTGAATTTGATTAATTGCACAGCCCTACTTGAAAGCCATGGTTCACCCAAAAATTAAACTTCATTTTTTTTTTAAATAAACCATGCCTTTCAGGCATTTTTTTTTTATATTTAAAAAGCTATTGGTTATCAGCTATACCATGAAAATAATTATTGCCGTATCTGAATCTTAGAATTTTCAATAGGTGCATCCTTTTTAAGTCATTAGAAATTAAATGAATCATTTCTGGAACCATTGCCCCATAATAAAAAATAATCTACTGTGGAATCTCAGAAGAGAATGAATCATATCCTCGTATGTTTACAAGCACATGATGTTCAAGAATTGCCCATTTTCTCAGTTTGCTAAATACCAACAGCAGAGTGCCAAGAAAAATATGCTAAGGACCCCTCTGACATTACTATATGTGTGAGCGCACTCTCTCTCATGCACATTAGCACACACACATACTATCAGGAGATTCACACTTCCTAACTCCTGACCCTGCTGGAAACACATCCTGCTTGACCTCAGCATCACCTCACAGCACGTCCAGGCAACAGTTTGTACACTGCCTCAGTCACATGACACAAAACTGCAGTCTGTTAAAAATGCAGAACATCCTTTAAAGCTGAAATGGTTTGTCAGTACATACCACTTCAAAAAAAAAAAAAAAAAAAAAAAAAAAAAAAACAGGACATTTGGCTGAGGTAGGAGTAAATTGGCATCATGAAACTTCCTTATTGAGCTTTCACTATACCGTGAATGCAGCCTGTTAAAGCTGCCACTGTCTATGATCTCATCAGTAATAATCAAACAGCAATAATGCTGAGGAAAAAAAAAAAAAAAAAGAAAAACCCATAACTATTGTCTGTAAACTTTCGGACACTTAAAGAACACATTTTAAATAAGTAATTGTTTTAAAAAAAAATAGCCTGCTTATATAATAATAAAAAAAAATTTTGCACAAAATAAATTTGATTTAAAATTTATATGAAAATGTAGCCATGTCCAGTAATATTGAAAACTGAGAATGTGACGCATCGAGATATTTAGTTGATAATGAGAATTGTAATTGAACTGAATCGTGAAACCAAGATTCACACCCCTACTTTTAGGATGGCAGTACTGACACACAGATAGTCCAACTATAAACAGAAAGCATAGAAACTCCAATTTTGGTTAAGATGTAAAGTTATAAAGATGTATTTGCACAGCAGAAGAATTAATTGGGGAAAAAATGCTCTCTTGTATTTGCATTTTCTTTCTTTTTATCTTTATTTAATTATATGTTCCCAAATTATGGATTTTATATGACTATTTGTGTTTCATTTTAGCATTTTACACACCAAATTACCACTATATGAAAATGTGCTGATGTAGGGATAGTCGCATATTTCCAGACAAATTATTATGTTGGAAAATAAGTAGCAGTATGCAAACCCTTGAATTTAGAGATTTGCATCAAACAACACTGTCAAATTTTGTACGCATGGCTAAGCACTTCACATCTATCACCGAAATGAACTTTTCACACACATTTAGACCACTATGGGAAATATCTAACGTCAATCACATGTGAGCCATTAGCATACATAGAGATTACCAGAACAAAATTGGCTTCAAATCCTAGTGCAATTCACATTGAAAGGAAATGATACAAACCACTAAGGGCCTTAAACTGTCAAATAACACACGGTAGCTGCCATTATCACAGCTGCATGACAGTCAATGAGAAGTGCATGACAACAACAAAAGCCGCAAGAGTCGGTGTGTCAGCGACCAACAGCGAAAAATCATCGTGTTTTATAGCGCAAGAATAAATGAAATACCTCGCTCAGTAGCGTATTTAAATCTACATTCAGGTAACAATGTGCCAAGAAACCGAAATATGTCCCTGGGAGCTTAATTTGGCAACAAACGGGCTTAAAAACAAAAGGTGACAACCAGGCCAACAATCAGCTAACGCTCAGTTCGCTAAAGTGTCACATTAACCAGCTCGAGCCAGCGTACAACAGACTTACCGACTAATTTGACGGCTGGGTGTGGACTACTGAATTCAGTCGCGACTGGTATGGGTGGGTTTTACAGTTCAGCTCTCGTTTCAGTCCTCCCAAGGTCCTAGCTGCGAATGAAAGAGATAAAAAGCCCTCCGTCGTGAGATTTTCTCCTCCCTTTAGCAACAGCCACAGCGCACAGCTGTCATCAAACGGGGACGCGCGCCATGCGCATGCGCAATTCAAGCCTGCGCACACCTTTTAATTCCCAGAATATGTGCAAACATTTGTACAAACATATACAATTCGCAACAAATATGAATATAAAAAAGTATACAAAAACATATGTGGGGGAAAGAACCTGAGCAGAATGTGTTGATTTGTTTTCTGTATTTACGATCCTGTTTTCTTTCAACATTATATTTATTTTTAACAATATATTCAATATTTAAGGATTAATTAAGTTAATTTTACTTGAACACTTGAAATTGACAGAATCATTGTATATATTAAATTGTTTTGACCAGCAGATGTCGCTACTAGCATGATTGAATAATCCTAAATATGCTCTGTTTTGTGGAATGCTGTGGAGAATGCTTTGTGGAAAATGTATTTGTATTCTCAGTTTTGGTTTGTAAATCTTTCAGATATGACTGCCTTTCTGTTGATGTTAAAATAATAATATTATTTTTTTCATTCTTAAATATTGGAGAGGGATGTACATGTGGCAAAAGACGTGCCAAGGAAAACATCTGTTTTTATTTTGTTGTAAACCATTCTTAAACCAGTTGTGTGGGGTCACAGAGACCCCTGTACTGTATGCGTAGTTATAAAAACGGTTGAAATTAATTGTGCGAAGTTGTCCTGTGTTTTAATCTGATATGGGGATTTTCTAGGTAAACTGGCGATAGTTATATTTAAATAGAAGCTTTGTAACAGAAATGCATCATTTAAAAAAAAAAAAACTACATGCATGCAGTGAATACATTAAAAGTTACAGTGGAACTGTAACCAAATGTATACAAATGAAATACAATACAATACAAATGAATGAAATTGTAGCATATTTATTACAGACAATATCATTAATAAATAATTACATTTCCTGTCAAATTTTAAAAAAAATGTGAATTGACACTTTTTAGAAAATCACCTTTTTGATTAAACCATAGTTAAAATCCTAAACACAATAACCAAAATACAAAATAACTTAACAATTAAAATTTGCAATGTTTATATATATACAGTTGGACAACATATTAAAATAAACAGATTAGTATCCTGAAAAACATTTTTATTTAGTGATATTTGTATTTATATATTTATTTAATAACAAAAACCATTTTGAAACCATGTGATTGTGAAATTATAGCACTTAGGTGATAAAACTATAAACAGATCGAGAGAGTTTAAATTAATTTGTACTTCATCTAGTATATTTTGTCACTAGGTCTTAGAAGTCAGCATTAGACACACTATTCACCTCCTTGGTAGCTTTTTTTCTCTGAGAGTCCTTCTAGAGGATTTTTCTTGGAGGTCTTCAATAGTTCCATGGACAAACAACACAAACTAGCACAGAACACTTCTGCACCTCAGCTCTCTTCACAGCTGTTCATATTGAACGATCTTATCTTGTGATCTCTATCGTTGATTCTGAAAGTTCTGAATGATGCTGGTTCCTCCCCTGATGCCATCTTAATGACCTTTTGGATGGCAGACCTCACTAGCATGTTGGCTTACCAATGCGAGTCCTGCTTCGCAAAGCCTTCTTGCCTTTCTGTGCAGGAGGTAGAGCAGGTGGCAACGGCCCTGGAGGAAGACTTACTGCCTCGTCTCTCCTCAGCAGCATCTGAGCGCCATTGCTGGTGGCAGTCTCAGCCCCCCAGCCTCCCAGCGGCTCTGAATTGGAGCGGGGCCCCAGGGACAGAGGTAGGCAAGTTTTAGGGGTGATAGTGGTCATTGTGCGGTTGAGCACTCGTCTTCTAGATGTTCCCAGAGGAGGCATGCTGGGAGGTCTGTGCTTCTTGGTCTCCATGGATTCGACTGTGTGGTTTCTTGGAAGTGCAGAGGGAGTTGTACGAGCCAGCGCTTGTATTCTCAGTAAGTTAGTCAGGCGGGTCTCCAGGCCACAGAGCACTTGGTCTGTGTAGCTTTGCGTCTCATGGCGAAGCTGAGCGAGCTCCTCTCTTAGATCCTTCTTTAATGACTCCAAGTTCAACAATATCTCTTCCAATAAGGCTACACATAACTCTTCTCCTCTTCCCTTATTATTTTCTCCATTTTCTGTCATTCGCTCTTCTACAATCTCTTTCTGGGTTGCCTGATCCACTGCGTTCTCCTCAGATGAGTTGATCTCAACTGTGAGTGCAGGCTCTTCTTGTTCTTTCTTGTTCTTCTCTAGTTCCTTGGTGAGTTGGTTAACAACATCCAGTATGCCCATGCGCTGACCATTCAAACCGGCCTGCACCCTGATCTGACTCCTCACCAAAGAGAAGACTGAATGGACTCTAGCCTGCTTTTCTTTTTCTGTAACTGCCTCAGCTGTTTCATTCTTCTCTTCCATTTCTTCGTGAACAGCATGTTCATCCGCTTCAACCTGCATGTTTATTTCCTCTTTCTCTCTGTAATCTCTGTTTCTCCTCTTTTGCAACCACTTCTCCAGGATGGCTGGGTTTTCTGCTGTCTGCTCATTCATGGCGCTCGGCTTTATTTCTTCTCTTTTCTTTACTTTTCTTTGCTCCTCATGCTTGTTTTACAATCTTTTTATAGCTCATCTCATGGTTTATTATCTCATTGTTGTTTCTTCATTCTCCTCTAATCTCTCTTATGACTTGTGTTGAGATAATGTAGAGCTAAGAGAGACCAACAGCGCTGCATTTCCCTCAAGAACTGTAGCTGTCCAATCAGCGTCAGCTACAGACTGTCACTCACTGTTCTCATGGGAAACATACCTCATGTGCATCAACACCTTTCCCCAAACACTTACATATCTGCTCATTTAAATTTCAGCTATTGCCAGTCTACTGTATGTGTAAGGTGAAATACCTGCTCTCGGTAAGCTTGGACTTCTCAGAACACATAGTACATGTTTCACACACATTTACAACAGTGATTCACAGTAACAGTAGCACAGTAACTATTTGCTACAATTTTGTGAAGCAAAGCAAATGTTATTTTTCACACAGCAAACTGATGCACATAGAACTTTATGAAAACCTCCTCATAAGATGCTAAATTTATAATAAAACATCTATCTATCTATCTATCTATAGTAAATGAAACACTTGTTGTATTCCTGTGGCTCTGGATAAAAGTGCTTGCTAAATGAGTTAATGTAAATGCAAATAATTATATATATATATATGTTACATCACACCTGATATAACTGTCCTGAGTATCAACATTGTTCTCAGCGTCATCTCAAACACTGTTAATGAAGTCCCCAGTGGGTTAAAAGAATTTTGCAAACTATTCAAAATGGGGGAGTGAGGCTGCAACTGTCATGTCCCTGGACTGTTTTTGTTGTGTTTTTGCTCCCCATGTGTTTCGTGACCCAGTTTCTGTCCCATGCTGATTGTGTTAATTTGATTCCAGGTGTGTCTCGTTTTCCCCTGATTTCCCTGTGTTTTTAAATCCCAGTCCATTAGTGTTTGTTGGATCTACTTGTTACGGTCTTGTGTTTCCTGCCATTTCCTTGTGGATGTACCCTGTGTTCTCTGGATTAAAGACTGTGACTTGCATTTACTCCTCGCTCTGCTCCGCTCCGTAGGGAAGTGTGACAGAAGACCCGACCAACAACAGTTACCTCTGCATTTACCCTCCGTTTTTGTTTTTCAATGTTTTCTCAGTGTTTTGTTTCCGTTGTGTTCCCTATGGATCCCCTCGTCCTGCTCGAATTCCTCCTCCTCCTGCTGGAGCAGGGGGAGAGATCGCTCAAGGACCATTCAAGACTGTTCCTGTTCGCTAACGCCACCAGCTACCCAGACGACAAGCTCTGCTCATTCTATGACACAAGCTTGAACGGCGTCGTCCGAAGATGGTCCTCGAGAGGATTTCGCCGCCTTCGTGGAGTGAACTCTGGCGAGAAACGGATTGCCATTTACCATCTGCCCCATGGATAATCTTGCCGGATCCACTCCCGACCCAGAGCCCAGCCCACCAACTCCCCACAGTGCGGAGCATCAGCCCGAGCCCACCGATGACGGAGAGCCTATTCCCGCTGCGATCTACAAGCCAGCGCAAAGCCGAGCGACTGAGCGGCGGATCGCCCCGAAGTTGAGCCCAACCCGTCAGACCAGGTGCGAGAGCCGGTGTTGTGCCCATTTTCAACCCCTGCCAAATTATTACCTCCTCTTTCAAATCGCTACCTGATTGCCTAATCCTAACCCCTCCCCCACAACTAACCTTTAACCTACCAATACTAGGGAGGTAGTAATCTAGCAGGGGTCAGAATTTGGCACAGCACCGGAGACAGTGCCCACCGCGATGGAGCAAGCCGTGGACCGTGTGAGTGCGGAGTGGAGCTCTGCCCCCTGCACCACGGCTGAGGGTGAGCTGATTATACATCTGGTGCTGCTGGATTTGAAAGGGGACCTGATAGATTGGGGAAACTGATCTGGAGTTCGACCTGCCCCCTCTCCTCTGTCCTTCGTCCTCGCTTGTCCTGTCCAGCCCTCCTTCGTCTCTGGTCCCCATGTGCAGCCCAGAGGGGGCTCCCGATCCTCCCGTGCCCACTCCTCGAAAGCACCCTCCTGTGTCGGCTCCAGCCCCAGAACTCGCTCTAGTGTGGGCTCCCATTCCTGAGTTCAAGCCTGAAAGCCCGGAGGCTGACAAATGCCCGGCCTCCCACCCGCTCCTGCCTCCTCCTCCGCTGTCAGCCCCTCTGCTCGCCCTCAGCCCACCATTAATATGGTGCGAGCGTCACGGGTCTGCCATTCTCCATCGCCATGGCTGGAGAATCCCTCACCTCCACCTCCAGCCTCTGAGGCCCGGACTCCGCCTCGGCCCGCAGACCCATCCATCCTCCATGGCTCCTCCCTCCGTCGGCTCCACCGTGGGTCGACATTATGGCTGTGGCCTGGGTCCAGCTGGGCTCCTCCTGGTCCCTCCTGTCTCCTCCTGACATGTTCTCTGATCAATGTTTTCTATTTCCTGTAGATTATTTGTCTTCACCTCTGCCTTGAATCCTGGTAATAAAGGTAAGACTTATACATGTGTACTGCAGATTCTTGATATTCGATTGTCTTCCATACTGTATAACCTGTCCTTCTCCTTGAACAGAAATTGGAGATCACCTGGTGAAACATGGAGATGGTGCTAAAAATGTAGCTTTCACTGTAGAGAACTGTGACTTCCTGGTAGAGGTAAGTGCTGATGGTTTCCTCATGTTTTCTTAAAAGTGCTTTCTGGGCATCATTTGCAATAATCACTTATTGCTTTTTTTTTTTTTTTTTTTTTTTTTTTTTTTTTTTTTTTTTTAACGAGGTGCCATCATTAAAGAGCCTCATGTTGTGGAGGATAAGTTTGGCAGGGTGAAGCTGGCAGTGCTGCAGACAGTATGTATAATGTCATGATCTTTTAAAACAAATTAATACTTTTATTCAGCAAGAATGTATTAATCAAAATGTCCAGAAGGCATTTATAATTTTATGAAAGATTTCAAGATTTGTTCTTGGCAAGAAATGTTTCTCGAGCACCAAATCAGCATTTTAGAATAATTTCTGAAGGATCATGTGACATGGAAAACTGGATTAATGGCTGCTGAAAATTCAGCTTTGCCATCACAGAAAATTGTCATAATTCTTCTCTGATTCCTCTTTCCTTATTGTTTTAGTATGGTGACACCACTCATACGTTTGTAGAGCGGACAGGATATAATGGGATCTTCCTCCCAGGATTCCATACTCCTCTGTTCTGTGACCCTTTCTTGGCAAAACTGTAAGTTTTGCCAAGTATTCGGATTGATGCGAATATATAAATGATTCAATTGTTTGCTATTGTTCAGTGGTGAAATGTGTCGACGTCTTCTTAAATAAGAGGTCCA
The DNA here is from genome assembly GCA_039654775.1 of Spinibarbus caldwelli. Classification (NCBI taxonomy): domain Eukaryota; kingdom Metazoa; phylum Chordata; class Actinopteri; order Cypriniformes; family Cyprinidae; genus Spinibarbus; species Spinibarbus caldwelli. The sequence goes on from CM077249.1 coordinate 19,759,865, forward strand.
TATCTCATATGACCTATGGATTGTTTTCTATCAGTATAATTTTCTTTGTCTCGTAATGCGACTTTTCTTTTATCGGCCAAGCGGGAAACTGGACTTCATTGACCATGTGGTTGGAAACCAGCCAGACAATGAGATGGTGCCAATAGTGGAGTGGTATAAAACTTTTTCTGAAAACACATTGTTGAACTTATTCCAAAAATGTGTAAATATTAAGAGGCAGTTAGCATCAGACCTCTGTGCCAGGGTTGTTAGGACTGAAAAGCATAAAAGTCACGAAGGTACTCGCTTAGAACAGCACAAGTCTTTGGGGAGAAACTCTCTATCGGTCCCATCCAGTCAGAATACACCGAGAGCCCCTCCCCAGTGATCAGCAATGTGTCTCCATGGTGAGGATGGAGTGAAGACAGAGAGGAAAGATCAGAACTCAGAGAGAATAGATGGAGACGGCAGAAGGGGATGGTTGCATTTTAGTCTTTGGTAGTGGATCACTGATTATTAGTAATTATGACTCCGTAAAATGATTTTCTTGGGGTCTGAGACACCATCTGGAGACAGACGCATCAGGGAGGGAGAGAAGGAGGAAAAGAGGGAGGTGATGGGTGGGAATAGCAAAATTTTATCTAAACCAAGCCCCATCCCATCATGTCCAGCTCTTGTACATACCCTGCAGAAAATGATTTGTTTTTCAGAACAAATACCTAAACACTCTTAAATCAAGATGCATTTACTTGAGGAGAAAAATGACTTGTGTTCAGTCTTATTTTCTAAAGAAAATTACCAAAATTAAGTGAGTTTATGCTTACAAAAGAAAAAATGTCTTTCAGTGGGGTAAAAAAAAAAAAAATTTAGAAAATGTAACTCAAATGGAAAACAGAATTGTTTTTCTTAGTTCACTGACACTTTTTATTTATTTTATTTATTTTTGCATTAACTTTTTTTAATTTTAAATAAATTAAGGAATAAAAATTAATTATTGTTTGTATTTTAAGTAACTTTCTCATAATTTAAGTAATTGTTTTAAAAGGGAAATTTAGAGGTTATTTTTTTTATTATTATTTATTTATTTTTAAAAATGAATGACTCTGACCTTGTGCATAACTATTGCTATTAATTTTACAGATGATCCCTTGTCACTTGTATTTTTGCCATTGCTTTTTACATTAGCATCGTGTTAAATTGACCTTTATTTGTTTGTATGAAGGTATCAGAGGAACCTGCTGTTCTACAGATTCTGGTCTGTAGATGACAAGCAGTTACAGACTGAATACAGTGCGCTGCGCTCCATAGTGGTAGCCAAGCCAACTATGAAGAAACTGTGAAAATGCCAATTAATGAACCAGCTATGGGGAAGCGCAAGTCCCAGATTCAGGTATGTATTATAGACATGACATCTACTGTACTTACATTCATCTATACATGCAATTCATCTGACTATTTTTCTCCTTTTAGGAGTATGTGGTACGGAAGTTCTAAGAGGCCATGCATTATGCATTATTTTTCTATCTTGTTTTCTCGTGATCTCGACATAACGAAAGTGTATTTTATTTATTTTTATTTATTTATTTATTTTTTACAATGATTGATTTTTAAAACACAATGCGTCGTGAGTCTACTGTTGCTATAGTAACGAACGTAACTCTGAAGCGCATCTGATCGACAGATAGCTAGCCGTGCGCTCTTTTATACTGTAGCCTATGTTATGGATATTTCTTCGCTTCGCGTAGTACTAATAAAATCTACAATAAACAAATATAGGCTAATCAATCACTGCTGATTTTTTTTTTTTTTTTTTCCAGAGTATGCTAAACATTTTGTTTGTGTAATTAACAAGTTTAAATGGTCTAACATCAGAGCATTCAACACCGAAAGCGCAGGTGCGCCTTCAGAAGAATGCAGAGAAATTGTTCTAAAGCTGCTTGGATTCAACTCACTTTCTTTTTCTCATTCGTTTTGAAATAAAATGATATATAATTTGTTTGTGTGTTTTTTTTTTTTTTTTTTTTTTTTTTTTTTTTTTAATTAGTCATGTAGGATGTGTTGTGATTGATATGTGCCTTACAAGCTTGGGATGCTGTTTGAAAAGAGTGTTTATTTGTGTGTGTGGTTTCCTACAAAGAAATGTAGGAAATATTACAACACTGTATAACATCACTTAACTAAATTAGCTTACACATTTTTATATATAAATCACATTTCTTATCAATATATATTTATTAACAATAAAGATTAAAAATAAGGACAAAGATGCACATTACAAATTGTAGCGCGTTCTACATAAACACAACATTATCCCCGCTTAACTAACAATCATGTACTTCAAAGATGCACAAATAAAGATAGCCTATAGGTTGCAAACAGAAAACTATACAGTGACCTCAAAATTGGTTTTAATAAGCAATAAGTTTCACTGAATGGTATTGTGGTAGTGAAACGTGTCGTGCAGCAGTAAGAACGTACCGATAACAGATACACTTTCAAGCAAAAATAATCATTTCTATTCAAGCATTTAACATTTATAAGTTAATTAAATGTCAGTAATGACCTGCACAAAATATAGCAATTACGGAGAGGTCCTTACTCTGTCCCGAACATGTACAGTAAGGTGGATATACAGTATACAGGTCCCAATCAGTTATTTTTACTTCTACACTGCCACCTGTTGGCGCAGTTGTGTAACTTAGAGAACAACTCCTGTTATGTCGTGATCACGAGAAAACAAGGAAAAAAAATAATGCATGGCCGCTTAGAACTTCCGTAATGTGGAGTACTATGGTGGTGCAGGGGTTCAACACATTGCCATGAACACCTCTGACATCATCACAGCAGTAAGTAAACCAGAGCAATAAGAGGTTTTACAACATTGATAGAGAAGGCAAAAGGTAGTGTGCAAAGGTTTACATTATTTGTGAATGCTGAAAAGATTACTTGGCATTTCGAATGACTGACAAGAATATGTTTTCAGATCCGTAACCTAAAGGAACGTGGTATGGAGTTCATGACAGTGCCTGACACTTATTACCAGCAGCTCTGGGAGAAGCTGAAGTTTTCCAAAGTCAAAATTGTTGAGGACATCAGCATATTGGAGGTAAGACAATATTTCCAGTTCAAGTAATCAAAGTGTTTTATCAGCTATTAAGAAGGAGGAGAAATGCAAAATTTACAGTTAACCTTTTTAGTTGAAGGAAATGCAGAAAAGTGTGATTGGCCAGCTAATAGTCCATATGGATGCAAATGTCTGTAGCAAGCCTGAAGCAGAATGTGAAAATAGTGTGGCATTGTTTTATACAGGAACTTCAAATCTTTGTGGATTATGATGACAATGGCTACCTGCTCCAGATCTTCACCAAACCAGTACAGGACCGACCCACTGTGTTTCTGGATGTCATACAGAGACACAACCATCAAGTAAGCAAGAATCTAACAATATTTCATAAATTGTTTCAGAACAGGAATTCATCACATTTAAATTTGCATTTAATTGATTAAAAACTATTCTTCAGAAATGTCTACTAAATGCATAGATATGTAGTATTTCTTCCTACGTGGAGAAAACATAAATAACAGTACATTCCCCTCTTGTTTTAGGGGTTTGGTGCTGGAAATTTCAAATCTCTGTTTGTGGCAATTGAAGCGGATCAGAATGCCAGAGGAAACCTCACCATGCTTACACCTAATGGCACATCACAGAAACTCTGAATAGGCTATTGCTATTCATTCATAGTAAATGCTTGGTACACATATACTGAAATATGCATAGTAAACGCTAATGTTTTACTTTGTCATATTTTTGTTTGGCTTTCAAGCATGTGCCATTATATTTTATACCCAAGTGTTTCTTCAACTTTTCTGACCTTGACCTTTAGAAAAGAAACTGTCTCATGGACATTTCCACCAGAGTATAATTTCCATCATATCTCACATTATATATTATGTTTAACAGCATTCTGTGGTAGAAATAATATTATGATATGGTAGTGAAAATTATATTTTTGGAATAAAATGTCTATTTCATTGTTAACATTTAATGCATTCTATATTTTCACAGGTACTGTATGCATTTTTGTTTTTTTATTTATTTATTTATTTTGTTTTTTACAAAATTACAGCTTGATTGGAAAGCACAATAAAAAAAGATTCCTTTAATGAGTATCTTTTTCGTTGATTTCTTAAGACAGCACTTCTCATTTTTCATCTCAAATGCTTCACTTACACTGCCTCCTTAATGTTACAGAAACTTTATGTACAAAAATGTTGATTGTGGTGAAAATACCACAACATAAGGTCATAATTTGTGTCTATATAATCTAAATTGTGTCTTTAAAAATCTATAAATACAGTTAAAGACTAAACACTTCTTCCCTAATGTCTAGTTCACCTTTCCATTTTGATCCAAATATAATGGTATCCTTATCTTGTTATTGCACGAGCGAAACGGGTTAGAGGCTAGAAGGGAGACAGCTGTGGCTACTGGGCATGCGCACATCAATATAGCGTAATTTTTGTCACACTGTACAACAATTACTATTTTTGTATTATTGTAAGGGGTAGCTTTAGGGTTGGGGTAAGTGTAGACGTTAATAAAACACAATCTAATAGGTAGAAAATTAAATTTCATTGTTACTTTCCGGTCGGAGCTGTATCCCTTCTAGCCACAACCCCTTGCTCTCATATGGGGAATTAGCTCAAATGGTAGAGCGCACTGTTGCCAACTAATTTTCAGAGGAAGTTGCCAAAAGAAGGTTGATTTGTTGCTAAAAGTTGCTAAATGACGTTGTGATGTCATTGCACGATGACATCATTACATAATTACAATGCAAAATTGTCACTAAATCAAATCTCAGCAAAAAATATATTTTATGTTAATTTAGATTTGTTCGTAAAATAATAGAACGTAATAAAACATTAAAATATAAATAACTGTATTTTTAAATACAACATTGAATTATTGAACACTTACACTTTTTTGAACAATTACAATTTATTTTTTATTTTTTTTATTAGCTACTAGTAAAACTACACATTCTGAACAAATATAGTTTCAAGCAGTGTATTAGCAATTAGTTAGTATGCTACACTCGTAGAGCATATTGACAATGTATTATGACTAGTTACTTAAAAACACATAATTTTGGTCTTACATTGCAACTGTGATTGATGAATCTCACCAGGTTACCTCACTTGGTTGCATCAATGATAGTGTCCTGGTCAACCCGGAACAGATAACTGCTTCCAATAACCTCATTTTCATAGCGCCTTTCACGCATGTCTGCGATCACTTACAAACAGAATTTGGGATATAATAAAAAAAAAAATATACAGGAACTTGTGAATTTGCAAGACATTTATAGCTTAAAAAAAGAAATCACTGATGTTTTAACTCAGAAATGAGAGCTGAAGTATCTAAATACTGTATGTGTTTTAAGTTCATGTGTTGTATATCTCACCTGCCGAATGCTCTGGCCTACATATTCAATTATCATTTCATCTGCAGCAATGGGTTCCTCTGCAAACAGCCCCCAGTCAAGAATACGACTCCTGCCAAAACGCAGCTTCTTCTTACGGAACTGTAAAGAGGGAAAATATTTACACTCTTTGTGGTCAATTTTAAGCATTAAAATAGTGCTGTTGTGGAAGATTTTGGTGTTTCTGGCGATTCTAGCATTTCTTAAGATGTGTTACGCTGTTGTGAGGACAGCTGGTCTCACCTCGAGTTGGCTGAATTTGAGGAGGTCGCTGTCACAGCTGAAGGAGGACAACAGGCGACGCTGTTCCGCTCAGAGTTCTGATCCTGATCTAGCTAAAGGTGGAATCTGAGCTGGCACACTCTTTCCCTGTATAGATCAGCACATAATCTCAAATTACTGTAAATTACTTTTAAAGGTACATTAAGTCATGACTCATATTCATGAAACCATCTTGGTCTTGGACTTTATACTGACACCTACTGGTGTGGATGCATAATATTTTTGTTTAAGACAGTAAATTGGTCAAATTGCACAACATAACATGGCGGCTATGGTAGTATAAAACGCTCCGGTTTACTGACGTAACCTCGGTTCCCTAAGATAAGGAAACGAGCGTTGTGTATGGGTAAACTCCTGTTTTACTCTGTTACTGAAACCTGATTTGTTCACGTTTGTGTAGCTGCATAAACCAATGGCGCTTTAGCCTGCCAGAAAGGGCTGAGCCGACGTGTATATAAGTCGGCTCCCAGCGCCATTTCATCAGAATCATTCGACTGAAGCAACAGTCATCGATTCTCGTGCAGCTTATAACACGGCAGGTGACACGACGCTCGTTCCCTTATCTCAGGGAACCGAGGTTATGTCAGTAACCGGAGCGTTCCCTTTAGAACGTTCACTTCATGTTGTGTATGGGGAACGAATCCAATCACGCCGTGTTATGAGCAGAAGCAGAATAAGCCGCTCTGCGAGGCCAGTTCTGGAGCACTTACGTTAAGGGCCCCTAGAGGCCATGAGTCAACTGAGTCCCGAGCATAGCTTAGGACTTTGGACATAGCTATTTCCACCATAGGGAGAAATAAGCAGTTAAAGCAGTTTAAGCCGATAAAATCCGTGCCTGTAGAGCAGGGATATTTAGGCTGTAAAATCTGACAAACGTGGACGGCGACGACCAGCCAGCGGCCGCGCATATCTTACAAATAGAGATTCCCCTGGACCAAGCCCAGGAGGAGACCATTCCTCTAGTGGAGTGGGCCCTCACACCTATGGGGCATTGCAACCTTCTGAGGCATAAGCCAAGGCTATAGCATCGTAACCACCTTCCTCTTGGAGGTCAGTCCCAACCATACGCCTGACTGAAACAGGCGTGAAGTTGTCCAAGGGGCCACAGCTTTGACACAGCGATGGTTTACCTTGATATAAAAGCAGACCAGGCGCCAAGCGTGGGACGGGACTCTGGCTTTGAGCCAAATTTGGAAAAGCCGCATGTGAAGCAGGCCCAAGGGAATTGCAGAGGAGGTGGCCGCCATTAGCAGCCTATGAAAAACCTTGAGGGGATGAGACGCTCCCGGTTTTCAGTCACTGAATAGCCAGGGACTGTTCCGGCGTGACCCAAGCCTGCATCTGGGCAGAGTCCAAAATCATCCCCAGAAAGATCACTCGCTGTCTGGGTGACTCTTCAGAAGGCTGATGTTCAACCCGAGGCGCTCCAAGTGGCTGAGTAACAGCGCTCTGTGAGTGACTAATTCCCGTTCTGATTTGGCCAGAATCAGCCAGTCGTCAAGGTAGTTGAGTATGCAGATTCCCATCTGCCTCAGAGAGTAAAGAGCCATGTCTATGCACTTAAAAATGCGAGGGGACAGAGACAGTCCAAATGGTAGGACTGTATATTGGTAGGCCACTCCCTCGAACGCTAATCTCAAGAACGGCCTGTGATGGGGGGCTATGTGGATGTGAAAGTAAGCATCATTCAGGTCCACTGTTAAAAACCAGTCCTCGAGGCAATGTGCGCGAGGATCAGATTGATAGTTAACATCTTGAACAGCTGGCGCATAAGCGAGCGATTCAGATGTCTGAGATCCAGAATTGGTCTCAGCCCGCCATCTTTTTTTTTTTTTTTTTTTTGGAAACGAGGAAGTAGCGGCTGTAAAAGCCTGACTTGCTGTTCGCTGGAGGTATTATTCTATAGCACCTTTTGCAAGCAGTGTTTGAATTTCGTGTCGGAGAATGGTTTTTAGAATCCAGCTTGACACGCCAGGAATGGCTTTCCAAGCCAAAAGCCAGGCGGCAAGAGGTTACTTCCTACTAATGGCAGTTCACGGCACAGGGTCGGTTTTACAGGTGGGCGTGCAATCTGCCATTGCTCGCGAAAGCGTGCAATCGCTTTCTTATGCGCGCTGTTTTTACGGTTTCACTTTCACTTTCGAAATCGATCACGTTCAGCGAGGAGGGGAGAGGATGGAAGGGGGGGCACAGTAACTCGTTTGGGGGGGCACGGCCTGCGAATGCCCCCCCTGGCCCTGCGGGGGAGAATGAGCATGCAGGCTCTTGCCGCCGTGAGATCATTCAAACTCGGTTGCTCAGCTCCGTGAATGCACTGTTTCTTTCTCCGAGGCTCGCTGAGAGAGGAGAAACGGGAGAGCGGGGCTGCCCTCATTTAAGAAGGCAGTTCGCGAGCGGAGAAGAGCGAGACTCATGCTCTCTGTGAGCACACAGTCTCTGCATGGGCGGTGCCCAGACAGATGAGGCACTCACTGCCCTTCTGCATCGTGCAGGGATTCCCTGCACGAGCCACACTCACAGTGCGACATTTAAAACAACGTCGCAGAGAAATTGCTCAGGAATTGCTCTTACCAGCCGGATAGCTGCAGGGGAAGGCTTCTCGCTTCTTCCTCTGCCAGAGCTCTTTTACAGCAGCGAGCTGCAGGCTGAGCTTCTTCCTTCTTTGGCTTCTTGATTGCAGAATCAGCGAAGAGATGGTCTCGATGCTGAAGGAGAAGATTCTGATGAAATTGGGCTGCGAGCCGACTTATATACACGTCGGCTTCGCCCTTTTTGGCGGGCTAAAGCGCCATTGGTTTGTGCAGCTACACAAACGTGAACAAATCAGGCTTCAGTAACAGAGTAAAACAGCAGTTTACCCATACACAGCGTGAAGTGAATGTTCGAAAAGGAACTATTTTTTCTAGGCCAGTTTTTTTGAGTTTTCATTTCATGTGAGTTATACTTGGAATTTCTTTAGAAGTAAAACTTTTTTTAAGTAAAAAATGACTAAGTGCATCTTTAAATCACAGAGAAAAACATGATGAGAAATGCAGAGAAATAACTGATGGCATTCTTAAGGTCTTTAAACATGCATATATATTTACAAATGAATGGCAACAGTAACAGACAAATAAATAAAGCACAATTTTCTTTCCAGTATTACTTCAGCATTATTTTTAAATGACTATTTTGTATTTATTAATATTTTAAATTAGTTTTTATTTATTCGTATTTCAGTTTCCATTGGATTTTTAATTTTAATAAGTTTTAGTAATGTTGTTATGTGCTTCTGTCATTTTTCTTAGTTTTGGGGGGTTTATATAGCTTTAATTAATTTTTATTTCAGTTGCAATTATTTTAGTATTTCAACTGCAACTTACTTCATGTAGCTGCCAAGGCAACGCTTATCATTTTTGTTTAAGTTTTTTATCTAATGTTTATGTTTTTTTTTATTTATTTATTTCAGCTTTATTTCAATTACCGGAAACAATTTGTTAAGGTTTTAGTTAACAATAACAACACTGTTCTTTCTCACCTCATTATCTGAGATAAACTCTTCTGAAGCAGAAAGTTCATCCCTGAGATATTGCAGTTTTTCCCTCTTGCTGATGAAGTAATAACCCTCACTGCGCACACAACCTGTCACATGATTCCTGATCCCATCCCGCCATCTTCTTGGCCTGTCGTCAGGAGTGCTGGTTGGTGCAACAGAGTCAAGGAACAAACAACAGAGCAATATGCATATGGAAAATAGATTTGACACAATATATTTTAACACATTAGTCCACTGGATAAAAAATACATTATCAAGTACTGTGACTATGACGTGTATAATGTGTTTAAGGATATGAGGATGTGGGACCCAGCGTATGCTGTTCAACCAATCACATTCTTTATCCTCCACCACAAGCCTCTCATTGGTGGCCTTCAGGTGATTGATTTCCTCATCCACCCCTTAGTCCACACAGCATGGAGGACCAACTTCTCTTTTCTCTCAGAACATGAAGAGAAGATGAGGCGACGTGTGGATGATGATTCTCTCCACTTTCTCCACACATTCTCATTCTGTTGGCATTTTTCTTCTAGTGAACGCTTCGCTCTGTGGGCTTCTGGTGTTGTTTGTTCAGTCCTAATATCTGAGACACAATCCAAAGTCCCCAAAACCTGATTTGAAGAAGATTTTGTTGTCACATTGTTCACTTGTAAGGACGAATGAGTATTTGTATTTGTGTATTTTCTTGTCCGTTGCAATTCAATCATTCGTCTTCTCATTTTAAGCCGTTCTCGATGCCTTTTCAAGCGTGCTCTGTCTAAACAAGTTGTTCGACGTGAATTATTAGTTTGCACCTCTGACTGTGCAAAACCGGAGTTGTGATGATGGAGTCCACTAGCACACAGCTCTCTATGTGGAACATTTCTCTCTCCATGGTTTAGGACAGGTGGAGACGGAGTCATGTCTCGCCCTTGAGTCCTCTGGATCCCGCTGTCAGCACATGGAGACAGAATGGGGTTACAGGGGCTTCTCATTCTTAGTGAGGTCTCTTGCTGTAATCCTGCTGGTGTTATTGCCTTAGAGTGATAAACATGGCGTGGAGCATTGACCCGGCCTGGTGTTTTTGGTATTTCCTCATACGTGGGGTATGAGGAGGGGAGAAGAGGACAGTGGTAAATGGGTGAGGAGGGAAGCACCTGTATGCCCGTGGGAGAGGGAGCAGGTGGTAGTGGTGTAGGTGGTCCTGGAGGTAGAATATGATCCTCAGCCTCCTCCATTTCCAGACATCCACCAGGTGTGTGAGGCAGCTCCACCTACTCAATAGTAGGAGGTGAATATCCCCGTCCAGTCGGTGCGATGGGTCTGAGGTTCTCCTCCAGTGTTTCTGTAATGACTCTGTGGTCCTCTGAATTTAAGTGTACTGTGTCTCCAAATCATCTGAAAGCAGAAAGATACAGATTCAGCAACTAACAACTACTTGATAATCTGTTGATTATTAATTTGATTGTTTAACATTACAAATATGAAAATGTAAGTCTACATAGTAAAAAAATATGGTTGAAAATATAAAGGTTACAATATATAAAGTAATAAAAAAAAGTTTGAAACTGTTGAAATATCCAAAATTACAGTAATACTGCATAATGGAAAGTCTAACATTATCACAATATAACTGTCATGAGACCACAAGGAAGGAGCGTGGAGACGAGGAGTAGAACAAATAACAAAACTTTAATGACATCAGGTAAATGAGAGCATGGAGACACGGAATGACGATCGACAGCCGACAGGAAACACGGGGCAGAACACACTATAAATAGACAGGACTAACGAGGGGAAAACAAGGAACACCTGGAACTAATTACACATAACAAGGACAGGAAAACCCAAATAAGGACATGGAGACACTGGGAGCACGTGGGAACACAAGACGAGAGGAACACAGGTCAGACAATAACAGTAGGCCTATATACTTTAATGTTTTTCTTATAAATTTGCTTTTACTACTTTACTATTGTGCAAAAACCTGATTAACTAATAAAGAAATACTTATTATTATTATATATAGGATTTTATCTAATGGCTGCCCTATAAGTTTGCTGTATATAAGTTTGTTTATATGTATTAGGGGTGGAACAGTACACAGATGTCATGGTTCGGGGGTCACGGTTCGATACGATTTCGGTACAACAGGAAAAACAAACAACAAATCTACTATGCTCGGTTTCTTTTCATTTATTTTGAACAGACAGTAGTAAAAATTACATTTTTTTCCACCTAGATGTGAAAATACTAAATATTATTACATTGTTATATATATAATCTTCAGTACATATATACATAAAATGAATAAATTATTGAAATATATTTGGTTTAGTTTACAGATAAACAAGGGAAAAACAGTGTGACATGTAATGTAGCCTATATATGCTGAGTTTCAGTTCATTTTTGTGACAAGCTTAATTTGTTCACAGAAAGGAAACTCAAATGGCAGAAAGCAACATCCTATTTGTTTTCTTTATTTTACAAAAGCACAGTGTTTTGTTTTCATTGTGAGTGTACACAAATAAAAGCAGATCTTTATACAGTGATGCATTATTAATAAGACAATAAGTGTTTAAAGTTGATTCTGCTGGTATAAGGAAACAGTTGAAGTGATTGCGCCGGCACACACACACAGACACACACACACACACACACACACACACACACACACAAAACACAGCAGTTCCAGCATTGCTAACTTGACAGCACAGTTGGTACTTTATCAAAATAAAATACAGTGAGCCAAACATCAGTGTGCCTGCCTCTATGTCACCGTTGGAATGCAACTGAAATACAAAGCCTATAATTTACATAATAAATAATAGTTTAGTATTCAGATACGTTACATCGCAAATATGGAAATATTATGGAATATTTGTATTTGTGCCAAATGAGAGAGGGTGGGATACATGAGCACAAAGCTCCATTTTGCAAACAGTTGAGTGCGCAAGCTTTTAAAGTATACTCCTTTGTCAGTCTGTGTGAGAGATGCATTCAGAATCAGCACATGATCACTGTCTAGGGGGCTTTGTTTTCAAGTGTGCAACTCATGGCATTCATTGTTTTTCTGATGGCGGTTATCAAACAGAGTTGCATTACTGCAGGCGCCCCTTTCTGGACTGGGGGTGAATTGCCTGTTTTCGTTGTAAGGCCTCATGCACCGAACCCGAGATGTCCATATCGTGACGATTTGGTACGAATACATTTATCGTTCCACCCCTAATATACATACATACATACATATATATATATATATATATATATATATGTGTGTGTGTGTGTGTGTGTGTGTGTGTGTAAAAAATATACAAATATATAAAGTATTTAATATATAATAATAATAGCATAATATAATTATTATTTAGATACAGAAGTTATGGAAATAGTGAAATCAGTTACTAAAAAAAGAAAATGGTAAACTTATCAAATTTACATGAACATGTATGTGTATGTGTTTATAAATTTTTGTGTTTAGATATGTGCCAATCTGAAAATCTAAATCAAATTTCATAAATGACTAAATATGTCGCTTTCGACTTGTTCGCTGGCGGGTTGTAAGGCACTATTGTCCCTTACTTTTCCTTTTATTGGCTTAATTTTGCTATTTTGTGTAAAGCTGCTATTTCCTACTGTAAATATATCAAAGTTTAATTTTTGATTAGTAATATGCATTGCTAAGAACATCATTTGGCCAACTTTAAAGGCGATTTTCTCAGTATTTTGATTTTTTTTGCACCCTCAGATTCCAGATTTTCGATAGTTGTCTCTCGGCCAAATATTGTCCTATCCTAACAAACCATTTATTCAGCTTTCAGATGATGTATAAATCTCAGTTTCAAAAAATTGACCCTTATGACTTGTTTTGTGGTCCTGGGTCACAATTGTGAAATAAAAGTATAATGTTGCATTGTGAATTTGCAATCAGAAGATACAGTAAACACAGTTAACTTTGAGTGAAACTGCTAATTCCAAACTAACCTTCATCCTCAGAGTGCTCAAGACCAGGAGAAGGACAGATCCTTTTGACATCATTGGAGGCTTGACTTAATGGATCCTTCCTCTTTAACTGAGCATAAACACAAATCAAAAACCATAATTAAAAATCACAACACAATCCTACTAAAAACCTAAAATGAACTAAATGACTAAAAACAAACTGTTTGATTTAATTTTATGATAGTGCAGACAATACTGAAGTGCATAATACATACTAAATCAGTTATTGTACTGTATATTTTAAAATTTATATGAAGTGCCAAGTTTGTACCTTAAAAGATGGTAGTTTGATGCCACCATGCAGACTTATTTTTCCTGTGCCCAATACAGAGCCTTCAACCCCTGCATTTCCCATTCTTAGGCTCTGCTCCATCGCTCTGAGAATTGTATCTTTATTTCCTCCCAATTTAACAGTTGGGGTGGATACCTGGAGCTGCAAAACATGGTATATATGAAAACAATGTTGAAATGGTAATGGAAATAGATTGACACTACACAGTTTATCACTACAGCTGAAATAAGAAGCAAATCCCACCTTAGCTGCCTGTTCTTTATCATCCCACCACTGATCAAACGCTTTGAAGGCAACAATCTCAATCATCCTGCGATGTATGTATTCTTTACGATAGCCCGCAGCTCTGAAGCGACAACAGCTAGAACTCCATCCACTGTTGCCATATGGGGTGATTCGTTCATAGGGACATACCCCGGTGGAGGTACTGAGGGGTCAAACCTGGGCATGGGAGGTGGAGGCCAAGGAGGTCTGTACCTCAGCATTGTGGATGAACACCCAGCGGAAGGGTAAGGTGGACGATGACTCAATAAACTGAAGGGTGGAGAGAGGAAGGAAGGTATGAACGAGGTTTGCCCTTGTGCTATTCTAGTAGAAATGGGAAGAGGTACTTGGCTACCCTGACAGTTGGGTGGCCTACAGACTTGCTGGATCTTTGGAGGAGGGTACAGTGAACAAGAAGAACTAGGCAGAGAGTATCCAGGTAACAGTGGAGCCATAGGTGGAGGACCCAGTTTTGAGGGTAAATTAGGAGATGGAAGGGAGGGGTATTGAGCAGATGGTGATAAAAGGATTGGAGGTGGGGGCATTTGAGGAATAGGCTGAGGTAAAGAGTTCCTTTTACTGCAGATTACTGGTATACTACATGGCTTATCTGAAGTATCTTCACCTTCATTTGGGTTGACCTTAGGCTTCTCGTCGGATTGGAGTTCATTGTCGTCTTTTGCAACATCACAGAGAAGAGTGAGACTCACATCCTCAATGCCAGATGAACTTTCTCTCGAATGATAGCCATTATTACTCGCAACAGATGATGTTTGGTCACCGTTTAGGACAACATCTATGGAACGAGAAGGAGAGGGGCTGGGAGCTTTGGGAGAAGGTTGAGGATGATAGTCTGGATCATGCTCTTCAGTAGCTGAAGTCTCTAAGTCTGAACTCTCTTGGTTCAAAATTATTTTAAGTTTACGCAGCCAAATTATGCTGGCTTCTAATTTTCGTTAGGCTATGGGCTACTTAACAGTCGTTTGATGAAGTTGTATTAAACTTTATTTTTGCGAACCTTTTACAAAAAAAAAAAAAATTTTGATCCACAGCTGTTGTGATGCTGCTGAAGTAAAATATTGTTTTGTTAAAAATAACAGTTGAATAAAATAACTGAAAAGCAGAGTAACGTTTGTTTTATTTGTTTTATAAAACATAGAAAAATGTAGGTTATCTTTTTAAAAACTGATCCAAAATATTTATACAAATAATAAGACACACATATTGATGGGGATAATACTGTAAAATAACTTTGTATTTTTTTTTTTGTTGTTGTTGTTGTTGTTGTTGTTGTTTTGTTTTGTTTTTGTTTTTTTGTTTTTTGCAGGGCTTCAGTTGCCGTTGTTTTAAAGCGCCCTGTAACGGGAGAAGCGCATCCACTAGGTAGTTGGCAATGTTCACAGCTGTGTGTCTTTCCTCGAAACCTCGCGTCTCTAATACTGCGCTGTGAATTTTCCATTCATTTATGTAATGACAGGTTAGCGTCATATAGTCAAGTCAAGTCAAGTCGAGCTTTATTGTCATTCTGCTACATGTGTGGACATATAGTGGAACGAAATGTCGTGTCTCGCAGGACCACGGTGCTACATACTAGTTAAACATAAGATAAACATACAACAATGCAAGTATAGGAAAAACAATAGAGCTATACAACAGTTAACTATCTGACTATACATATACTAAAAATACTATAACTGCTATACCTAGTTGACCACACATACACAAACTGAGACTGTACAAAAAAACTTTACATAAATACTGTACATGAAATTGTGCGAAAGAGATATATGTACATGAAATTGTGCAGAAAAAATATATATTTTGTACATTCTTGTGCAGATTTTGTGGGAGACAGTGCATAGTGCAAAAAGATTTTGTAGTGCAATGCTCAAGTAAACGTATTATTTTGTAGTGCAATGTTCAAGTAGACATATATTTTCTTAAGAGTCTTTGTGGCAGGGAGTGTTTGTAGAAAGTGTCTAGTGTGCATATAGTGGGATGAGTGCGTTACTACAGGTGGTTTGTATAGCCCACTCACCTGTGTGTAGCACATTCAGGGGTTTGGTCCAGAATTGCACTTAGTAAAATTGTCAACAGTTTTTAATGAGTTGGGGGGTGGGAGGGCTGAGGTGTTCATGGTTTCAGAGGGGGACAGGGGGATTGGAGTTAAGAGCTCTCACAGCCTGGGGAAAAAAGCTGTTGAGCAATCTGACAGAGCGAGCTCTGATGCTCCGGTACCTTCTACCTGATGGCAGGAGCTGGAAGAGGTTGTGAGAGGGGTGGGTGGGGTCCTTCACGATGCTGGTGGCCTTGTTGGAGCATCGTGAAAGGAAAATGTCCAGGATGGAGGGGAGAGGGGCACCGATGATCTTTGCGGCAGTGTTCACTGTCCGTTGTAGGGTCTTGCGGTCAGCAGCACTGCAGTTCCCATACCAGACAGTGATGCAGGTAGTCAGCACACTCTCAATGGTGCCCCTGTAAAAAGTGGTGAGGATGGGTGGAGGGAGACTTGCCCTTTTCAGCCGGCGGAGAAAGTGGAGGCGCTGTTGTCCCTTCTTGTTGAGTGACGTGACGTTGGTGGTCCAGGTGAGATCCTCTGTGATGTGCACTCCCAGGAATTTAGTGCTGCCGACTCTCTCCACGGTTGAGCCGTCGATGGTCAGCGGGGGGTGGTCAACAGAGTTTCTCCTGAAGTCCATCACAACCTCTTTCGTCTTACCCACATTGAGGGACAGGTTGTTAGCACCACACCATTCAGCCAGCTGTGCCACTTCCTCTCTGTAGTGCGTTTCATCGTTGTTGCTGATGAGGCCTACCACAGTTGTGTCATCAGCAAACTTGATGATGTGGTTGGAGCTGGACTTGGCAGTGCAGTCGTGGGTCAGCAGCGTGAAGAGCAGCGGGCTGAGCACACAGCCTTGTGGGGCACCTGTGCTCAGTGTGGTAGTGCTGGAGGTGTTGCGGCCGACACGGACTGACTGAGGTCTTGCAGTTAAAAAGTCCAGGATCCAATTACAGAGGGAGGTGTTAAGGCCCAGCAGGTTTAGTTTGTGGATGAGCTGTTGTGGGATTATTGTGTTGAATGCTGAGCTGAAGTCAATGAACAGCATTCTTACATAAGAGTCTTTCTGTTCCAGATGGGTAAGAGCTAGGTGGAGAGTGGTGGATATTGCATCGTCCGTGGAACGGTTTGGACGGTATGCAAACTGGAGTGGGTCCAGCGTGTTTGGGAGACTGGACTTGATGTGCTGCATGACTAACCTCTCAAAGCACTTCATCATGATTGGGGTCAGTGCTATGGGACGATAGTCATTCAGACAGGACACAGGTGACTTCTTTGGTACTGGAATTATGGAGGTGGATTTGAGACACGTGGGGACGACTGCCTGGCTCAGCGAGATGTTGAAGATGTCTGTTAGGACATCCGTCAGCTGTGCAGCACAGTCTTTCAGTACACGTCCAGGTATGTTGTCAGGGCCCGCAGCCTTTCGTGGGTTAATCCTGGATAGGGTCTTCCTTACGTTGACTGGAGAGAGACAGAGTACCTGGTCGTTTGGAGATGTGAGTAGTTTCTGTGCAGGTGTGTCGTTCTGTATCTCAAATCGTGAGTAGAAGTGGTTGAGTGCCTCTGGTAAAGATGTGTCATCATCACTGGCCTGTGGCAGGGGCTTGTAGTCAGTGATGGTCTGAATGGCTTGCCATAGGGTCCGAGTGTCTCTGCTGTCTGTGAAGTGATTGTTGATTTTTTTAGAATACTGATGTTTTGCCTTCTTGATGCCATGAGACAGATTGGTTCTTGCTGTTTTGAGGGCTGCTTTATCTCCTGATCTGAATGCTTCATCTCTGGTCTTTAGCAGCCCACGAACCTCTGCTGTCATCCATGGCTTCTGGTTGGCACGTGTGGTGATGGTTTTGGTGACTGTCACATCATCTATGCACTTTTTGATGTAAGCAGTCACAGTTTCGGTGTACTCCTGCAGGTCTGTGTGGTTGTTGTAGGTGGCCGCCTCTTTAAACATGTTCCAGTCTGTGTCCTGGAAGCAGTCCTGCAGTGCTGAGGTGGCATTGTCTGGCCATACTGTGATCTGCTTTTGAACCGGTTTGGTGAGTTTGAGAAGTGGGCTATATGCTGGGATTAGCATAACAGAGATGTGGTCCGAGTACCCGAGGTGGGGGCGGGGTTCGGCTTTGTATGCGTTCTTAACTGTTGTGTAAACAAAGTCCAGCGTGTTGTTTCCCCTTGTTGCAAAGTTCACATGTTGGTAGAACTTTGGCAAAACTGTCTTTAAGTTTGCGTGGTTGAAGTCACCGGCTATGATGAAAAAGCCGTCAGGGTTATTTGTTTGTTGTTCGCTGATGGCGCTGTACAGTTCGCGAAGCGCGTCCTTTGCGTTTGCACACGGAGGAATGTAAACCGCGACAATAACAATGGCCGTGAACTCCCGCGGCAGATAGAACGGTCGACACTTCACAACCATAAACTCCACCAGTGATGAACAGTGTTTTGTCACTACCGCAGCATTGTTACACCATTCTTTGTTGATATACACACACAAGCCACCCCCGCGAGTCTTACCAGACAGTGATGAATTTCTGTCCGCTCGGTAGCAAGTTAGTCCGTGCAGCTGAATGGCGGAGTCCGGGATGTTGTCGTTTAGCCATGTTTCAGTGAAAACAAACACACAACAATCCCTTTCCTCATGCTGTGTAGATCGACTGAGTTGAATTAAGTCCAGTTTGTTTTCCAGAGAGCGAACGTTTGAGAGCATGAGTGTTGGAAGAGCCGGTCTTGTGGGGTTAGCCCTCAGCCTAGCTCGTATACCTCCGCGCTTACCGCGCTTCCGTCCTCTCTCACACCGCTTGCGACGCCGCCTTGTGTGGGTAGCGTCAGTAGGCGAGGCCGCGGTCTCGAGGTCCGGCTCCAGCAGTAAACAAAGGCCTCGTAGCTTCTCAGTAGCCGCCGGCGAGAGTTTGAGTTTGTATGTCTTGTCGATATCCAAAAGACTTTGGCGATCGTATATGTATCTCGGAGTGATCTCCCGATGAATTAACGGTAAATCGACACTATTTGGAGACGAACAGACGACATTAAAAGACATAAAAGCACCGTCTTTGGGACCTGGAGAGGCCGCAGCGTCTGACCGCGCCGCCACCTTGGTTCGCCATCTTGGTTCACCATCTACGATTCAGTGGTTAGGGAGGTCCACGAGTCCGTAGTTATAGCCACCCGCGCTGGCTTCGACAGACTGTCTTTTAGTGAACTAGCGCATTTTTCGTATAGAGCATCAATCCTTGCAGTGACCGTTTTGCGTGATGGGACAGTATAGTGGGGCTCAACGTAATTCATTAAACGTTTAAAACCTTCACTTTCAACAAAACTAATAGGCAGCAAGTCTTCTGCTGTCATTTCTGCTATTAGCTGCGTCATCTTCTCTGCCCTGCCTGTGTCGCATTTCTGTCTGATGGTGAAATCTCTTATGCTCGTCTGATTGCTGGTAGTGGCATCGGCATCATCTGCTTTTTTGTGTTTATGTGCAAGATGGTAACGCATCGAACTCGTTGTGGAGTTGTAGACGAGTGTGGCGCTGCACATTTTACACTTGACAGTTTTTTCGTCAAGTTTTTCAAAGTGTTGCCAGACATCGCTGCGCGCTTTAGAAGCCATATTCGCTCTGTGCTCTGGTCTTGTCTCTAGACCGCAACTTCTTGCAGCCATAACCAATCAAATATCAGACTACCGCCCAAATACCAGCATAACCAATCAGAAAGAATGAAAGTAGTTTAATAATTTTTTTTTTTTTTAAAAATGCATTTTTAGAGCGTTTTCATGCTCGATCGTTGCTGATGCGTACGAGTAATCGATTAATCGAGTACTCGTGCACATCCCTAATGAATGCACTAAATAAAGATGACTTGACTTGAGACGTAAGTTGAGCATATGCAGGATGGTGATGCATCAGCCAACGTGTAATGATAGGAAACAGAAATATTTGCTAATGTATACAGAATGTATGGATGACTTTTGATATAATTTGGTATTTTTGTGTTGTTCATGTAAAATACTAACTACTCTATTTAAAATGTAATTCTGTCTATTTAGAATCACAAATGACATAGTAGAATCCCAGTAAAAGAGATTTATCTGAAAGGTACATTTATTCTATGATTAATATACGGGCATATGAATATTTACATTTAATTGCCCATATTTTAATTGAAGATTTATAATGATTTAAGCGAAAATGTCTGAAATGTACATCTAATTTATGGAAATATTAAATAACACCATTAATTACAATAAGTATTAAATGTAATATATTACTAAGATAAATATTATTCAATATATATTCAACATAATGCAATGTCATAGATCAATATTTTCCAGAGAAACAAAATTAGATTATTTAACTCTCACAAATATTGATATTCAGATGAAATGACAAATTTAAAAATAGTGTAGCCATTCATCAAAGGTGCTGAGATTAAAATTTGTGCGAAATGGTCCAGCAAAAAAATTAAAGCTAGTGTAAAATATTTAATAAAAATATTTCAATAATCATTAATTAATTTGAAATAAAGACTTTGCATGAAATAATGTAGTTTATTGGACAATACTGAACTAATAATAATATCATTCCCTATTCCCAAATATCTGTGAAATCTACTTTTTCCTAAAAGTAGAAATTAAGCAAAAAGGGTGTTGTTACAAAATTTAACATCCATTTAGCATCCTTTAACCTGATCACAAATAAAATTGCAACTTACTCCATGTTACAGCGCTCTCCGGTGCCCCCTATAATAAGAATAAAATCTCCTGACTGGGAAATGTGGGTACTTTCCAGCACAGTGTATAACTGAAAGGTGGGTCCTAAGTATTTGGAAATGTGACTTAATGTACTACAAAATTAAGTGAAAATTGAAATTTGATAAAGTTTACATTCAAGCTAAAACATGGCGAATTCAAATGTAAGACTATTTAATTTTAATATAGAAATTTTAAGCACCCGTAGACATACATATTATTTTGAAACCCTTAATATAAAGCATGTTTCATGTTTGGAACAAACTGGATTATGCACTTTCCTCACAGCAGCTCACTCCGTGCCCTCTATTTTTAAGATGTGCTTGTAATATCAAACTACTGTATATTGATATAAATGGCATTGCCTCATTCTATAGTGTTTATAAATTATATATCATTATATATATATATATATATATATATATATATATATATATATATATATATATATATATATATATATGGAATGTAGAAATAAATAAATGTGGAAGTAAATAAATATGGAAATAAATACGTAAATAAATACATAAATGTGAAAATAAATAAAAGTAGAAATAAATAAATGTGGGAAAAATACATAAATAAGGAAATAAAATTATAAACAAATAAATATTTATTTATTTATTTATTTTTTACTTTTCTTTGTACTTTTATTTATATATTTATTTATTTATATTTACTTTTTACATTTCTTTGTACATTTATTTATTTGTTTATTTCTAATTATGGCATTCCACCCCCTGGCCACCCCCTGCTGTTATTGTTGTTTGGCGTAGACACAACGCAACAGGCTTTCCAGTAGAAACCAACGCATATTCTGTAAAAACAAAACAGCGCTTCTAGACCACTGATCTAGAGAGTCATTTATATAGGCTAGATTCTGGACACACAAATCGGATATGAACAGTTGCAATACACTGTGTGGACAGTCGGTTATTCAAATCAGTTTCCATTCGGATATGCACAAAATCGGAGTTGGGCTATGATTTTTTTTTTTTTTTTTTTTTTTTTTTTTTTTTTAAGAAATGTATAAAAACATATCTTCTGAAAAAGTTGCTTTAAGAAACTGCTTTGAGAAACAAAGTAAACAAAAAAAAAAATGGTAAATTGGTCATGGCTTTTGAAAATATGTTTATGAAGATATAGAAAGATCTGTTATCCTACATGTATCCTCCATGTTCATTTGTGTTATTAAATGATTTCGTATGTTTCTTGACGTTTAGTTAAAAAAAGTGGCACTGTTGGCTGCCAATTGCAGCATTGCAGCAACTTCCTACTGCCAGCTGCCGATATTTATTATTTTTTTTTTTTTTCTGAACTCCCTCTCAGTAAAGTATAGCACCTTCCGGTTCACGCGGACTTCAAGATATTTCAAGATATATGAAACTCAGTAAACATCTGCAGGAAAAGAAAATACGCAACACCTATTTTGAAGCACGGGTTATTTTGTAGAAAGATGTTCTTTCTTGTGTATCTGTGGTCATTGCTAACAGTCACTGAAGCAGGTATGTCATTTCATATATATCATTTTAAAATGCTTATATTCAGTCAATGTCCAAAACCCGCTTTTGTTAACAGTGTTTCGTAACAGGGGCGGGGGTCGCTCAGGTGTTCTTGGGGGTCTTTTGTTAAAGGCGAGTGTAAAACTGAAACTGAAACTTGTAAATACTTGCAAAAGAATATGGTCTGCAGTCGTGTTTACACCGGGCGCGATCTGTTGTCGAAAACAATTCAGACTCTTCCTCACCGCAGTAAAGATAGTTTGATATTCAGATTTCTTTGGGCTATAAATACGCAGTGAGCAGACATGCAAATAATACCTAATATCATTCTCCATGATTTGTGAATTCAGGTGAAACTGTCCTCTGGGCCGAAAGTGGGGTTTTTTTCGTAGCGACTCTTAATTTTATAATGCCTACTGCTCCAAAAGTTAGACACTTAGAGAAATGAAACCGGTGTCATCTTCACCAGCTTGATCTGTGATTTTTTTCCACAGCAAGCTCTTGTCCGTAAACCCCTTGATAAGTTCGCTATAAGGAATGTGAAAGATAGGCGTTCTTCATGTTTAACGTCTATTACCAATAAACACGCAGGCTGCTGGAATACATAATCATTGTTTTAGGTCGAGCTCGATTTGTGAAAACTTTCACAATCGCATTTTATTCCGTTTCTCTTTGCTCTGCCCCTTTTTCTTGTCATACGGTGCTGTTCCAGTGAATAACGGCCCATGTGGCTTTTTTATTTATTTATTTATTTTTGGCAATATATTTGAAATATAGGCTGATTATTCGATGGTCATGATGATTGATCGTGCCCAGTCAGTCTTTGTGCTCCTCTCTGACTGTCAAAGACTAGAATCTGCTCTAGTCTATAGAAACAGTCTTTTGTGTTGAGTCCACTTTTTCAGCTGTTTATGTGTCCCCAACTTAACAGGACAAAAACAGAGTAAAATATATATTTTTGTTATTAAAAAAAAAAAAAAAACTGTCTAATTAGACACCATACTAATATCTTCTTTATGCATACACAGGTTCACACTCACTGATGGCTCTGGCAACATATATAGATGGACAAACACCATTTCCTGAGTTCAGTGTTGTGGTGATGTTGGATGATGTGCAAATATTATATTATGACTCTGTCACATGGAGTGCTCTCTATCGCAGTCAGAGTGATTCAAAGTACCACAGTGAAATGAAAAGTAATGCTGGTGCTGTATTTCGTGATATGTGTAATGACATGAAAGATCGAGCCTTGTATATTAAAAAGCACCTAAATCACACAGATGGTGATTGCTATTTTCTACATTCGTATACAACATTTAATAGCTTTATGTGTTTCACATTGATGTGTTTATACAGCATTTTTAGCAAGACAGCTATATATGCTAGTAATCATAAAAAGTATAATAATTTTTCATTCAACATATTTCATGTTGTATTATGTCAGCAAGGACTAAAGGTTTTAATTAAGTTTCTTTCCATTCATTTGAAGGTGTACATGTTCATCAGAGACTCGGTGGATGTGAATTGTTGAACGATGATAAACCAGGATTAATTCATGGTTGGGATGCATTTGATGGACAAAATGTGGGAAAGTACACCTTTGACATGGAAAAACATGATATCCAGACAAAATTAACATGGATGCCATGGGACCAACTAAAAAAACTTCAAATGAAAATTTTGTATGAAAATATTTATCATCCCATTTGCATTAAAGTTTTGCGGTGGTACCTGAGCATGGAAAAGAACAATGTGATGAGAAAAGGTGAAAGAATCAACCTGATAAACTTCAGTATACTTAAGATAGAAAAAAGCATAATTAACAAATATGGACAGCAGTGCTGAAAGAAAATGCATGTGCTTTGAATGTTTTATGAACCAGATTACCATAAATTAAAACCACCCTAAATTAAAAATAAAAAACGTTTAACAACAGTAACACTTCTCATCCTTCTCTGTAGTGAAACCCAGAGTCAGACTCATGAGGAAGATGCTCACAGGCTCTCAAGGGCTTTAGATCAGCTGTCTGGCCTCTGGATTTTACCCCCGTCACATTAACCTGACCCTGTTCAGAGATGGTCAGCCTGTGGATGATGATCAGATCACAGGAGGAGAGATTCTGCCCAACGGAGATGGAACTTATCAGATGAGGAAGAGTTTGGTGATCAGTGAAGAAGAGCTACGAGAGGGACATAAATACAACTGCTCAATGAAGCACCTCAGTCTGGACAACAAACTGGACATTACGTTTGGTAAAGAAAACTAAGACATAACAAAATTTGAGTCTGTAGCTTACTGTTTTTTCTGTTATTTATCACTGATAATTTTCTATAATTAATTACCCATAATTTCAGATGTGGATGAATTTGACCCAGGATCATCTACTCAGTCTGTAGTTTTCAGTGTGCTGGTGTTCATGTGTGTGGTTGTTCTCATCATAACTGCACTCATCATATGGAGGAAGAGATGCAATGCTGGTAAATGTTCTGTTTAGTCCAGTTCATTACATCTAATGCTCAGTTAGAAAAAGAAACCAAACATCAGCTCCTTTAGAGACACTCTTTCAAAGTTTGCCATATGTAGTTTTAAGTTTCTGTAGTGTTACTATCTATTTATGCTGGATTAACTGTGTCATTCTTATTCAGGACAAGGCTCTGAGACTTCACAGAGTAAATACTCCCCTACTCCATGTGAGTACATGTTTCATTAAGTATTTACAGTGAGATGTTTACAAGTAATATGAATTCAGAAACATGTTGACTTTAATTTTTCAAACTTTTCTAGAAAAAATTAAACCAAAAGATTTTTTTTTCTTGATTTCAGCGTCTGCCTCTGCCTCTGATGACCATGAGTATACGTAGAACACCAAATGGATGCTTTAGTGAATGCCTTTTACTGTAGTTTATATTATAATAATGCAGAGGAGTAAAGTATTTGAGTAAATGTAACTAATTGCTGTACTTAAATATCTTTTCGGGTACTTTGTAGTTGTACTGAGTATCAAAGATATTAGCAACTTTTACTCTCTACTTCACTACATTTTTGAATGGATATCTGTATTCTTTACTACATTTGAAATGAGTGTTGCAGTTACACATTACATTTTCCATGGCACCTAACTTTTCTGCAGCAGTTTATTTATGCTACAAAAGATGTGATATTGCCAACTACAGGGCACTGAAAGTACTATATCTTCTTTGTTCTTTGTTCCCTTTGGTTTTTAGCTTATTGTTTGTTCTAGCTTTTCCATGAAATATCTGCACACAGATCCTTGCCTCTGCCTGTTTCCCCAGCTTCTCCACAACGTTACAGTTTTTGATTGGCATGTCTCTTTGACTTGTGCATCTTTGAGCCTATGTTTAGTATAAGTAAAATACTTAAGTACTGTTAAAATCAGATACTCTAATACTTTTACT
This sequence comes from Spinibarbus caldwelli, assembly GCA_039654775.1. Classification (NCBI taxonomy): domain Eukaryota; kingdom Metazoa; phylum Chordata; class Actinopteri; order Cypriniformes; family Cyprinidae; genus Spinibarbus; species Spinibarbus caldwelli. Next base: position 19,785,404 of record CM077249.1, read on the forward strand.
CAAGTTGTTTTGGAATTGGTGACTTGTAACTTGTAGTGGAGTAATTTTCACTGTAAGGTATCTGTACTTTTACTCAAGTATGGTTTTCAGGTACTCTTTACACCTCTGTAATAATGCTAATCAAACAACATTTGAATACAATCACAAAAGAATGTAATATGGGTACACAGCAACAACAGACAGTATACTACACAAAAATGAGCTTGTGTGACCCAAAATCATAATAGTGTTTAGGAACATTATCACCTGCTTTGTTACTGTTTTTCTTGCTTGTCCAGAGTGACCGTTTTTTTTTTTTTTTGTTTTGTTTTTTTCATTTGTTCTGTTATTTTGTACTATATGTGCACAACAACTTTTGTCTTTAATAAATTGTAATATTTGATTGATTGATTGTTATTTTGTTGTATGTGATAATGAACATTAGAAGGATTTGAATAAATTCCAATGTAACCTTAAGTAAGTAACAAATAATCATTACTGAAAGGTCATTTGTCATAGATACATGTTCGGTGTATTAATATGCTCAAAGGCAAACCATGTGTAAAAATCATCAGTCAACACCATTACTGAGCATTTTCTCCTTAAAACAGTGTACCAAATGTATTGTTTTATTTATTGTTTTATTGTTTTTTTTTTTTTGTTTATTATTTTTTAATGTTTATTTTTTTTCCAAGTCAGGTGAGCTTTATTTCATTCTGCCATATGTGGATTAACAAATAAGACAGAAAGGTATCTAACCTATACAGATCTACATATACCTATATAACATATCCTGTATAAACAACAAACAATAAAAAATAACTATGCAAACTATATATAAACCTACCTAACCTAAATACATCAAATTTAGACATATACTTGGATTTACATGGGACAAACATAGTGCAGAGGTACAGAATACAGTGCAATAGACATTCAGGGCAAAAACTGCACACAGGGACAGTGAAAGATGAAAGAAAAAAAAATATGTAAGTGTCCAGTGCACATAAGGAGAGACCAGAGTATTACTTGAGATGGGTGGTTTGTAAATCTTCATCCACCTATGCATAGCCTACTCACACATAATATTGCACATATGAGTTGTAAACAATCTTGTGAATAGTCCTTGGAAAACTAGCAGCAGGAGGTGTTGAAACTTGAAATGTTTCTGGTACAGGAGATAGGGGTTTGAGGGAAGCGGGGTGATTGGAGTTTAGGGCTCTCACAGCCTGGGGTAAGAAGCTGTTGAGCAGCCTGGCAGAGCAGGCTCGGATTCTCCGGTACCATCTTCCTTATGGCAGGAGCTGGAACAGAGTATGAGAGGGATCATGGGGTCCTTCACAATGCTGGTGGCTTTGCTGGAGCATTGTGAGGAAAATGTCCAGCACAGAGGGGAGAGGGGTGCAGATTATCTTAGCAGCTGTGATTACTGTCCGTTGTACGGTTTTGCACTCTGGCAACAGGGCTCACATGAAGAAAGAGTCCAGACTCACACTCACACATGGAATACATTGCATGGGCTGGAGTCGGGTTTTCTGTATATTGATTGTGAGCCCCAAACTCAGAAGGTGGTTGATGAACAAATCTCTGTAGCTGCATAGCACACTCTCCGAACAGGGCATTTACAATTCACATTCTGTTCAAACAAAGAGGGGAAAGAACAGCATTCATGCACTTCATGAATGTATGTGGAGCCAAAGATAGACCGAAGGGAAGGACCATAAACTGGTACGCCATTCAGAAAGTGCCATATCTGGATGAGGAAGAGTGGAGATCAAAATTAGAGAACAGCCTAGAATTTCCTACATTTCAAGGTCACTGCTTATAGTCCCATTTAAAGTTATTGTAAAAGGAGTAGAAGGACAGTTTTTTTAAGCATATTTCATAAATTAATTGTATTCTGAAGCACAGCATAAAAAAACTTAAATGAGATATTTGAAAAAGAACTGGTCAAAATTAGAGAACACCTCCAAGTTATTGGTGTTAATCTGCAGGATGCAGGGGAAGTGGGTGGAGGAAGTAAAGCTAGACAGAGTGGTATGTTGTGTTGACTCTGTAGCAGCCCTTTACATTATTCAAAATATGAAATTTAATAGAGAAGATTTGATGCTAGAAATCCATCAAACCTTATTTTGATTATGGAGGCTTCAATAGATGTGAGATTCTGTTGGGTATCTGCTCATGTAAGTATAAAAGGGAATGAGAGCTAACAGCAAAAAAAAAAAAAAAAAACTATAAACAATATAAATATTCCCTTTGGTAAAGGAGGACGCTAAGGCAATGATCAAAAGTGAAGAAATGGCTGGAAAGGTGGGACACAGATAACAGTGGCAGGAAATATTACAGTATACAGAAATCTATAAATGCATGGGGTGTGATTAGAAGGAACAGAGGGGAGGAATCAATTTTAACTAGACTGAGGTTTAATCACACAGGGTTAAACAAACATAATTTTTTACAATGTTGTCAATGGTCCATTTGAGATTGTAGATCGAGTGTCAATGGTCCGTTTGAGAGATAGGTGGCGGAAATGCACTTATAACTCTGCAATCCGCCGTAAAACAAAAAGAAGAAGAAGAAGAAGATGAGACAGTGGAATTTCGAGAACCGTCCAACTCGAGAAGGGGTCGGAAGACGACGAGGTGAAACTGCTAGTGATGGGAAGTTCAGATCATTTTACTGACTCAGATCTTTGAGTCTCGTTCAGCAAAATAAACGAATCTTTTTTCAAGTCATTTCGTTCATTTTAGCAAAATATAATTAAAATGTTACGTGCTACTTCCCTAACACATCTACTACATATGCAAACGTTGATCACACTGCAAACAACACAAAACTATAATGGTATAAGAAACAGAAAAAAATAATTCATTGTTTACCTGGGTCTTTAGTCTATGATTAGCTCACCTCACCTCTTATCTGACAAGTCTTCGGGTTTGAGTCATTCGTTCATCACGTTACAACCCCATAAACCAGTGCAGTCAGAGCCGAAAAGAGAATTGATTAGTTCATCTCTCGAGTCTTTCTTTTTTTTTTTTTTATTAATGCCAAGGTACCAAAGATACAAGTACAAAAAATATCAACTTTACATACAAAGTGACATTACATGCAAAGCACCATGTATATACGTATGTAACAATAAATTAGTAATACGAAACAAAAGCTTTAACAAAATAAATTAAAAAGATGAAATAAATTAACTGTTTTAAGAGCTTTAAGATTCTTGGAAGATGAAATAGTTAGGATATACTGTTGAACCTCTTTTTTAAAAACAATAAATAAAAGATTTTGATGAGAGAATTTACTGCGGTGAATATGAAATTTCGCAAGAAATAATAATAGGTTAATAAGAAAATATTCATTAATTTTATCTTTTTGTATATTAAAGAAGCCAAACAATACATCCTTAAAAAGCAAAGAGAAACCCTGGAGCACATTGTGATTGATAACATTAGAGAATTCAATCCAAAATAGCTGTGTGTGAGGACAATCCCAGAAAATATGCTGCTTTAAACTTTATGTCTGCATTAAACCTTTTCAGAAACACTTTAGCTGGGTAAAATCTGTGTAACAATTTGAATGAGATTTCTCTGACCTTGTTAGTTTTTATGTATTTCGAAGTCCATACGTTTTTTCCAATCAATATGATCAACAACATTCTTCCAATAAGACACCACATATGGAGTTGTTACAAGCTCCTTTTGAAAGAGCGATCTAATCTTATAGTTACATGATGAAGGATGTGATAAAAAGCACAGTTTTCCTACTGGGATTTCAAATGGGTCCAAAGAAATAGGTAAAGTACTGGGTGATCAAACAGAGTCCCTTAAAAGCATGACAACTCCCTTAGGAATAGCGTCCATGACAATGGAGAATTCTTTGGGAGTTACTGTAAAATCAAATTTACATAAGAATTCCTCATAACTTAAAATAATACCTTTTGAGTTAAATGACTTGGAAATAATCAAAATGTTTTTTTCTCAAACCAATTACTAAAACACAAAGATGTTCTCTTATATACGGTGAGGGGAGAAATTGTGCTTAAAGATCAATGACCATGCAAGTAATGCCTTTTTATGAAATTTAGATCAATTGTAAGGGATTCTAGCAATATTATAATTACAAATTAATAAGAAAGGGAGACCAACTAATTTGGAAAAGAAGTAATTGGGGATAAAATTCCAGATTGCGTTTGGATTACACAAAAACCGCCTAATCCAATTAATTTTGAAAGTGTTATTCAAAGACGAGAAATCAAGGAAATTCAACCCCCCATGCTCATACGTGTTCATTATTACAGACTTCTTAACATAATGGATCTGTTTTTCCAAACAAAATTAAACAGGATTTTATCAACTGATTTACAAATTGTGTTGTCCACATATGGAGAGAGTGCAGCATATGTAAGTCTGGAGATGCCCTCCGCCTTAGCCAGCAGTACTCTGCCTCTCAAGGTCAAGTCTCTCTGCAACCATGTGTTAAATCTTTTTTGGGCTTTTAATATAAACGGGTCAAAGTTCAAAGTACATCTTTTATCTTGATTTTTAGTTATCACAATGCCTAAATATGTCATTTCAGATTTAACTGGAATATTAAAAATAGTGGATGCTGTACAATTTTTAATAGACGTTAATTCACATTTACCTATGTTTAGATTAAGACCCGAAGCTTTAGAGAAAAGTTTTATATAATTAATTGCTACTGGGATTTGGGAAACATCTCTTAAAAATAAGGTGGTGTCATCTGCTAATTGACTAATAAATATTTCTCGATCAGCTATATGGATACCCCGAATACCGCTTTCACATACAAATGATGACAGTAGCTGCACACAAAGAAGAAATAAATAGGGAGAAACAGGACACCCTTGTCTCACTCCTCTGGATAAACTAAACCTTGGTGAAGTGCCATTCTTTAATTTAATCGAAGCACTTCCATTATTGTAAAGGGTTTTAATTACTCTGCAAAACATATCCCCAAAACCAAATTTTTCTAATGAATTAATAATAAATTGGTGCTCTAAAGAATCGAAAGCCTTATAGAAATCTAAGAAAAGAATGAAGCTTTCCTCCTGAATCTGAACCTGAATCAACCTTATATTGTTAATAATGTGTCTTTTGTTCAAAAATCCAGATTGTGTCTGGTATATTACAGAACCCAGTACAGATTTTGATCTTTTAGCAAATATAATAGCTAAAATTGTATAATCACTATTAAGCAGAGAAACAGGACGCCAATTGTCAATTAAAAGTAAATCTTTTTTAGGTTTCGGAATTAAAGTAATTAAACCTTGAGTGAGAGTCGGGGGAGAGCCTCATTCTGTATGCTTTCTTCAAAAACCTTAAGTAAAAAAGGAGACAATTCTTTAGAGAACTGTTTATAAAACTCTGCGGTAAGCTCGTCCGTTCCAGGAGATTTATTGTTTTTAAGTTCTAGAATTGAGTTACTAACTTCAGATAAAGTAATTTCACTGTCACAGAGATTTTTGTCATCTCTTGAAATAGTCTTACAATTTTTAACAGACTCCAGAAAAGTACGGGCTGCCTCTTCAGAATATATATATATTTTTTTATACAAATTACTATAAAATTTAGCACAGAAATGTGATGTGGGCTTAATTTGGCTCAATCGGTGGGATGCAGTAGGCGCAAGCGAGAGGTAGCGGGATCGATGGCTGCATTCTCCAGAGCTCTCCCCCCAACAAAAAAAAAAAACAACAGATTTAGGATAGCCGGTGAACTGAGGCACCGAAGCACAAAAACAAAGTTAACGTTACTTGTTAAACAGTAGTTTGTTACAATATATAATTTTTTGTCTTTATGCTACATACAGGTGCATATCAATAAATTAGAATGTCGTGGAAAAGTTCATTTATTTCAGTAATTCAACTCAAATTGTGAAACTCGTGTATTAAATAAATGCAATGCACACAGACTGAAGTAGTTTAAGTCTTTGGTTCTTTTAATTGTGATGATTTTGGCTCACATTTAACAAAAACCCACCAATTCACTATCTCAACAAATTAGAAGACTTCATAAGACCAATAAAAAAAAAAAAAAAAAAAAAAAAAAACATTTTTAGTGAATTGTTGGCCTTCTGGAAAGTATGTTCATTTACTGTATAGGTACTCAATACTTGGTAGGGGCTCCATTTGCTTTAATTACTGCCTCAATTCGGCGTGGCATGGAGGTGATCAGTTTGTGGCACTGCTGAGGTGGTATGGAAGCCCAGGTTTCTTTGACAGTTGCCTTCAGCTCATCTGCATTTTTTGGTCTCTTGTTTCTCATTTTCCTCTTGACAATACCCCGTAGATTCTCTATGGGATTCAGGTCTGGTGAGTTTGCTGGCCAGTCAAGCACACCAACACCATGGTCATTTAACCCACTTTTGGTGCTTTTGGCAGTGTGGGCAGGTGCCAAATCCTGCTGGAAAATGAAATCAGCGTCTTTAAAAAGCTGGTCAGCAGAAGGAAGCATGAAGTGCTCCAAAATTTCTTGGTAAACGGGTGCAGTGACTTTGGTTTTCAAAAAACACAATGGACCAACACCAGCAGATGACATTGCACCCCAAATCATCACAGACTGTGGAAACTTAACACTGGACTTCAAGCAACTTGGGCTATGAGCTTCTCCACCCTTCCTCCAGACTCTAGGACCTTGGTTTCCAAATGAAATACAAAACTTGCTCTCATCTGAAAAGAGGACTTTGGACCACTGGGCAACAGTCCAGTTCTTCTTCTCCTTAGCCCAGGTAAGACGCCTCTGACGTTGTCTGTGGTTCAGGAGTGGCTTAACAAGAGGAATACGACAACTGTAGCTAAATTCCTTGACACGTCTGTGTGTGGTGGCTCTTGATGCCTTGACCCCAGCCTCAGTCCATTCCTTGTGAAGTTCACCCAAATTCTTGAATCGATTTTGCTTGACAATCCTCATAAGGCTGCAGTTCTCTCGATTGGTTGTGCATCTTTTTCTTCCACACTTTTTCCTTCCACTCAACTTTCTGTTAACATGCTTGGATACAGCACTCTGTGAACAGCCAGCTTCTTTGGCAATGAATGTTTGTGGCTTACCTTCCTTGTGAAGGGTGTCAATGATGGACAACTGTCAGATCAGCAGTCTTCCCCATGATTGTGTAGCCTAGTGAACCAAACTGAGAGACCATTTTGAAGGCTCAGGAAAACTTTGCAGGTGTTTTGAGTTGATTAGCTGATTGGCATGTCACCATATTCTAATGTGTTGAGATAGTGAATTGGTGGGTTTTTGTTAAATATGAGCCAAAATCATCACAATTAAAAGAACCAAAGACTTAAACTACTTCAGTCTGTGTGCACTGAATTTATTTAATACACGAGTTTCACAATTTGAGTTGAATTACTGAAATAAATGAACTTTTCCACGACATTCTAATTTATTGAGATGCACCTGTATACGAAAGAATTCAAAACAACAAGGTAATCAAATGTCTTGTTTGCATTATTGTAATCAGGCGTGGCAGAGCCCTACCAAAATATTCATCCAAAACATAGACCTCTATATAAACTGAAAAGTGTAACTGCAGCACGCTTCACGTTACCTGATCTCGCTCCAGATCAGGACGATTTCAGCTATATGTGTCTGCATCAGGTCAGTAACTAGTAAGCATGTCTGTTTTTCCTATGTAGTGTTTTAAATTAATGAAAGTGTTAATCCTTTAACTAGTTTAATTATGCTCACTTGAAAAGCTTTTATATCGTTTTGTTGTGTTTGTTTTATGTTTGTTTTGAGGTTAGACATGATATTCGTTTCTTCAATTAAATTCCTCAACAATTTGTAACATTCTTAATCAACATTAGGAGACAATATTAAGGCAATAATTCTATAGCATTCTATGTCTGTGTACTTCGAGCCTGTCAATCATTAGCGTGTCGCCCCACAGGCTGAATAAGGCAAGGACATTAGATCTCTGCCAAAAAAATGTGCGCGCGCGCATGTGTTCAGCGATTAGACTATAAAGACTATAAACTTTCTTGAGTTCATTGTAAACTAGCGCTACGACACAGAATCTGCCCCACCTAAATTTACAGTCAGGAGCCGCTACTGATTGTAATTAATGTATATTTTTAACTATTCACTGCCAAGCGTAATACTAAATAGTGTATTTAGAGTAAAGATTGATAGTATGCAAAAAAGGAAAATAATAATAATAATAATAATAATAATAATAAAACCTTTATTTGGAAAAATACACATACTTTTTATTTTCATTTATATTTCACAAAACTCCTGAAAGCATATTTAACTTTAATCCAAACAATCTAATAATTAACATGATGAATATCACATTTTATCAGTGAACTTTAAATATGCCCCGAAATTTTTGCTCTGGACTTTTTTTGAATGTAAATATGCAGAATCTAAAATCTGAGGTTCTGGAAATGATTACTCATTTACCTTCATGTTATTTTGTCATTTGCCCTTGTGAAAAATGACAAATGTCTGTGACGATCAGGAATATGTTACATCCTTGAAAATCCTTTTTCCTAACAGACTTAAAAATAGGTTCATGTTAACCGAGACTAGTTTACTACTCATACTTTAAGTGTGTAAGATGAGTCCTTGTCTAATTGAGGATTCCTCTACAGTTCTCTGCAGCACACACGCAGGGGATCTTCTCATCCTCAATATGGAATTTATAATCGTAAGTGATTTCTTCATTTACACCAGTAGGTTGCAGAGAGTAGATGACTATCTTCTTTTGAGCTTCGACAGTGATGATTTTGGCATAGCAGTTTGGCTATGGAAGGAAAAACACATAAAACCAGTAAACACAGAATGTTAAAATGTTAAAAGAATTCTTTGGCATGTTGACAATGTATTATGACTAGTTACTTGAAAGCACATCATTTTGGTCTTACATTGCAACTGTGATTGATGAATCTTGCCAGGTTGCATCAATGATAGTGTCCTGGTCAACCCGGGACAGATAACTGCTTCCAATAACCTCATTTTCATAGCGCCTTAGATCACCTACAAGCAGAATTTAGAATATAATAAAAAAAAAATATACAGGAACTTGTGAATTTGCAAGACATTTATAGCTTAAAAAAAGAATCACTGATGTTTTAACTCAGAAATGAGTGCTGAAGTATCTAAATACTGTATGTTTTAAGTTCAGTTTTGTGTTGTATATCTCACCTGCCGAATGCTCTGGCCTAGATATTCAATTATCATTTCATCTGCAGCAATGGGTTCCTCTGCAAACAGCCCCCAGTCATGAATACGACTCCTGCCAAAACGCAGCTTCTTCTTCTGGAACTGTAAAGAGGGAAAATATTTACACTCTTTGTGGACAATATTAAGTTGCAAAATAGTGCTGTTGTGGAAGATTTTGGTGTTTCTGGTAATTCTAGTCTCTCTTAAGTTGTGTTATGCTGTTGTGAGGACAGCTGGTCTCACCTCGAGTTGGTTGAATTTGAGGAGGTCGCTGTCACAGCTGTAGGAGAACAACAAGCGACGCTGTTCCGCTCAGAGTTCTGATCCTAATCTGGATGAAGGTGGAATCTGAGCTGGCACACTCTTTCCCTGTATAGATCAGCACATAATCTCAAATTACTGTAAATTACTTTTAAATGTGAGTCATGACTCAAAAAGTCATGACTCATATTCATGAAAACATCTTGGTCTTGGACTTTATACTGGCACCTATTGGTGTGGATCCATTTTTGTTTATGACAGTAAATTGGTCAAACTGCACAACATGCATGATCAGGTCATGGTGGCCATGGTAGAATAAAGCTATTTTTTTCTAGGCCAGTTTGTTTTGGTTTTTTTGTGAGTTATACTTGCAATTTCTTTAGGAGTAAAACTTTTTTTGAAGTGAAAAAAATCTTTAAATCTTTAAATCATCTTTAAAACAGAGAAAAACATGATGCAGAGAAACAACTGATGGTATTTTTAAGGCCTGTGAACATGCATATATGTCTACAAATGAATGGCAACCTTAACAGACAAATAAGTAAAGCATAATTTTCTTTCCAGTATTACTTCAGCATTATTTTTAGATTACTATTATTGTATTTTTTAATATTTTTAATTAGTTTTTATTTATTCATATTTCAATTTTCATTGTAATTTTAATACGTTTTAGTAATGTTGTTATTTGCTTCTTAGTTTTGAGAGGTTTATATAGCTTTAATTAATTTTGTTTCAGTCATTTCAGCGTTTCAACTGCAACTTATTTCACGTAACTGCCAAGGCAACATTTATCATTTTAGTTCTACATCTAATGTTTAAGTTTTATTTTATTTCAGCTTTATTTCAATAGTTTCTTTCTCACCTGATTATCTGAGATAAACTCTTCTGAAGCAGAAAGCTCATCCCTGAGATATCGCAGTTTTTCCCTCTTGCTGATTAAGTAATAACCCTCACTGTGTGCACAACCTGTCAAGTGATTCCTGATCCCATCCCGTCATCTTCTTGGTCTGTCGTCAGGAGTGCTGGTTTGTGCAACAGAGTCAAGGAACAAACAACAGAGTAATATGCATATGAAAAATAGATTTGACACATTCTATTTTAACACATTAGTCCACTGGATAAAAAATACATTATCAAGTACTGTGACTATGACGTGTATAATGTGTTTAAGGATATGAGGATGTGGGACCCAGCGTATGCTGTTCAACCAATCACATTCTTTATCCTCCACCACAAGCCTCTCATAGGTGGCCTTCAGGTGATTGATTTCCTCATCCACCCCTTAGTCCACACAGCATGGAGGACCAACTTCTCTCTTCTCTCAGAACGTGAAGAGAAGATGAGGCGACGTGTGGAAGATGATTCTCTCCACTTTCTCCACACATTCTCATTCTGTTGGTGTTTTTCTTCTAGTGAACGCTTCTCTCTGTGGGCTTCTGGTGGTGTTTGTTCAGTCCTAATATCTGACACACAATCCAAAGGCCTCAAAACCTGATTTGAAGAAGATTTTGTTGTCACATTGTTCACTTGTAAGGGCGAATGAGTATTTATATTTGTGTACTGTCTTGTCCGTTGTAATTCAATCATTCGTCTTCTCATTGTAAGCCGTTCTCGATGCCTTTTCAAGCGTGCTGTTTCTAAAGAAGCTGTTCAATGTGAGGAGATATGACAGTCATGAGGTGCATGACAATTATTTATATTGAAATTATTAGTTTGCACCTCTGACTGTGCAAAACCAGAGTTGTGATGGAGTCCACTAGCCCAGAGATCTCTATGTGGAACATTTGTCTCTCCATGGGCTCGGATAGGTGGAGACGGAGACATGTCTCTCCCTGGAGTCCTCGGGATCCCGCTGTCAGCACATGGAGACAGAATGGGGTTACAATGGCTTCCCATTCTTAGTGAGGTCTCTTGCAGTAATCCCACTGGTGTTATACCTTCAGAGTGATAAACATGGAGTGGAGCATTGACCCGGCCTGGTGTTTTTGGTATTTCCTCATACGTGGGGTATGAGGAAGGGAGAAGAGGACAGTGGTAAATGGGTGAGGGTGGAAGTTCCTGGATGCCTGTGGGAGAAGGAGGAGGTGGTAGTGGTGTAGGTGGTCCTGGAGGTAGTATATGATCCTCGGTCTCCTCCATTTCCAGACATCCACCAGCTGTGTGAGGCAGCTCCACCTCCTCAATATTAGGAGGTGAAAATTGCCGTCCCAGCTCCATTTCAGGATCACTGTTGAATAAGGATCCAGTGGGTGTGATGGGCCTGAGGTTCTCAGAATCCTCCAGTATTTCTGTAATGACTCTGTGGTCCTCTGAATCTGAAGTATACTGTGTCTCCAAATCATCTGAAAGCAGAAAGATCAAGATTCTGCAACTATCAACTACTTGACAATCTGTTGATTAATTATTTGATTGTCTGACATTACAAATATGCAAATGTAATCTAAGTCTATATAATGCAAAAATGGTTTAAAATATAAAGATTACAAAATAAATCAATAAAAAAGTCTGAAACTGTTAAAATATCCAAAATTATAGTAATACTGCATAATGGAAGGTGTAACATTATCACAATATAACAGTATATACTGTAAATGTTTTCATATTCAAATTTCAAATTAGTTTTTACTACTTTATTATGGCACAAAAGCCTGATTAACTATTAAAGAAATAGTTATTGATTATTATTACATGTAGGATTTTATATAATGGCTGTTATAGGCCCAAAAGCTTATAATAATAATTATTATTATTTAGATATACAGTAGAAGTTATAGCAATAGTCAGACAAATTTGAAATCAGTTACTAAGAAAATGGTAAAATTATCATATTTACGTGTATAAGTGTGCATGTGTTTGTTTGTATATTTTTGTGTTTACATATGTGCCAACCAGAAAATCTAAATCAAATTTAATAAATGACAAAATATGTGGCTTTCGGCTTGTTCACTGGGGGGTTATAAGGCACTATTGTCCCTTACTTTCCTTTTATTGGCTTAATTTTGCTATCTTGTGTAAAGCTGCTGTTGACAAATGTATATTGTTAAAAGAAACTGAAAAAAAATTAGGTAATGTGAAATGGATCAGTGACGAGTAAATCCTTACCTGACAATCCTCTGTATGCGGGAGACGGTGGGCTTGGCAGCTCTGACTCCTGGCCTGAGAAGAATATCACCGGGTCTGGGAGCTTTAGTTTGTTTGTCAAACAGTGTTTAACTGGGTCCTGTAAGGTGTATCTGAGAGGCTCAGGTAGTTTCAGACCTTGCATATACACTCTTACGCTCAGTTCCTCTTCTGGGTCTTCTGTGCTAGCTGGATCCAAATCTGCAAGAGCCGAACCACAAATTACATTCGTCAACACTGATGATTTTGACATTTCTTAATGTTTTGCTACACCAGTTGAGGTCAGAAAACTAGTTTTGATACAACTATGTAAATAATAAAAAATAACAAAACCAGTTGTCTTAGAGTGGATATTTTTATTACTAAATGTCTAGTTCAAAACTTTGATTAAGTTATGATCTATCTCTAAAAAAAATAATACAGATACAGATAAAAATGCATGTCTTTTCTATACAGTGACCTCTAGTGGATATGATTGTTTTATTTTCACTTTGTAAACATGAGGGTTGATTTGTGCTTTATGTGAAAACAGAAAATCAATGAACTAACCAAACAATTCATGGTACACATCACTTTCAACCGAATCTGGAGCAGACGGGGTCACAGGGGGGTCAAGATCCTCTTCCCATTGTGTAAAATATGAGTAAACAGGAGTGTGAATGATCTCCTGGTTTTCATTTTCATCCTCATCTGAAGATATCCATATAGTCTTTTCTATTTTTCTGTCCTCATGTGGAGTTTCAGGAAAATAATTTTCACCATCCAACTGATCGTCCTCAGAAGACAGAGAGTCTGAGGAACCGTCGCTTCTGTCATCTGAGGAGTCAAAGACAGATCTAGAGGAAACTGAGGAGTCAATAACAGATGAAGAAGCAGCTGAGGAGTCAGTTCTGGGAGAGGGTAAGGAGTCGTATCCTTGGCTTTTAGAAGCAGATGAGTTTGAACTTGTGTGACTGATATTATCTGAAAGATATAAAAACATACAATAAAGTTGTCATACATGTAGAAAATATAATTATTTTTAAATTCTGTACAAAAGTTTGGCGTCACTAAGAATATTTGATGTTGTTGTCTCTTATGCTCACCAAAGCTGCATTTATTTATTTGATTAAAAATACAGCAGAAGCATTCATTTTAATATATTTTAAAATGTAGTCTATTCCTGACAGCAAAGCAAAATTTTCCGCAGCCATTACTTTAGTCTTCAGTGTCACGATCCTTCAGATATCATTCTAATAAGCTGATACGATGCTCAAGAAACATTTCTTATATATATATATATATATATATATATATATATATATATATATATATATATATATACACACAGGTACATCTCAATAAATTAGAATGTCGTGGAAAAGTTCATTTATTTCAGTAATTCAACTCAAATTGTGAAACTCGTGATTTAATAAATTCAATGCACACAGACTGAAGTAGTTTAAGTCTTTGGTTCTTTTAATTGTGATGATTTTGGCTTACATTTAACAAAAACCCACCAATTCACTATCTCAACAAATTAGAAGACTTCATAAGACCAATAAAAAAAAAAACATTTTTAGTGAATTGTTGGCCTTCTGGAAAGTATGTTCATTTACTGTATATGTACTCAATACTTGATAGGGGCTCCTTTTGCTTTAATTACTGCCTCAATTCGGCGTGGCATGGAGGTGATCAGTTTGTGGCACTGCTGAGGTGGTATGGAAGCCCAGGTTTCTTTGACAGTGGCCTTCAGCTCATCTGCATTTTTTGGTCTCTTGTTTCTCATTTTCCTCTTGACAATACCCCATAGATTCTCTATGGGGTTCATGTCTGGAGAGTTTGCTGGCCAGTCAAGGCCACCAACACCATGGTCATTTAACCAACTTTTGGTGCTTTTGGCAGTGTGGGCAGGTGCCAAATCCTGCTGGAAAATCAAATCAGCATCTTTAAAAAGCTGGTCAGCAGAAGGAAGCATGAAGTGCTCCAAAATTTCTTGGTAAACGGTTGCAGTGACTTTGGTTTTCAAAAAACACAATGGACCAACACCAGCAGATGACATTGCACCCCAAATCATCACAGACTGTGGAAACTTAACACTGGACTTCAAGCAACTTGGGCTATGAGCTTCTCCCCCCTTCCTCCAGATTCTAGGACCTTGGTTTCCAAATGAAATACAAAACTTGCTCTCATCTGAAAAGAGGACTTTAGACCACTGGGCAACAGTCCAGTTCTTCTTCTCCTTAGCCCAGGTAAGACGCCTCTGACGTTGTCTGTGGTTCAGGAGTGGCTTAACAAGAGGAATACGACAACTGTAGCCAAATTCCTTGACACGTCTGTGTGTGGTGGCTCTTGATGCCTTGACCCCAGCCTCAGTCCATTCCTTGTGAAGTTCACCCAAATTCTTGAATCGATTTTGCTTGACAATCCTCATAAGGCTGTGGTTCTCTCGGTTGGTTGTGCATCTTTTTCTTCCACACTTTTTCCTTCCACTCAACTTTCTGTTAAAATGCTTGGATACAGCACTCTGTGAACAGCCAGCTTATTTGGTAGTGAATGTTTGTGGCTTACCCTCCTTGTGAAGGGTGTCAATGATTGTCTTCTGGACAACTGTCAGATCAGCAGTCTTCCCCATGATTGTGTAGCCTAGTGAACCAAACTGAGAGACCATTTTGAAGGCTCCGGAAACCTTTGCAGGTGTTTTGAGTTGATTAGCTGATTGGCATGTCAACATGTTCTAATTTGTTGAGATTGTGAATTGGTGGGTTTTTGTTAAATGTGAGCCAAAATCATCACAATTAAAAGAACCAAAGACTTAAACTACTTCAGTCTGTGTGCATTGAATTTATTTAATACACGAGTTTCACAATTTGAGTTGAATTACTGAAATAAATGAACTTTTCCACGACATTCTAATTTATTGAGATGCACCTGTATGTTTATATATATATATATATATATATATATATATATATATATATATATATATATATATATATATAGTTTTATTTTCAGATATAATATGTGAAACAAAACATATTGTATACATAACATTACAAGCATTATTTTTATTTTAACATTTCTTTTTATTATCAATATTGAAAAGAGTTGTGGAATTTGTGAAAACTGATATTTTTTTGGTATTTTTTGATGAACAGAAAGTTCAAAAGCATTTATTTATAATATTTTATAATATAATATTTACTGTCCCTTTTAATCACTGAAATGCATTCTAAATAAAAGCATTAATTAAAAACAATTGCTGTTCCCATACCTCTGAATGATAGTGTTTATATTTGTATAAAATATTTTGCATATTGTACTATATGTATATGTATAGAAAATACAATTATTTGATATAACTGATAGAAATAATATATTTTATATAAATTAACAGATCAATAAATACCTGTATCTGAGTGATCTTCATCCTCTATGATACCACAGGGATCATTCTTCTCATCTTTATGTACTTCATCAACTTTCATCTCATCACCCTCCTGAAAAACACAATGACACCATCAAACTTGTGTCCATTTGTGACAGGGAATTGATCACAATTTCAGCTTAAATATTACTTTTTATATGAGTACATCTTTATTTATAAAAGTGAAACAATACCTGAGAAGACGCGTGAGCTTCCTCAGATTTTGCATTCTCTACTTTGTCAGAATTCTCTTCATCTTCTTCTTCCTCACTATCTAACGCCAGAAGCCTGGAATGCCTGCGTTTCACCATAGTGTCTTCACTGGGATTTTTGGTTGTGTCCTCTTCAATATTATCTAGGGCTGTTTGCTGCTCTGATTCTTTAAAATAATGGTTGACCATATTGTGTCATTG
Source organism: Spinibarbus caldwelli (assembly GCA_039654775.1). Classification (NCBI taxonomy): domain Eukaryota; kingdom Metazoa; phylum Chordata; class Actinopteri; order Cypriniformes; family Cyprinidae; genus Spinibarbus; species Spinibarbus caldwelli. The sequence goes on from CM077249.1 coordinate 19,801,774, forward strand.
TGTAAGATTAATTTAAAGATTAATTTAAATGTAAGTAGAATGCAAATTCAGGTGATGACAGGTGCAAAAGGGTCATTTAAACTTCTTACAGTATGTCTGAACAATGTTACAAAAGTATTGGAGACTGTTTCCACCTCCACCAGAGTAAAAGACAAAAACATAATTGTGACCCTGGACCACAAAACCAGTCTTAAGTAGCACGGGTATATTTGTAGCAATAGCCAAAAATACATTGTATGGGTCAAAATATTTTTTTTTTTTTTTTTTATGCCAAAAATCATTAGGATATTAAGTAAAGATCATGTTCCATGAAGAAATTTTGTAAATTTCCTACTGTAAATATAGCAAAACTTAATTTTTGATTAGTAATATGCATTGCTAAGAACTTCATTTGGTGATTCATTTTTTAGCAAGCTCAGATTCCAAATAGTTGTCTCTCGGCCAAATATTGTCCTATCCTAACAAACCATACATCAATGGAAAGCTTATTTATTCAGCTTTCAGATGTGATGTATTAAAAAATTTAAAAATATTGACGTTTATGACTGGTTTTGTGGTCCAGGGTCACAATTGTGAAATAAAGGTATAATGTTGCATTGTGAATTTGCAAATGGAAGATACAGTAAATACAGTTAACTTTGAGTGAAACCGCTAATTCCAAACTAACCTTCATCCTCAGAGTGCTCAAGACCAGGAGAAGGACAGATCCTTTTGACATCATTGGAGGCTTGACTTAATGGATCCTTCCTCTTTAACTGAGCATAAACACAAATCAAAAACCATAATTAAAAATCACAACACAATTCTACTAAAAACCTCAAATGAATTTCTTTGTTTCACATTACTGTTTGACAGGGTTGCCAGGTCTGCAAAACAATACTAGCCCAGACTAAAAAACAAACTGTTTGATTTAATTTTATGATAGTGCAGACAATACTGAAGTGCATAATACATACTAAATCAGTTATTGTACTGTATATTTTAAAATTTATATGAAGTGCCAAGTTTGTACCTTAAAAGATGGTAGTTTGATGCCACCATGCAGACTTATTTTTCCTGTGCCCAATACAGAGCCTTCAACCCCTGCATTTCCCATTCTTAGGCTCTGCTCCATCGCTCTGAGCATTGTCTCTTTATTTCCTCCCAATTTAACAGTTGGGGTGGATACCTGGAGCTGCAAAACATGATATATATGAAAACAATGTTGAAATGGTAATGGAAATAGATTAACACTACACAGTTTATCACTGCAACTGAAATAAGAAGCAAATCCCACCTTAGCTGCCTGTTCTTTATCATCCCACCACTGATCAAACGCTTTGAAGGCAACAATCTCAATCATCCTGCGATGTATGTCTTTCTTTATGATAGCCCGCAGCGCTGAAGCGACAACAGCTAGAACTCCATCCACTGTTGCCATATGGGGTGATTCGTTCATAGGGACATACCCCGGTGGAGATACTGAGGGGTCAAACCTGGGCATGGGAGGTGGAGGCCAAGGAGGTCTGTAGCATTGTGGATGAACACCCAGCGGAAGGGTAAGGTGGACGATGACTCATTAAATTGAAGGGCGGAGAGAGAAAGGAAGGTATGAATGAGGTTTGCCCTTGTGTTATTCTAGTAGAAATGGGAAGAGGTACTTGGCTACCCTGACAGTTGGGTGGCCTACAGACTTGCTGGATCTTTGGAGGAGGGTACAGTGAACAAGAAGAACTAGGCAGAGTGTATCCAGGTAACAATGGAGCCATAGGTGGAGGACCCAGTTTTGAGGGTAAATTAGGATATGGAAGGGAGGGGTAGTGAGCAGATGGTGATAAAAGGATTGGAGGTGGGTGCATTTGAGGAATGGGCTGAGGTAAAGAGCTCCTGTTACTGCAGATTACTGGTATACTACATGGCTGATCTGAAGTATCTTCATCTTCATTTGGGTTGACCTTAGGCTTCTCGTCGGATTGGAGTTCATTGTCGTCTTTTGCAACATCACAGAGAAGAGTGAGACTCACATCCTCAATGCCAGATGAACTTTCTCTCGAATGATAGCCATTATTACTCGCAACAAATGATGTTTGGTCACAATTTAGGACAACATCTATGGAACGAGAAGGAGAGGGGCTGGGAGCTTTGGGAGAAGGTTGAGGATGATAGTCTGGATCATGCTCTTCAGTAGCTGAAGTCTCTAAGTCTGAACTCTCTTGGTTCAAAAGAGGCAGAACTGGACTTCCAGCACTAAGAAGCATCTGAATGCGAGAGTCCAGGCTGTCAGGTTTTGATTCTGGAGCAGGAGACTCAGGAGAAGAACACTGCATTATAGGCTCTGAAAGATCTTCTGTGGTTTCAGAGGTAGGACACGGTTTTGGGGTATATGAGTGAGAAGACTGGCCTTGTGGTGGACAATGATTTTGGCTCACCTCTTGAGTTGTCTTACAAGGTACTTGAGTAGCACTGAAAGTATTTTCTGACTTATTTGCATTTATCTGCATGTAAGGAGGAATGTGATGAACATCCACTCCAAAATCCTTTTGAGGCAGCACATCTAAATTAGGAAGTGATGGAGGATCTTCACCAACAGATCTGTGATTAACACTGAGGCCCTTGACTGAGCCAGTAAAGTTTTGACCTGTGAGCTTATCCGAATGTGATGGTGTGGTTGGAGCATCCTGAAATTTTCTAAAAGGCAGTTGACTGGCTGTAGATCCAGAGCGATAGTGAGCTCCCCTATATACGGGTCTATGTATATAGTGGTGGTGTGGCCTATGGTTATATGCATTTTGGTACTCGCTCTCAAAAGGTCGGACTCGGTGTCCTCCACGAACATGATTGTTAAGGTGAGGATTGCATCCTGGAGTTCTTTGCCTATTTGAGAAGCTGCCATTTTGACAGGGAGCTCCACCTAGCTTCCAAAGGTTTTGCACAGCACCTTGAATAATGCTAGGTTTACTTGAGGCTGGTTGAGTCAAAAGATCAGACTGAAGCTGTGAGATGTTTGGGATGGATTGAATAAAAGAGACACCGGAGGCACTGTTTACAATGGCAGATTCATTTGGGGTCTTCTCACACTGAGATGGTGTGCCTGGTCTACTGTGGGTCAGAGAAGGGGTGCAAGGGGTATCTTGGTATTGAGGGGTCTGCCAGAAGCTATTGGGTGTGTCCTGATGCATGCTGGAGTAGACGGTATCCATGGATAAAGGAGTAGAACAATCCAACGAAGGGGAGCCATTACATATTGAGGATGATGATGATAATGTGTATGTCAGCTTCTTCAGTGGTTCACACTCCTGAAATATTGAAAGAGACTTACAAGTGAGCTAAAACAATACTGTAAATCCAGACAAGTTTCCAAAAAAAAAAATGTCAAGCAACGCTTATGGTCTTGTACTCACAGTTAAAGAGTCAGTGAATGAGGATGGTGACTGGGGTCCCCAGGCTTCTTCTCCAACAGGGAGAGTAAAAGGTGTATAAAAACCACTAACAAGCATCTGGAAGTATCGGTTCCTCTTTACACCTAAAACAATGAAGATCATGAATGTAATGTAATGCACGTAAATACAGAAAATGTGGTAATTAAAACAGATTCCATAGACATGTTCATGAAATATTTTATTTAGAAGATACTGATAATGTATTACAGAAAAAAAAAAAAAAAAAAAAAAACTAGAGGTAGATATGTACTTACCTTTGGGGTCAAACTCTACATGGATGTTGTTTCCCATTACAGAAATGTTGTGGAGGTTTTTTACTGCATTATTTGCTGCCTTTACAGATTCAAAAATAACTTTCGCTATTCCTAAATGCTTCGTATTCTTTGGATTGTATAAAACTTTCACATCTTGAATCTCTCCAAAGATTTTACACATTTCAGATAGGAATCCATCTCTTATGTTGTCATTAAGCCTTGTAAATGTCAGCTCCTTCGGTGCTCCAACATAATTCTCATCAACCTAAAAAAAGGTTTATTGATAAATGGCATTATTTTTGTTGATGTGTTTTGGATGCGAGAAACCCCAAGGAAATATTAATTGCTCAGATAGCATACATTAACATCTGTTTGATACTTTTGAGAAATGACTATAAGTTTGAAAACACTTCAGATTATGTGATGACAAATGTTACAGAACTTGTTTGGGATCTCAGAGACCTCAGGAATAAACAATTTAATTTTACTGAACTAATGTTTACATCTTAAGATTACTGTATTGATTTTTTCTAGAATAAGTTTTTGTTGGGGTCGGATTGATCCCAAAAACTGACAAATTCACAATAAGCTTTCTTTAAAAATAAAAAAGTGAGAGGAACACGGTTAAATTGGATAGATAGATAGATAGATAGATAGATAGATAGGTTGTTTAATGATAAACAAATGAAAACACATAATAAAAAATATTTTTACACATTTTTTTTTCTCTGGGACCCCAAACACAAGGAAAGTCAATACCAATATAACATGTTTATTAATTTTTAAAGCTTGCCTTTAATCAACATAGTACTAACCTTAAATTTGGGGACTGAGAGATCTGTTTCTTTGAATTTTGTCCAAAAACGTGCAATTCTAGGATCTCGTATAACATCCACAGGGAAACATTCAGGATGCTGGCAGACAACAATTTAGTAAGCTTCATTTGTACAATGCAGAATACATCTAGACAGTGTAAATTAGATCTCATTAAGTTGGATAACTAATCCTTATGTTAACATCTATATAAATATTAGTAGCTATTATTGTTCTGCTTGAAACCAGATGTACTCACCGGTGCGCTGAAGTGCTGTCCATCATAACGGTACAGTTTCTGACTTCCACCGTTCAAAACCGGATCAATAATCAGTTTGTAATAACTCCAGTTTGGAGTTGCGTCTTCCAGGGGATCACAACTATCGGTTTTAACCAATGCATCTAAAATTGTGAATCACAGCACACAATGAAAAGTACCGTTTTCACGCGACGGAAGCTCTGAGTCATGAATATATAGGTAGGCCTACTACTAACAGATATTTTGATACAGCTTCATATCTTACCGTTATCTTTCCGTTGACCCTCCTTTTCGACGCTTTCGAACATGATTCGCAGTCATTGTACAATGATAGTGAATTACTCTTTATAAGACGCTGATTAAAAGGATATTTCCTGTAAATATCAGGAGGCTGTTGTCAGGAGGACATTGTAGGTCTTATAGTGTCTCCCAAGAGGAGCAGCGCATCACTGCTGCACAACAGGTGGAAGGAACCTGCGGCCACACCCGCGCTGTCATCAGGACAGAGAGAAGACTGAATCACTGCGGATCAGCAGAATCCTGCTTTTAGTATGAAATATTATAGATAACCATTAACTAATACAAAATATCGTTGAAAATATTTACAATTAAATATCTGCTAGTTAAAAAAAAAAAAAAACGCATGCCAACATTATTATTGTTGTTATCATTATTAATATTATTATTAGTCGCCAAATAAAAGTTGTGAAATGTAATTATCTCTAAACTTGATTTATTTAATAAAGTACAAATAATGCTCTTGTTTTAACCTACTCTACGACCAAGGTGAGTTGTAACAGTGGGTGGATTGGGTAGTAAAACTAGGAAACATTTAATTTTAAAACAGCATTTCAGTTGTGAAAATTACTCAACAAATATATTAAAGATAGATTAAAACACTTAAAGGGGTCCTATTATGCTTTTTCACTTTTTGAATTTTAGTCGGTGTGTAGTGTGTATGTTTGGGCATAAAAAGATCTACAAAGTTACAAATCTCAAAGTCCACTCGAAAGGGAGATATTTCGTTTTTAAAAAATCCCTTTTCAAGAACTACAACGAACGGCTCGTTTGGACTACAAAGTTGTTTTCCTGTATTTGTGACATCACAAATTGGTCCATTAGAATATCATTAAAATAAATCCCGCCTCCGGAAATTCGAATGCACTTCAAAATCTAAACCCGGTGCGAGCGTTTATATCACTGTATTTCTGAAGGAAACCGACTGTCTTCAGAAAATTTTGGATGTCATTTTCATTTCATCTTGCATATAATGTCTGATAAAGCAGCGTTTGTGAGCGGAGCTCTGCTTTGTGTACAGCGTTACCGGTGAAACCTCGCTCACTCCCTCTCCAACAGAGCCTCCTGCTGGCAGAGAATTAATTTGCATATATATGCCGCCACAAGTAGTGTAACTCTGTGGGACTATGGTATAAATAAATTCAACTGTATAACAGTTTCACTGCAATTCATGTCATTAAAGAACAATAAACATAATACATATTACTGTTGCACTTATCTGTACATAGTAAATGCAGTTATTTTTAAGCTGTTGTTGACATCTTATCTAAAACGTGATTTAGCCAAAAAAACAACAACAATATCGGTACCACTTTAATATGTCTTGCAATAGAGTGGGGGAACTATGACGTCGCCGTGGGTTCCTTCGAGATTTTCCTATGGGGTTTTATAATGGGGTTTTTCAATTTATGAGTAAAATAAAGCCTGTGGTAAACATAACTTGACGATACTTTTACGTTTTGTTCTACAACGTAAATTACACACATCCATACCCAAAACTAAAAATTTGAAGCAGTTATGTTCATTTTTGAAAACGTATGTTTTTAATAAGTAACTAGATAAGAACGTTTGGGCTGTGTGTGCAGTTTACATTGTAGAACAAAACGTAAAAGTATCGTCAAGTTATGTTTACCACAGGCTTTATTTTACTCATAAATTGAAAACCCCCATTATAAAACCCCATAGAAAAATCTCGAAGGAACCCGCGGCGAATTACTCTTCCGGGTTCTGACGTCATAGTTCCCCCACTCTATATCCGTGCTTACACAGGTTCTGCGCAATCCTCTTGTTCAATATTCTCGGGGTCTGAATTGATATGGCAATATTGACGAACTTGCTGCTTTGTCAAGGGGCGGGGCAGCACTGAAACACCGTCTAAGCTGTTCGCCAATCACAATGCACTAGGACAGCTAACCAATCACAACACATTTCGTTTTTCGGAAGGCAGGCCTTCATCAAACCCGGAACTAATCGAGCCGTTTGTGCCAGGATGGGGAGAATGTTATTGTAATAATGTAAATTAATTATGTGAAAAATAATGCGATTTTCGAACCACCAAGCATGAGAGCATGTTCTAGTACACCCACAAAACAAAATCAAGACTTTGTAAAAGAGCATAATAGGACCCCTTTAAAAAAAAAACATAACCTTAATAATTTTTACAACTGTGGCAAATGTAGGCTATATTTTGGCCTTATCTGTATTGTGGGTCCAGTAGAAATAAAAGGGGCAAGTAAATGTTGCAACCGTCATTGAATGCTCAGACACCACCTTTTTTTTTTTTTTTTTTTAAATTTAAGTGAAAGTTTTAAGTAGTAAATGTTACAGTAACTATATATCAAACTAAACAAAAGAATCTGCTGATTTAGATTATTCCAGTTCTGTCATTTAATAGGCTATCCATTAACCTGTGGTTAAACTGTTTTACAACTTGCAACACTCTCCTGGATCTCTCCTACAATAAGAATGAAATCTCCTGGGATGGGGAAATGTGGGTACTTTCCAGCATGGTTAACGTAATGAATTCACATAGATTAAAATTTGTAAGAATTAATAAGAATTTTAAAATTTTTCTTAGTCATGGGAATAGCTCATTGTCTCAAGCTGTCTGAGACAAGTGTAAACTATTCATTCATTGCAACAAACTTTTTCAGTGGACACGTTGGCTAAATTTTCTACCACGTACCAGCACACTGGCACTGCAGGCCTGTCTTTAAAATTCAGTGGGATTGGAGCAAACAGTTTTATGGCTCCCTTTGGCCCAATAAGTAAGCTATACCGTAGAGGACCTCTTCACTGGAAATGGGATAATATTTTCAGTTGTAATGATGGCCCTACTGCTGGTATCAAGCTTAGTTTTTAAAGTCAAATTTATATTGTATAAATGACATCTTGTATTTTGTAAATTATATAAACAAATGAATACTATAAATCCATAACAGGACAAACCCACACATCTTAAAATACAGAATGTTACATTTATTTTATTCAAAACACACATTCAACAAAGCCAACAAGTTTTCGACCAAATTTGTTTATGGAAGAATAATATTTTAGCATTAATATAAATATACAAGATAAGCATATTACAATTTAGCACATAACAAAATATATCAATACATACAACATAAACAACCTTTAGCCTATATTATACTAAAGCATATCATGTAAAATGTTTCTGATATAAGCAAACAAACATATCCGCTATCCATTGATCCACTGAAGTCACATATTTAGGTATAGAGATTTTAAAGAATGAAGAGAGAAGATGTGAGCTAATGTGAGCCCTATCACTGATAAGGCAAAGAAAAAGTTAAATCGGTGGTTACTTAGAGATTTATCTTTAAGGGGGCTCACCTATGCAGCTCTCTCTAGCAGTCAACAATAATATTTGCAAGACTATTTATAATATGCTCTTCAAATGAGGTGAGACCCTTCAGCAAGGCACCGGACCCCAAACTGCTCCCCACCGGGTGCTGCAGCAAAAATGGCTGCCCACTGCTCCTGGTGTATGTTCACAGTGTTGTTTAACACAAAGCAGTGTGTGTATTCACTACTCACTGCTCTGTGTGTGCACTTGGATAGGTTAAATGCAGAGCACAAATTCCGAGTATGACTATACTTGGCCACACGTCACGTCCTTTCCATCCTTTCCTTTCCTATATCTGCAATAGACTTCAGCAGATGATTTTGCTAAACTAACACAATTCAGCAAGACAACACCATTAGCTGACACAACATTTAAAATGTACTAAAGTTTAAAAACTTGTAATATTGAGTTAATACACATTAAAACACAAACAAACACAATCTTACCTGTGAAAGTTTATCCATCCTCATTGATTTTTATTGTGAGAGACAACACATTGACCGTTCCAAGATGGCATATTGTTCTCACTTTGCCAACATTTCTAAATTATGTTTGCAACAGCTGTAAGTTTTTGGAGTAGCCTGGATGACTGTGAGACTCCTGGCCTGGCTAAAATTTTGTCCCAGACCGGCATTAAATAATTTGTGAATATTGTAAATATCTGTGTCTTGAAACAGTTGGAAAATTGAAAGTGTGCTGCAATTATATGGATGTTTTGCCAGTCAGGTTATTAAAGTTAACGAAAACTATTAAAAACATTAGTTGAAATAAAGCTGAAATAATATAGTCCTAAAGCAATTGAATGGAGAAAAACTGAATAAAAACACATATAAAATGAATAAATAGCCCTATTCGTGAAATATATTTGACTTAAATAATTTACAGATTAACAAATAAAAGAAAAACTGCGACAAGTTCTATGCTGAGTTTCTGTCCATTTTTCTAATGCACATTACATTCATGGAAAGGAAATCAAGATGGCAGAAAAGATCTGATTGTTTCTTTATTTTGAAAAGCACAATGTTTTGTTGTTATTGTGACTGTAGCCTACATAAATAAAAGTAGACCCTTTATAGTTTCATATGATGTCAGTTTCTGTTGTCCTAAGGAACAAATTCAAGTGATTGCGCGCGCACACCCAACATATCAAGCTTGCGTTCAGCCCTGACAAAACGGTGCAAAACGTTTTTTAAATGGAAATGGTGGTGCTGAACGGTCTGTTCTGATGACGCAAGAGTTGGAACTATGGCAGCTGAGAAGGCCATTCTTTGTGTTCTTTTTGAAGAATTTTCGTAGCCTGATGAAATCGCATACTTCCATACTATATAGTAGGCAGAAAGCAGCAGGCGAACAAGTTCAGCTGGTTTCTGTTCATACAACATCTGTCAATAGAGCCCAATTTTCAGAAGCTTCAAAGTTTCGAGTTTTACTCTGTTTAAATGTTTTACAGGTAGTGGTGCTCATGGAGAGCAGGCACACGAATGTTTGGAGAAGACGCAGCAGCCAGATTGTCCTGCACATGTTCTCCTGCTCTTGTTCAAGATTGCGTGGTTCAGGGGCGTCATCATGGTCTTCCTCATCCTCTCTGTACACTCAGACAACAATAGCCTCGATGTCCCTTTCCCATCCATGATCAGCTTCAGTCTGACAGCAGCAATGAGGAGCGTGATGGACGGCAGAGACAGGTGAAGGTGGACTCGGTGGTCAGCTGCTTCATCAGAATAAAGCTGCAGAGTTGGCACAGCTGTGTTGAGATAGCAGTATATGGGTTCACCGCCTGTATATACATGATTGTTAGAACGATAAGTTTGAATAAAGCTTTGTTTTATGTGTCGTTGACTTGTATTTGTATTTTTATTGTGATTATTTTATTATTATTTTTTACTCATTTATTCATGTTTCCTGTTGTTGTCAGTAAATAAAATATAATTGTTTCATTAACTAATGCATTAATTCATTGCTTGAATGAAAATTGAGATGTATTCACTTTGGCTGCATTTGTCTAGTGTGTATTCATGCATACCTATGGCATGAGACAAAATTATTGGTCAGCATTTATCATTATTATTGTAGTGTTGGGGTGAGCTAGTAATGCATTCTGGGGTAATCATCTTTTTTAAGTAGTAATACTTACATTTTTCCAGTATAAAATCAACAGTCTTCTCTAAATGCGAGATCTTCGAGCAGCTGTACTCTCCTTTATGCAGACATTGCAAGCACTGCAAAGGCTGAGGAAAACAGTACTAGGTTGTGTTGTCGAGTTATTGATGTTACAAGGTGTTAGTGCATCTGTCCCTTTTATCTTTTTTTTCTTTTTTATTTATTGCACAGCTTAATTGCATACAAGATCAGGGAAAGATGGTTGTGTCTTTAACAATAAACAATCATAATGACAAAAAAAAAAAAACATAAATACAATGGGTTTGCATACATCATAGTATGAGATTTACATACACGGAAGAAAACAAAAGCACAACGACAAGGTTAAATATATTTGAATAATTATAATATTCATATAATCATAATGCATCAAAAGTTGCATTTGTTGTTGTTGTTGTTATTATTATTATTTATAAGCCTGAGGGATGAAACGATACTTAAATTTAACAAGAAACATTAAAATATTTACAGATTTAAAGCTGAATTAAACCTGTCGCTCGTATCTTTTAAGTTGTTGCGCTTGTTATAACGTCATAGGTCACATGACAACGTAAACATGGCGGATCGCATTCATACTCAACGAGATTTGGCTGTAGAGTACGTACTCTTTTAGCGCTCGATAAGTAAGTACTTATTGAAATTAAGTACCTACTCATTGAGTATGCGGTTTTGAACACAGCCCGTATCTCCAAACACCGTTACCAGGAAACATGTCGTTCAACCCGGAAACCGTAGCAAAACCTTATGCACCGGTGTGAGCTTGAACGTGCCCCAGTTCTAGCAGGCTACTTGAAATCACAGCCTGTTCATTACCAAAATAAAATAAGCCTACCAAAAAATTTACACTGCTAAGCCTAAAAAGATTTTAGTTAGCTGCTATCCTTCCAAAGTCGGTGTTGAATGCTCTGTTACACCATTTAAACACAAATAAAATGTTTAGCGTTGTGGAGGAAAAAAAAAAAAAACATTCAGCAGTGATTGATGAGCTTATTTGTAACTTTAAGCCTATTCTTTTGAGAGGTCGAGATTACGAGAAAATCAGAGCCGTAGTTTTGGAAAGCAATTGTTATGTTGTGATCACGTGAAAACAAGAAAGAAAAATAATAATAATGCATAGGGCTTCCATATTTTAGGACTTCTGTAGTATTCCAGAAGCTATTCTCGTATTTTTAATTTTTATTATTTTTTATTTTTCATTTTGTATTTATTTATTATTATTATTATTTTTTAATTTCTTACTTGCCTAATATAGGCTATTTAATTAACTGCTCATTTTCGCGTCTAAATTGACGTCAGCTACCAGTGATCTAACCAAGCTGTCTGTAGAAGTGAAACTTATAGGGATCAAAAACACTTCATACTGAAAACAGGATTACAAAAACCCTGACAGTGTGGCAAATAAACTTCGAAGGGCTGCGAAGTAACATTAAACGATAACGATCAAAACATTGTAGAAGTACACTTGTTTTCTTAATAGCCTGATTGACAAAATGTTCCTGTTTGTGTATATGTTGTCATGCTGGAACGTCGTCAGTGCAGGTAAGTTAATTTACGATTTTCCCGTAGATTTATTTTAATTTAAAATGTTCATTTGGTGTGTGCGGTCACAAATTGTTTCAAATGTTAAACACTGTTTAAACAGAAAGCCAAACATGTAATGCACTGTGAACAGAAAGGGGTCACAAGACTGAATCTGTTCCATTTCCTAACTTATAACAGAAATTCCTGTTTTCCTAAACAGCTGTTGCAATTGTTTACTGTGACTATAGAGAAGATGGCAATTTATCAGGGATAGTTTAGCTAAAGTAAATTGTCATCATTTACTTCCCCTCGTGTCTTTCCAGATGACTTCTTTTTTTTTTCTGTCGAGCACAATATAAGACAACAGTAAAAACAGTGTGATATTCAACAGAAAAGGAGAGATATTGAGTAGCCTAGGGAAGATAAGTGAGCGAGTGCATGTTTTTAATATTAAATCTAGAAATTGGACAGTATGTTATTTGATTTAGTTATCTATTTAGCTGTCTGATTAAGTTTGCCGATGTAATGTTTAGCATATGCACATCAGGGGCATTTTCTCTAAGAAGGCAAGGTAGACATACACCATACAAAAATGTAGTGGGAATTTTCATAGACTTAAAGAAAGTATTTGGTACCATAAATCACGATATTTTATTACACAAACTAGAGAGGTATGGTATTAGAGGTGTTGGTTTGGATTGGGTGAGTATAGTTATCTAAGAAACAGGCAACAGAAATTATCAACATACATGAACATAACTTGTGGTGTACCACAAGGGATCAGTCTTAGGTCCAAAACTGTTTATAAGCTATATCAATGGCATGTGCAGAGTATCAGATATATTAAAATTTATTTTATTTGTGGATAACACAAATATTTTCTGTTTTTCCGGGGGATAATTTAGAACAGCTTTTGGAGGTGATAACAACAGAAATGAATAAATTAAAACAATTGTCATTAAATATAAGCAAAACAAAGATTATGTTATTTGAAAAATATAAAACAAACCCTCAAGTAGAATTGAAAATTGATAATGTAAGTGTAGAAAGAGAAAGGGAGCACTTACAAAATAGAGCAATCAGAATTATCAATAATGTTGGATATTTGGAACAGACAAATTTGTTATTTTTACAGTCAAATAGGCTACTGAAGTTCATCGATTTGGTTCAATTTAAGACTGCGCAAGTTATGTTCAAAGCAAGAAATAATTTACTTCCGGGAAATTTACAAAAAATGTTTATGGAAGGGGTTGGGTATAACTTGAGAGAAGAGTTAAACTTTAAGAACAACTTTAAAAAGTATGTGTATCTCTGTTTGTGGGGTGCAGTTGTGGAATGGTTTAGAGCAGGTGTTAAAGCATTGGATAAGTATTAAACAGTTTAAAATGTTGTATAAAAACACTTTATTAAAAGGATATGTGAATGTATAGAGGTGATTGTGAATGGGGGTTGTAATATTGATTGCATTAGGATGGGTGAATATAGGGTGACGGATTGTTTAGGATAAAAAAAAAAAACATTTGGTTGGTGTTTATTGTTGATTTGTTATCTTGTTAGGAATATAAAAAATATAAAGATACAGATGTAATAAAAGATATACTGGACCAATATAGAATTGAATATGGGGTGGGGAAAATAATAAGCTTTTGCTTCATCCCATCCTGCTCCTTTTTGGACATTTTGTATTGTATAACAACTTATGGACGTGATTTTTCTTTGGTGTTGCAACACATTTGTTGTGTTTGTATATTTTGTTTTTTTATTGTGCTTTGTTCGAAATAAAACAATAAAGGAAAAAATATATATAATTACAAAATATGGCATTAAAAGTGTGTAAATTATTATGTTTATTATTTTAAATTACATTGTTCAACAGCGACACCAACAGTTACTGTGAGAGGCTGTGTTTCTCTTGATTCCCCTCAGCCCAATAAGTTTTAACAGACTTCCTAAAGTGTTCCATGGGCTTGGTTGTGTATAATTGAGAATAAATGGGTAATAGACGCCTTGCCTTGCTTTAAAAAGTGGACGAGAACAAGCGTGAGGTGGTGAGAAATGAGGAGTGATGTAGCTTTCAGAGAAATGAGTGAGGATACAGGTGTATCCTATGAAGAAGTCTTTCTTGTTGAAAAAAAATGACACGTATAAATACTCTTTCCACACAATAATTTTAATTTATGTTTTACTATCGCAGTTTAAATAAACTTTAAAGTTAAGCTTTTCTTGCAGTTCCCTTGAGCTGATGATGCTTTTAAGCAACACTTGAGTTATCAAGAATATTCCAATATAAAAGAAGTTTTCCTTCAATTTCTCTACACTGATTTTCTTTCCTTGCATCCTTCCCTCACAAATAAGAAAGAGAATCACCAAAGCTGATTTAGGGCAAGCCTCCGAGATTGGCAAAAAAAAAAAAAAAAAAATTGTGGCATGTAGGGTTCATTCTACGGCACTTCTCATTCATTTCTATTGTATTCATAAACAGTGATTTATAACAGAAATTCAGTAACATCAAGGCTGTGATGTGATTCATCATCAAGGCACACTTGATCCAAGTTGGCCATTACGCTTTCTCCATTGGTGAAGCCACAGATCTTGGTATCTTCTAATAATAAAATCATCTCTGGAAGCACTTATCGTAGTACTTAACCACACTTCGGAATACCACTGCATCCCACTGTTGTACATTCCTTATTAGAAGGGTCTGGTTTGTTTCCTTCCACTAGCTAAACATCTTATGTAGCTTTTCTTTCCACAGTCTTCTTTGGCTTGTTCACTAAACAAAAGCACTAAACAAATAAAAATGACCTTACTGTTTCTTTGTCTCTTTTTGTGATCAGGAATGTGTAGTTGTATGTAATGATCTAATTTGACACTGCATTGATATTATATTCTTATTCTTGTGTATCCACAGATTCTCACTCACTGATGACTTTGGCAACATATATAGATGGACAAACACCATTTCCTGAGTTCAGTGCTGTCCTGATGCTGGATGATGTGCAAATTGGATATTATGACTCGATTACATGGAAACCTGTTTATCGCATTCATAGTGATGCAAAATACTATGATGAAGAGCAAAGTGATGCTGGTCGTGTATTTCGTGATATGTATAATGGCATGAAAGATCGAGCATTTTATCTTAAAAATCTCCAAAATCACACAGATGGTGAGACCTATAGCCTACATATCAGTATTAACACATTAAACATGTAGCTGTCATATGTTTATTGTTATTTCCTTAAAATATTTTGATGTATCCTTAAGATATTTTGACAGAGAAAGTAATCAATCCAGCATATTCATTTTCAGTTCACTAGATTTTATGTTGTGCTGTGTCAGTGAGGACTAATAAATCTTAAATTTCTTCCTTCATTTGAAGGTGTATATGTTCAGCAGAGACTTGCCGGATGCGAATTGTTGAACGTTGATAAACCAGGCCCAGTTCATTTCTGGGATGCTTTCGGTGGGCAAAATATGGAGGAGTTCATTTTTGACACACAAAAAAATGATATCCAGATAAAAAAGCCATGGATGATATCATGGGACAAAGTAAAATTGAATAATATAAAGTTTATGTATGAAAAGTTTTATTATCCTATCTGCATTAAAGTTTTGCAGAGGTACCTGAATATGGAAAAGAGCAATTTGATGAGAACAGGTGAGAGGATCAACCTGATTAACTTCAGTATACTTAAGATAAAAAAAGATTTGATAAAAATGGCTGAGACAGCTATGCTGATGGAAAATACATGTGCCTTTTAATGCTTTATGTTTCATGATTATAAATTAATAGCTGATGCAATGAACCCAACAGTTTAATAACAGTAGCACTTCTTGTTCTTCTCTTTAGTGAAACCCAGAGTCAGACTCATGAGGAAGACACTCACAGGCTCTCAAGGGCTTCAGATCAGCTGTCTGGCCACTGGTTTTTACCCCCGTCACATTAACCTGACCCTGTTCAGAGATGGTCAGCCTGTGGATGATGATCAGATCACAGGAGGAGAGATTCTGCCCAACGGAGATGGAACTTACCAGATGAGGAAGAGTTTGATGATCAGTGAAGAAGAGCTACGTGAGGGACATAAATACAACTGCTCAATGAAGCGCCTCAATCTTGACAACAAACTGTACATTACATTTGGTAAAGAAAAATTAACAAACCATCAAATTAACAAAACTGTACCAAACAACAAAGCAGACACTAGATTCAATATACTTTATTGTCAATATATACAATACAATGAAATTTAGAGAGCAGCACCTCCAAAAAAAAAAAAAAAAAAATGACTATTACAATATTAGATTAAATAACATTATTATTAATAATTTATTTATTTAATTTTTTTCTGCAAATCATTTGTCACTATTCCACTATCTGTCTGTAGCTTACAGATTTCTTTTCCTGTTGTTCATCTCAGTGTTTTTTTTTTTTTTCCTCACCACACTTTCAGATGTGGCAGAATCTGACCCAGGATCCTTCAGTCTATATCTAGTTATAATATTGCTGGTGTCCATGTGTGCGGCTGTGCTGATCATAGCTGCACTCATCAAATGTTGGAGGAGACGTGCTGCTGGTAAATGTTCTGTTCAGTCCAGTTCATTACATCAAAATGGTTGGTTAGAAAAATAAATCAAACATTAGTTCCATTAGAGACACTCTTTCAAAGTTCACCATATGTAGTTTTATGTTTCTGTAGTGATATTCTCTTCATTCATTATAGTTTAACTGTCATTCTTATTCAGGACGAGGATCTGGGACATCATAGATTATATACTCTACTCCATGTGAGTACACTGTTTTATGTAGCAATATAAATTCAGCAACATGTTTTTTAGATTAATTTTAAAAACTTTCTAGAGATGACAAAAAAAGTTTTTTTTTTTTTTTCTTTTTTCTTTTCAGCATCTGCTATATAAGATGGAAACATGAAAAGTGAGTCTACATGGCCACATTAATGTCAGGACAATACGTGCAAAATTAAACTCACCATTTGCTTAGTGGATGCCATTTAAGTTTTGTTATGATACCATCACAATGATATTTGATTAAGGTACACAACAATAACAGACAATGTACAGTATGTAACATCAAAATGAACCTGTATGGCATGAGATCATATTATTGTTTAAGAACATTATTTGTGTACTCAAAAACTTTTTTTTTTTGCCTCATTTAGTACAATTAATTAAAAGTAACACAACTTTTGAGCATTTTGTAGTAACTTAATTTTATTGCGTTCACTCTACTTAATATGTTTAAAATTTAATTTTACCTAATTTTTTTTTTTTTTTTTTAAACTATATGAATAATTTTTGTAACTAACTGGGCAGTGGATCTGTAGTTCCCTGCTTGCTTTGCAAGGGACTGCATCAGGAGAGTAAATTTAGGGATGAAGTGTTATTGTACACATTTTTCAGACATGTTAGTGTTTAATGTTCAGTTATGTTGTGGAGTTTCTGTAATGTTTTTCCCTGCCTGTTTACTGGCACACATTTTGTGGTTAAACAGAACACAGAAGAGAAGAAGAACAAGAAAGGGTCCTGTCATGTGTTTTGGTTTAGTTTTGAGTTCCCTGTTACTGTGTTTATTTCCTGTCTTCCTTAGTTGAACTTTCCTAGGCCCTGTCCACACAAACACGGTTATTTTAAAAACCGCAGCTTTTATATATGCGGTTAGGCCGTTCATCCACATGCAAACACAGTATCAGGTCACTGAAACCGAACCTTTTTGAAAACTCCTTCCAGGGTTTTCAGAAACTCTGGTTGCAGTGTTGTCGTTTAGCTGGTGAAACCAGAGATTTTGGCTTATGACGCTGGAGTGCGCACTGTTATCTCCTTTGTTTCAGGGCAGATTGTGCACCGCTATCTCCTTTGTTTACTTGAGGGCAAGTCTGTGATATAACACAGGGGAAAAAACACTGTTCCTGTTTAGAGTGCGTCAAATGAACTTTGAAGGGCTGCTATGTAACAATGGACCATAACGATCAAAAACAAGTGCAACGGATACTCGACTGCCATTGGCTAGTCTGCGTTTGAGGGGAGGGGCTTACCGATAGGTCAATTGTGACATATATAAATAAAGGAGAATCCTTACTTCTCTTGTAGCTCAGTGTTGATGGCAACCTATATGATTAACTTTGCAATTTAAAAATATATATTGTAACTGTCAAAGTCATGTTTTCTCAGAGTTGTGCATTGTTTCTGTTATAAATTCATATTAATTTGAGTTCATTTATTGTTTAAAGATACTTGACTAAAATGTATGAATGTGATATTCACAGTGTAATAAGTAGAAAATGAGCTCCCTTGAAATGTTTAAAGTTAGGGATTCTTTAAGAAAAAGTTACTGTTGAAGCGTAACAGGTCACATGTTGAGCGCGGGACCATTGCATTGTGGGTCAATATAACATGGATGCAGAGAAACCTGAGTTGTATACAGCCTGAAAAAGAGTTCCTTTATCTGCATGGTCTAAGAGGGCGCACACGGTAATTCATCTTTAAATATGTAGCATTTTGTGTATAATGTTGTTTTATATCAGTTTACGTAAACGATGTTAAGTGTAAATAGCGATGTCATTGGATTCTGATTTGTCGCACATGTTCACTTGCATATCAGCTGACATTTGAATGAGAGACTGAGAAAAGGACTGTGAGAAATGCATATTTTGAACATTATATGCTTTATTTCTTGTAGTTTTCATGGTGTCTGCTGAAAAGAGAGCGACAGAAACACAAATAAACAGCAAAAGACATCTGTATGAAGCGTGGCTATCATTTCATTAGACCAGTGCAGCTACATATATTATGTAATATTTAGCATATGTGCATTCATTGTAGAAAGAGGTTGTGTCTGGATCCTCTCCAGAGATGTTCACAAGTCTTTAACTTGGAGTCTGAGTCAAGTCTGAAGTCTCTGACCTGGAGTCCGAGTCAAGTCTGAAGTCTTTGTCGCTGGAGTCTGAGTCGAGTCTCAAGTCTTTGGTCACGAGTCAGAGTCGAGTCTCAAGTCATTTAATGCTTGCTAAAAAATCCCATTCAGAATCCTCATGCACTGAAATCTTCCTATTTACGAAGCTGTTTTATAGGCTATAGACAAAACATATGATCTATGATCTGCTTTGTAAAAAAAAAAGAAAAAAAAAAAAAGAGGTGTTAAGATGTAAGGTTAATATACATCCAGTGTTACTGGATGTATATTAAAGAGTTTGATCTACCATGACACATAAGGAAATAGCCTATGTGACACAGATATTACAAAACCATACAAATTAAGTATTTCTTTATGATATAAGTCAGGGGTAGTCAATTAAAGTTCCAAGAGGCACGGCCTCTATATTTTCTTCCAAGCAGAGGTCCGGACAAAAAAATAAATAAATAAATAAATTTTACATGTATTGTAATTATACATTTTGATACATGTGAGGCCATGTGAAAGAGAATATACTGTTTCTGTTCAGGGTTTTCCTCCTAAAATCTATACTATTTTAATATTTTACTTAAAAGCATTATCTACTAAAAACAATGTAGCTACAATAATCAAAACGTTCTCATCTTAGTGATGAGCTTCTTTTAGTGACAGAGCTTCTGTCACTAAAACAAATTCCTCATATGTGTAAGCATACCTGGCCAATAAAGCTCATTCTGATTCTGATTCTGATCTTGACCAGAAAAGTAAAATAACTAACAGTTTCAAAGTTTAAGTTCTATCCTAGCCATCTAACAACAGTTTTCCCAATTATAATTACATGATTCTTTTGAAATGTTCTTAGCCTACAGATTAATAATGCTAAATGTAGATCAGAAATGTCGTCACATCTGGTTTGAACAATCAGATAGATAGATAAATAGATAGTAAGAAAAATAACTATATTTGCATAAACGACCCTGAGCGCTTGTTATGTGATCCGCTCCACTGTTTTGACGCGCTGCTCATGTAAAATGGTGCTGCTGTGCTGCTCGCGGTCCGGATGGATGCTGGGGTGCGGATGCGGTCCGCCTTTTGAATATCAGTTATGTAAGTATTTAAGGATAAAAGACTCGAGTTGCTTTTAAAATATTCACGAGTCCTTTTCCTCGAGTTGAGTCAAGTCTTTCAGGTCAAGTCTGAAGTCTATAAAAATGTGACTCGAGTAAACAAGTAAAAATGACATGACTGTTTCTGACATTTGTGACTCTATTTGTAGGTGTGTGAATGAATGTATAGTTGTATGCACAAGTACAATTTGACACCTTATAATATTGTATGCTTGTTCTTGTGTATCCACAGGTTGCAACATATACAGTTGGACAAACACCATTTCCAGAATTTAGTCTTTTAGTGATGCTGGACGATTTCAAAATAATGTATTATAACTCAAAGTCATGGAAAATTGTTTATCGCTCCCAGAGTGATTCAAAATACCATGATAAAGAGCAAAGTAATACTACTGTAATATTTCGTGAAAGGTATTACACCATGAAAGATTTATCAATTTATCTTAAGGAGGATCTAAATCACACAGATGGTGAGAGCTATACCCTACATATCACACAAAACACTTAGGGCCAGATTTACAGAGATAGCTCACAAACATCTGGAGCATCCTTGCATATCCAAATTCACCATGTGTCACAGCTTGGTTAAAAAAAGATGTGAAATGGATCAAAATGCAGCCCTGTCTCAAACTCCTGTGAGACCTACGACCTGAACCATGAAGTGCAGACACCTGGCTCCCATCCCCCTTAAAGAGAACCAGGCATGAGCAGAGCTTCTTGACTATGAAGTGAGCGCAGCCAGTCCCCTCGAGAGCTGACCGCTCATATTGCGTGTGATCGTCCGTAATAAAACAGGGACAGGGCGTGACACATTTTCCTAAACCTGTTGGCCATCTTTTGCTTTCTCTTTTCTTTATTCCGTTAAGCAAACAGAAATACATGCACAAACAAGCAAAGCTGTTTCATTGAGATAAATGAGCTGATGATGTGTTATGCAGATGCCCCCAGTGACATCATCTGACTGCCATAGCCAATCAAGAATTGGGGTGTGACGTGCTTCAGGCATAAGTTCACACAGACTGTTCCCATAGGGTCAATACTATGACACAGCGTCGAAGTTCCCTTAAAAAGGGAACTGTTAATTTATTTGAAGCACCTGCTTTCAGTTGACATTAGCTAAAACTGGTAGCTAAATGTCACTAGATGACATCATAATGGCAAATTCACTGATCTATATAAAGATGAATATAGAACAGTGGGCAGATGAGCTTAGTCCAAGAAGTTGCTATATTTGTCCCTAAACTTTTGAAAAAACTCTCAAAAGGGGTGGGGAAGTCACTAAATCTAGCTACAAAATGGCTAAATTGGCAACACTGAGCACCAGAGAAAGACATTATACGAATATATCTTTTGCTATGCCACGTTTTTTCTTTTTTTTAATTTGCTGCTCTGTTTAACAAGCTGTGCCTGTGTTGTTGTAGATTGCTTGCAGCTGATCATCACTGGCACTGCTTGTTTGCAACTACATTAATTTGCGCTATGTTTGGTAGATTGTGTTGGTCATTATGGATGATCTGGCTGTGTCTGTTTTTTCATATGCACGTTGTCAGTAGATCACCCATAGAACTTCTTTTGGTGATGGGATTGCAGTTTCACAATAAATAGCATGTAGCTTTTATGAGTTTATTGTTGTTTCCTTAAAATACTTTGATGTAGGACAGAAAGAGAGAGTAATAAAAAATCCAGTAAATTCACTTTCAGTTCACTACATTTATGTTGTGCTATGTCAGTGAGGACTAATGCATCTTAATTAAATTTCCTCCTTCATTTGAAGGTGTACATGTTCATCAGAGACTTGCTGCATGTGAATTGTTGAACGATGATAAACCAGGTCCAGTTCATTTCTGGGATGCTTTTGGTGGACAAAATATGGAGGAGTTCACTTTTGACATGGAAAAAAATTATATCCAGATGAAAAAGTCATGGCTGATAAAGAAGACCAAGTAAGACGGCAATTTTTGTATAAAAATATTTATCATCCTACATGCATTAAAATTTTGCAGCGATACCTGCAAATGGAAAATAACTATGTGATGAGAAAAGGTGAGAGAATCAGTCTGATTAACTTTATTGTAATAAAAATAGAAAATCATAATTGACAAATATGATACAGACAGCAGTGCTGACAAAAAAATATAAAAATGTATGAATTGATTATCAATTGAATGGATGACTGATGCAATGAACTCAACCGTTTTAAAGCAGTAACACTTCTTGTCCTTCTCTTTAGTCAAACCCAGAGTCAGACTCATGAGGAAGACACTCACAGACTCTCAGGGGCTTCAGATCAGCTGTCTAGCCACTGGTTTTTACCCCCGTCACATTAACCTGACTCTGTTCAGAGATGGTCAGCCTGTGGATGATGATCAGATCACAGGAGGAGAGATTCTGCCCAACGGAGATGGAACTTACCAGATGAAGAAGAGTTTGATGATCAGTGAAGAAGAGCTACGAGAGGGACATAAATACAACTGCTCAATGAAGCGCCTCAATCTTGACAACAAACTAGACATTACATTTGGCAAAGAAAAAATAACAAATATTCAAACAAACAAAACTGCACTAAACAACTAATATAGGCATTAGATAGACATTAGATTCAATTTACTTTATTGTCATTGTAAACATTACAATGTAATTTAAATCGGTCCAGTATTTGTCTGTTGCTTACAGCTTTCTTTTCCTGTTGTTTATCTCACTGGGGATTTTCTTTCTCACCACAGTTTCAGTTGTGGCTGAATCTGACCCAGGATCCTTCAGTCTGTCTGTAGTTTTCAGCATGCTGGTGTTCATGTGTGTGGCTGTTCTCATCATAACTGCACTCATCAAATGGAAGAAGAGACGTGCTGCTGATGTAAATGTTCTGCAAACTCAGAAAAAGAAACCAAACATCAGTTACTTTAGAGACACTCTTTCAAAGTTCATCATATGCAGTTTATGTTTCTGTAGTGATACTCTGTATTTATCATGGTTTAACAATCTCATTCTTATTAAAGATAGGGCTTTCCTCTTTAATGTGAGTACACTATTTTATGAAGTAATACGAATACAGCAACGTTCATTTTAAGATTTATTTTAAAAACATTCTAGAAATGAAACTAAAAGACTGTTTCCTCTGTTTCAGCTCTGTGCAAAGTGAAACATAAACATTAAGTCTATATGGGCCCATATAAGGTCAAAACAATACATTATAGGTCTAAATTATCTCCTGCAATTACTGTTTGTTTTTTGTTTTTTATTATTATTATTTCTTTGTTTTTGGTTCAAGGTGATCTACTTTTTTTATGCTGCTATTTTGTACTATACATGCAGAAAATATTTTAGAAAATTGTAAAATTTGTTCAAAGAATGCCATTGCACTTTAAGATTTATTCCATTCTGTTTACTTAATTGTTGTTCCTACTGTGTAAAGTCTGCCAATGTAATAATTTTACTGTCCACAAAAAAAAAAAAAAAGGAAAAAACAATCAGCTTTACCAAGTTAGTGTTCCTTACCAAGTTTTCCCTGCCTGTTTCTGGCACACATTTTATTGTTAAAATGACACAAAAGAGAAGAAGAACAGAAAAGGGACTATAGTTTAAAAAAATAACCATATCATAAATGTTTTGTGCGAGGAAACACTGCACAATTATGTCATTTTCTGTAAATGTCTGATTAATGACTGTTGCCCTGTGTATGTTTAAATCTCGTCTTATGTAAGCACATCTTATATATGCTTAAAGAATAATATATATATATATATATATATATATATATATATATATATATATATATATATATATATATATATATATATATATACATATATATATATATCTTAAACAGCCTTCTGATTGAGAACCTTGTGCAGACAGGGCTTTTATTTTGGCCTGGCGTTAGACGTCATAAGGCTGCGCCGCTCTCAGCTGGTTCAACAGAGGTTTGCGCTTTTGAACGTTTGTGTATTTAAGGTGTTTGAATCTGTTTATAGTAGTTTACAAGTAACATGAAATCAATCAATTACTTGTTATGTGAAGTCCGTGTGCCGCTTTACGGTTACATTTGCAGACCATATCAATACAAAAATGAAATGAAACCAAACGTTTATTATTATTATTGTTGTTATTATTATTGCAGTTTTCATTTAGACCCAAAAATTCTGTCATAACCTCTTAAGACCCGAGAAAAAAGTTTTAGGATTTTTTTTTTTCATGTCTTTACATTGTTTAGAGCATTACAAATAATGTAAAAAAGAAAAAGATATTTCATTCATAAGTTATGCTATGTCCATCGGGACTCAATTTCTTTAAAGAATAAAAAGACATGAATGAACATGCATAGGCAAAAACAATTGATTTTTTAAATCACCACATTTTTAGTTTAAGATTTTTTTTTTTTTTTTTTTTTTTTTTTTTACCAAACTTTGTATAAAGATGATTCTCAACTGTTATAACAGAATGATTCGATATACCATTTTTCTTTCTGCAAAATGTGTGTAAAATGGTCATAAACGGGTTTTCTCATTATATACAATGTATCTATAAACTAAATCTAATTTGCATATTAATGTGTTTTTGGGGCAACATGTAATGAAAAAAGAAGTGTACACAATTTAAAATTTAGACAGATTTAAATGATAATTTCAAAATATTATCATATTTCCATAAGAGTGTCACTAAATTAATTTCAGACATTTTTGAAGACCAAGGAGAGGGAGTGATCATAGTGAAACATCCAATCATTTGGTATCTCTGAAAAGCCCTGAATGTGCTCTGTACAGGACATCCAGACTTAAAACTGTGGCATCAGAGTCTCAGAGAAATTCACGAAAATATAACGTCCTCATATGAGGCCGCAGGGTCTTAAGAGGATAATTTACACACACTCACGTCGTTACAAACATGTATGACTTTCTTTATTCTGTGGAACATAAAACATGTTTTTGCATTTATGTTGATATGGTCTGAAATTTGAACTAAGTGTTACATGAACCCTAATGGTTTACCTCCTAAGATTTATGCGTGTTATTTGTTTGCAATTTAATTGTCTGGGTTTGTATTTCTTTCTGTTATTTGTTTTCCTCATATTACACATTACATAATGTCCAAACATACAGGGGGAAAAACTGCTGGTGAAACAACTGAGATCAGCTGTCATCTGTTATTAAGATGGCGTTTATTAAAGAAGAAAGTGAAGACATGAGCATTTCGGAGCCATTCCGAGTGAAACGTGAAGACACCGAGGAACAAACAGGTTGGTTCTCAAATGTGAACAATGTAAATAGTTTTTTTTTTTTTTTTTTTAATTTGCACAAATGTTTTTTTTAAATACAAAACGAATGGGAATTTTGAAAAATGGTGGTCATGTAAGTTCATGTAAAGATTGTCGTGTAAAGATAATTAGCTAAAATAAATAAAAAATAGTGCAATTATAGCCTACCTTTGCCATAATGTCATAATCATTCATCATAGACACTGTGGAATACAGGGTTACATTCATGATTTTTAAGCGATATGTCAGTATACAATACCAAATTTAAGTAGTTGTTACCAATACCA
This sequence comes from Spinibarbus caldwelli, assembly GCA_039654775.1. Lineage (NCBI taxonomy): Eukaryota > Metazoa > Chordata > Actinopteri > Cypriniformes > Cyprinidae > Spinibarbus > Spinibarbus caldwelli. The sequence goes on from CM077249.1 coordinate 19,827,442, forward strand.
GTAAAATTTCACTGTTCTCAGTAACAGATTCAGTATATAACAAAAACTATTGGAACTCTTACACTGTTTAATTATTTTAACTCTTTGCTATTTTTATGCTAATTTAAGTAAATAATACATTAAAACATTAGCATGTAGCCTTCAATTATTTTTAAATTGAGTAAACATGAAGGTCAAGTGAAAAGTCAATGATAAGTAGAACAAAGAAACAGATGATATGAAATAGAATAAGTGTGCTCTAAAAAATGCTGGGATGTTCGCCAACTCAGCACTGAGTAAATATTGGACAGAGTACATGTTGGGTTATTTTGACCTAGCTTGTTGGGTTTTATACATTAACCTTTTTTTTTTTTTTTTTTTGGACAGTGCCGGGTCAGTCAACCTGATATTGAAGGGTTTTCATTTTAAGTAAAATGCACTCTTAAAAAAGAAAAAAATAATTCATAAAATACTCAAAATCATTCAGTAAATATTTTAGGACGTGTCAGGAGTAGCAAGCTGTTCAAGTTCATTAAATGACAATCATATATGATTGAAAAGTTAGTTTCACCTCGGCTCGTGCCATCTCATCTGTCAGAGATTTAAGTTTCAATTTTAACATGTCAAACGCATAGCACGACCACAGCTGTGTCGCTAGCGCACAGATCAGTAGCGTTCCAATTGTAGTCATTGGAGCTACATATAACAGCGATGTGGCACCGTGTTTCAGCCCTGGTTGCACATTTGTTTGGTGGAAGGTGAAACTTCCATGGTGGAGGGGGTATGTGAGGGGGTTCATCAGTTGTATTGACAGTAAAAATGACTCAGCAGCTGAGTTACAGATAAACTACTCAGCACCTGGGTAAAAATATTAAAAATAACCCAATAAAATGACCCAACTGACTGAACCCAGCATTTGGGTTAAAAAAAACAAAATAACCTAAAAAAAATTTTTGTGTGTGTGAAAAGTCTGTTTTATCCCATCTGTTGCTTCAACTGTTACCTTATCATTACTGTTACTGTTATCATTCATTGCAGTTCTGATTCAATCTTACACTTATTGTCACTCCCAAAACTTTGCAGTGTGTACTTAGCAGCATGAAAAATAACTTCAAATCGTGAATGGGTTATATACCGAAAGCGACAAAATCTGCCAGTCAGTTCATGTCAGCGCAAACTCACTGACTGAGCACTTTTGCAAAAACTCCCGTTAATCGAAAATCTGTCTGGAGTACATAACGAATCTCTTATTTAGAATGTCTTTATTACTTTATTGCCTATAATTGTCTGTGCCTACAATGTTAAACACTTCTAACACACATTGTAAATAGAATCCCTGATTTCTGTTGTTTTGTGCTATTAAACTGAGGTTTGCCTTTTTCACTTTAGACCTGATGCCACTTAAAGAGGAGAGTCAAGAACTGAATGAAATGGAGGAGAAAGAGCAGTATGAGAAACATGATTTCATAACTGGTGAAAAACTTTGCTTGCAGACTGAAAAGTCACAAAAACTAGCGCAGGAGAAAGAATCTAAAAGTTATTTCCCCTGCCATCAGTGTGGAAGCGTTTTCGGTTCTGCAGGAAGCCTTAAAATCCACATGCGAATTCATGCTGGAGAGAATCCTTTCACATGCGATCAGTGCGGAAAGAGTTACACTCGAAGCAAGACCTTAAAGGATCACATGAGGATTCACACTGGAGACAGACCTTTCACGTGTGATCAGTGTGGAAAGAGTTTCATACGTAAATGCACCCTTAATTTACACATGAGAATTCACTCAAGAGAGGACTGTTTTATATGTCATCAGTGTGGAAAATGTTTCATGTCTTTAGAAGACCTTAACAAGCATGTGATAATTCACTCTGGAGAGATGCCCTTCAAATGCCACCAATGTGGAAAGGGGTTCCAAGTAAATAAGAACCTCAAGAGACACATGATAACTCATACCGAGGAGAAGCTTTTTAAGTGTCATCAGTGTGGAAAGTGTTTAAAACATGAAGAATCCCTCAATTGCCACATGAAACTTCACACTGGAGAAAGGCCTTTCACCTGCCCTCAATGTGGAAAGGGTTTCATATATAAAGGACACCTTAATGATCACATAAGAAATCACACAATAGAGAAAAATTTGAAATGCCGTCATTGTGGAACGAGTTTCACAGACAAAAAACAACTTAAAATACATGAAAATACTCACACCAAAGAGACACCTTTCTCCTGCTCTCAGTGTGGAAAGAGTTACACACTTAAAGGAAACCTTAAGACTCACATGAGATCTCACACTGGAGAAAAGCCCTTCACTTGTTCTCAATGTGGAAAGAGTTTCATACACAAAGGACACTTTAATAGCCATGTGAAAATTCACGAAAAAGAATGATTTCAAGTGCCAACAGTGTGGACAGAGTTTCACAGACAAGAAACATCTTAAAAGGCACGTAAACATTCACAGAGGAACGAAGCCTTTCATGTGCCATCATTGTGGAAGGATTTGTACATGCAAAGCAAACCTTAAGATTCACTTGCGAATTCACACTGGAGAAAAGCCTTTCTCCTGCCCTCAGTGTGGAAAGAGTTTCAAATTTAGAGGAAACCTTAAGACTCACATGAGGCTTCACACTGGAGAAAGGCCGTACACGTGTCTTCACTGTGAGGAGAGCTTCATTTATCCAGGACAGCTGAAAATTCATTTGAAAACTCATTCTGGAGAGAAATTGCAGTGTTCTGAATGTGGCAAGAAGTTTACAAAAAAGAGCAATTTCAAAAATCATATCCGCATTCACTCTGGACTAAGGCCGTTTAATTGTGATCAATGTAATAAAAAATTTCCTTTGTCATCACACTTAGAGATACACCTGAAAATCCATGCAGACAAGAGACCCCATTTGTGTTCTTTGTGTGGAAAAAAAATTTAAATGGCTCTGTAGTTTAAGATCGCACAAGAGATTTCATATCCATGTGAAACCTATGATCAGAGCAAGCTACTTAAAAGGAAATCAACAAAGGCATACTGGAGAAAAACCTGACAAGGCTTCAACATCATGAAAAGTGACTTTTGTGGTGGTCATGTGATGGTGCCTTAATTTTGTTAAACAAAACTGCTGCTCTTTGTCTCTCTGATAAACATTAAATACATTAAATACATTTTTCCAGGAAATTCTGTTCTTATATTATTTGCATCTAAACACAGAAGAATGTCTGGCTACTATATTGTGTATTTGTGTGTGAGGCAACTATTTATAATGTACTTTCTTTCAGTGCACTGCCTTTTCTTTATTATTTTTCTTTGATAGCCTATCAAAATAATGAAAACCATGCATGTGGACTCATCTGGCCAGTCAGAAAAAGAAGCCAGAAGTTTAATATAAACAAGACCATAAACTTTCTGTCCATAAACTGGAATAATGGTTAGGGGAACTGCAAAAAAAATAAAAAATGTACCATTTGCACATTCAGTATTGCGATATAAAAACGTGCGTTCTATTGCCTTTCAGTTTAGACCAATTGCAGCATGAAGATAATTTATTGATAAAGAGAGTTTCTATAACAGTGCATGGTTTCTGAATCTAAACATCAATATTTTGCATTTAGACAGAATCTTGCATTTTGGATGCAGTACTTTTATCGGTAGTTTTTGTATTTTCAGCACATTAGTGGATAATAGGTTTTAAATACATATTTTACCAAGCATACACTTTCACTTTTAATTTCTTTGACATGTTTGACATTTGTATGTGTGTGTGCCTTTCTATGCACTGTCTATGATTTTAGGCAGTGTGTGAACGGGACTTTTATTTTGATCTGACTGTGACATCACATGGCTGGACCGCTTTCCTCTGGCTCAACAAAGGTTTGAGTTTTATCACGCTTAAGTATTTGAGGTGTATAAATCGATACGAATCGATCAATCGATGTGTGGTTTTTTACAAGTAACGTGAAATGAATGGATCATGTGAGGTGCCGTGTAACGCTTTACAGTTACGTTTTCAGTTAATAGGCAAATACCGTTTTCTCTCCTGTCATTCAATTTTAATCTTCGAAATCTTGACATTAAATTATTTGATTACATTACAACCTTTTTATTATTGTATTATGTGTCTGAAAACTGAACTATAAGGCGTTACACGAACCCTCATCGTTTGTCTCGTAAATGGCCCTATATTTATGAGTGTTATTTGTTTGAGTAAAGCGCATTCATTCATATGTAAATAACAAATTAGATTCGGATTTGTATTTCTATCTGTTAATTGCTTTCCTCATATTAAACAAGACAAAATGTCCAAACATACAGGAACAAGAAACTGGGAAGATCTGAGATCCATGTGACAAACTATTATCAAGATGGCATTTATTAAAGAGGAGAGTGAAGACGTGAGCATTTCAGAAACATTCAGAGTGAAAAGTGAAGATGCTGAGGATGATACAGGTTGGTCTATTAGTCGTTGGTTTATTTGTCATTTGTTTTTAAAATGTTGGTCTCTAAACAAATGAACGATAAATTTGAAAAATGTTGCAATCATTTAAATTGTCATAATGACAAATATATATTTAAATAAAAGAAAAATACAGTTTAATGTACTTGTACTTGTACATGTAAAGATAAGCCACTAAATAAGTTATTAATGTTACAGGTTGTGTCTACTGCACACAGCTGACTGAACTTTTGTTTTCTTTAGGGGAATTTCTAACATGTAATGAAGTGACAGGAAAATTAACATGTAATGTTTTGTGTTAATACTCTTAAAAAAGATACACATAGTAGGCCTAATAGTTCTATTTATAAACATATCATACTCAAGAACCATTTTATGCTGAAATTGTTAATTGCGTTTAGTGTTTAGGATTCTTTATTTCTGCTCTTAAAAAAACTGTCACTGTCAAAAAAATTCTTTCAAAGCCACCTCATTATCGATTTTCTGGAGTTCAGCCATCCAGCTACACAGACTGTCAACGTACTCTCAGCAGGTACTTGATATCCTTTTCAAAATGTCTTTAAATGCTAATTTTCAAATTGTAACTGGTTTCATCATACTGTCCTTTTTTCTTTTTAACAGCACATGTAAGGGTGACATGCTCTGTTCAGTTGATGATACTTCTCTCCTATTCTCCACTAAGAAAGTAAGTGAGAGATACAGAATTTATGGTCCGTATTGTTTTGTGAGTTTTCAATTACTTAGGTTTATACTTAAAATGCCCAATCACAAAAACATTAAAGCTATCCAATGATTTTTATCTCTCTTTTTTTCACATTTTTAAAGGACTCACAAACTGTCCATTCACAATGGCTACTTTGGCCTTCATAGACATAATTTATTTTACTTAAACAGCTAAGAGTGTGATTCTGAAGTCAACTGTGTATTTCTACCCAGACAGATACTGTCACACCCCACAGACTCATCATCTGCAAAGATCAACTGCCACTCATTTGTACAAAAATACACATAATGATGGACGTGAAGACATCACAGGCAACTGGAAAGATATTTAATTGGAATTTGGCCTTCTATTACATCTATTTTGTTCCTATTTGTATTTGTGTGCCTATTTGTTCTATTACCTTTTTTTTTTTTTAACTTAGTCTTTATTTATGTTCAAATGTCGTGTAATTTTTTTATGCAATCAGTTAATGATTTTTTTTTTTTTTAGAATATTGTCATTTTTGCTATAATTTCTCGTCAATAATAAAAAAATAATAATAAAAAAAAAAACTGTTGATATAATTTGCTGTCTTTTTTTAACATAAGAGGATGCAATGTATAAATGGCCTTAGACCAGGCAGACAGAGGGGTAAAAAACCCATAATATTAATAAATAAAAAGTAATATTAATACAACTAAGCTATTATTTAAAAGGTTCTTTGTGGAACCTTATAACAAGTGTTCTGGTTTTGCTGCAAGAGGCAGAACCTTAATCCGGTGCTCTTTAGAACCTTTTTTTTTTTTCTTAAAAGTGCATAGCTTAGGTAATGTGTTGTCATATTGCACTTGCTGTCTAAGCAGAATTAACTTTTATGTCTTACAGGTCAAACTGGTTTGTCATAAACTAAATACAGCTTTGAAATCAAACTGCTCAATGAATATCAATGAGTGATTCATATCATTCACCACATACATTATGAAATATGGGTTTATACATGATATACAAGACATATGTAAATTTACATGCTGTAGACCACTTTAGCTTTATAATAAAAAAGATTTAATTTTATAATAGCATATTATGCATACAAGTAATAGCAATTTATTTAGAATCCAAAAATCCTTTCATCAGTCATATAAATAATCATAAAATAGCTGTTGCAGGTATCTAGACTTGCTTATTTGCCATTAATATGGTAATGGAAGAATTAACGTTTAGTACATTGAATAAATATAGCAGTTTGATGTTGGCCATTAAACTGTATTTTTCTTGTATTTTTCTTTTTCCACCTTAGATCTGGTGGTGATGAAAGTGGAAAGTCAAGAACTGTATGAAATGGAGGAGGAAGATCCATATGAGAAGCATCATGGAGAAAAAGTTTGCTTGCAGACCGAAATGGAGTTCTCTCAAAAAAAAGCTCGAAAGAAAAGTTTTAAAAACTGTTACATCTGCCCTCAGTGTGGCAGAAATTTCACTTATGAAAAAAGCCTTAAAAAACATGAGTTAATGCACAATGTACATTGTCCTTTCACTTGCCAACAGTGTGGAAACATTTTCACTACGAAAGGAAGCCTTAAAAACCACATGAGAATTCACACTGGAGAGAAGCCTTTCTCGTGTGATCAGTGTGGAAAGAGTTACACTCGAAGCAAAACTTTAAAGGATCACATGAGGATTCACACTGGAGAAAGGCCTTTTAAGTGTGATCAGTGTGGAAAGAGTTACATACGAAGCAAGACCTTAAAGGATCACATGAGAATTCACACTGGAGAAAGGCCTTTCACATGTGATCAGTGCGGAAAGAGTTTCATTCATAAAGTAACCCTTAATTTACACAAGAGAATTCACTTAAGAGAGAGCCATTTTATTTGTCATCAGTGTGGAAAAAGTTTCAAAGACATAGAACGCCTTAACAGGCATGTGATTATTCATTCTGGAGAGAAACCCTTCAAATGCAACCAATGTGGAAAGGGGTTCCAAATAAAAAACAACCTAAAGGCACATATGAGATGTCACATCGAGGAAAAGCCTTTCAAGTGCCATCAATGTGGAAAGTGTCTAAAACATGAAACATCTCTTAATTACCACATGAGACTTCACACAGGAGAAAGGCCTTTCACCTGCCTTCAGTGTGGAAAGAGTTTCATTCTTGAAGGACAACTTAGTCGTCACATAAGATATATTCACACCGAGGAGAAACCTTTCGTGTGCAATTACTGTGGAAGGATTTGTGAAAGCAAATCAAACCTTAAAATTCACATACAAGTTCACACAGGAGAAAAGCCTTTCTCTTGCCCTCAGTGTGGAAAGAGCTTCATACATAAAGGACTCCTGAATTATCACATGAGACTTCACACTGGAGAAAAGCCCTTCAGCTGCCATCAGTGTGGAATGAGTTTCAGATATAAAGGACTTCTTAATGGTCACATGAGAAGTGTTCACACCAACGAGAAGCCTTTTACATGCCATCACTGTGGAAGGATTTGTGAAAGCAAATCTAAGCTTCAGATTCACATGCGAATTCACACAGGAGAAAAGCCGTTCTCCTGTCCTTGTGGTAAAAGTTTTGCACTTAAAGGAAACCTTACGGCTCACATGAGGCTTCACACTGGAGACAGGCCTTACATGTGTGTTCAGTGTGAGAAGAGTTTCGCCTATCTAAGACAACTGAAAAGTCATTTACAAACTCATTATGGAAAGAAATCACAGTGTTCTGAATGTGGCAAGAAGTTTGCAAAGCCAAGCAATTTCAAAAATCATGTCCACATTCACTCTGGACTAAGGCCTTTTAATTGTGATCAATGTAATAAAAAATTTATTTTGCCATCACACTTAGAGATACACCTGAAAAGTCATGCAGACAAGAGACCCTATTTGTGTTCTTTGTGTAGAAAGAGATTTAAATGGCTGTGCAATTTAAGATCGCACAAGAGATTTCATATCCGTAAACCTATTTCCAAAGCAAGTTATATGAAACGAAAGCAACAAATTCATACTGGAGAAAAACCTGACACTGTAAAAAGTGACTTTAGTGGTGGTCACGTGATGGCCCCTTAATTGTGTTAAAGTTGCTGCTCTTGATCAGTTTAATGTCATGTTTTGGAGCTACAAAGTGTCATGGCTGGACATTTCTGATACTGTTGTGGAGTTATGAGTGGGGATGGAGGAGATACTGTATCACTGTTTTATATTTTGCAGTTTTACTCATTTGTAGGGCCAGGTGGGGCAGTGCCCCACCAAAATATTAGTCCAGTTGAAAACATAGACCTTTTATACAAGCATAATCAATCCTACATTTAACTCATAAATGTATTTCTGTAGCATTCTGCAATGTACAATATTCTGTATCTTTCTAACTTTCTAGTGAGTTGGATATATTAAAATCTCACATCTGACTTTAGTTTAGTCTGCATCAGTTTAGCAACTAGTAAGTCAGGTTGTGAACACTTCCGTTCTTTAACAGTGGACAGGAGGATGTGTGGAGTAGCGTACCAATTTAGTTGAAGTGTAAATCCTTTCGTTTAAATGTACTCGTGTGAATAGCCTGTAAACCATTCTGTTGTGTTTGTTTTGTTTTGTTGACTTGACATCGCTTCATTTTCCTCTCCCAAATTCCTAACATTTTAAGTCAACATTCAAACACATATAACATTTTATGCACAGGTGGATTTATAGCTTTTCAGTTAACATTACAGTGTCACCCTCAGGCTGAATTACACAAGGACACTAGACCTCTTCTAAATGTGTGTCTGCATGTGTTCAGTGATTAAAATGTACAATTTTTTATAATATTATAATATCTATTAAATATATAACTTAAGCTAGTGCTACAACACAGAATCTGCCCCACCTCAATTCATAGCTGCCATTGGTAATCATAAATGAATTTCAAATACAGACCCTTAATGTGATTTTTTTTTTTTTTAAGTAAAGAAAATTGAGCAAGTACATAAAAATAAGTGTCCAACTTAATTTTCATGCCTTATCCCATTTCACTGTGGTAAGCCTATTACATTAATTCAAATTTTGCACTGTCAAGTCAGATTCCTTTCCCACGTTATTTTTACGTCTTCTCGTCATCTCTATAAACACGTGTCCAGTTATTATGTGTGTGATGCATGTTGCTACAATAAATAGTGTTGTCTGACTAGCCAGGAAACTGTATATGTGAATGACAAAAAATCTTTTTCATTCTGTCTAAAAAAGGCCTAAATGTCTTTTTACCATCAGAATATTTCATGTACTTTTGTATTTTTTTACTATTTATGCATATGTATGCAACTATTCATATTGTAGGCCTACCTTTTTTTTCAGTGTGCTGCCTTTTCTACTTTTCTTTGATATTTGATCAGAATAAACAAAACTGTAAGCTATGTATGGACTCATCTGGCAGATAAGAAAATGTCAAGTTTAAGATAAACAAGACTTGGAATTTCAGTCATAAACTTGCAAAACTTTGGAACAATGGTTAAAAATTAATAGACTTTATATAGGCTGTTAGTGGGAACTGCAAACATGGCACAAGTGAGAACAATGAAAACGTCTGAGGCTACGCATGTAATCATGGTTCCCCGAGAGGGAATGAGACGCTGCGCCCTCTAGGGGGCACTATGGGGAATGCAGTCTGCATGACTGGTGTCTGAAGCACGTGTGAAACAACGCCAATCTATTGGCCCACATGGCCCATGACATCATAGGCGGGGTGCCCGGAAGTATAAGAGGGCACCTGCTGAATACGTCATCCACTTAGCTGTCTGAAGGAGACATAGACAGGCAGGCTGAAGGCATGGCAAGGGGTCGCAGTGTCTCGTTCCCTCTTGGGGGAACCATGGTTACATGCATAACCTGAGACGTTCCCCTTCTAGGGAACTCACATAGCATAGCTAGGCAGAACTAGCCTGGATAAACAAGACCACTGAAGAGTCTAACTAGAAAGGCTCAGAGGAGCTCAAGAGATCGCTACTTAAATCCTAGGTAAAGAGTGTAGCTACTGAGCTAGAACACAGCTATCCTCAGATCAGATCAGATCAGATCAGGTCTTATGAAGGCTTGTGGACCAGAATAATATAGCTGATATAGCCTTCCTACAGAGTTGCCTAGACCATCTACTTACAACCTTAGCAGGGGAGATAGCATTGTATAGGCAAAGGCTCAAGGAGACCGCTACTTAAAGACCATAGAAGGGGAGCAGTCACTGAGCTAGCACATAGATATCCTCAGATAGCTATGTACCTAGGAAGGGCTACCCTAAGGGGGACTGGCTGAAACTACTCAGACCACAAAGAGTGGGCTGTCTACTTACGACCTAAGAGGTGAGACAGCACTGTGTAGGTAAGGGCTCAAGAGACCGCTACTTAAAACCCTAAGCAGGGGAACGATCACTGAGCTAGCACATAGCTATCCTCAGATAGCTAGGCTCTAGGAAAGGGGACCACTCCATAAGAAGACTCACCGTAACTGCAGTAGAAGGCAGCTAGCCTCAGATAGCTGTATTCAGGTAAGCCCGACCTGCCATAATGGCTGGAATATAACCACCCTCAGATGGTCATACTGAGGAGGTCCCCAGTCCATGTCAGTCCCACATTAGGCTAGCTAAGCACCGTGTTATTGACCAGGAGCTCACAAAAGGGAGATCCGGACCCTCCGTAAATGATTCACTAAAGAGCGAACACATAAACATCATAGTCCGTGATCAAAGCCTGATGTAAGCTGAGGCCATAACACTAGGGCTAGACACAGCTATCCTCAGATAGCAGTTCACTCAGATAAGGCTGAAGATAGCCCAGACCACGGAAGTGGACCATCTACGTAAAACCCTGAAGGGGAGACAGCACAGTCCATGCAAGGGGTTCACGGAGACCTTTTTTTTTTTTTTTTAAGCAGACTCCAAGCTGGAACACAGCTATCCTCGAATAGCAGATTGCTAGACAAAGACTTCAGCACTTAATTCGGGAGAACTTGTGCCAAGGGGAACCCAGCCTAGTTAAGGAGCTAGGCTAGAACATGGCTGCCCTCAGACCGCCATATTCCATAAAAAAGTAAGCCGAGCTGGAGCATAACCATCCACAGACAGCTACACTCTGGCTTAACACAGGAAGAGGCATTCCCCATAACCACCCTAGGTGCTGAAAACCCTGGGAGAGAAAACTCGCAAGTCTGTTTCCACAGAACATAAAAATATATTCATACTGATAAAAAAAAAAAAAATGTATAGCCTGAATGCACTGTAAGTCGCTTTGGATAAAAGCGTCTGCTAAATGCATAAATATAATATAATATATAAATATATATTCATGCCCAGCGAGGCTCTCCACACACAAAAAAAACATGCATATTAGAGAGGCACAGCCGAGCTGATTATAGCTCTGCCCACGATCCCGCAGGATCAGGGCTGAAACGACTCCATGCTCACAATTCATCGTCATAACAACCCAGTAGTATCGGTGATATCCAACAACCCGTTTAGAGAGGGTGTGTGGATCTCGCAGATCATGACTGAGAAACTGTGCCGCGGCAATGGCGGAACCGCGCCGCGAGACACAAACGCTTTGTTCCGCATCCCTCGGGAATAGGAACGAACGTGAGCGGAGCCTAGACACCGTGACTCATCACGATGCACGCATAACTCTGAACGCGCGTGCTCTTCGCTGAGACAAACGCGAAAGCAGAACATACCCTCGAGTGTTAGAATCCAAACACGGAGGCACACATCCCCTAAAGCGCTGCTCGACTCGAGAGCTATCCGCGGGATCCGATAACCCAAAAAGAGCATCTAAAACCCGCGAATCCCGCGATCCGAGTCTTTGCCGTGCCTGGGCAACAGCGGGACCCGAACCGCGAGACGCAAATACTTGTCACTCATCTCTCAAGAAGAGGGGCAAACGCGAATAGAGCTTCTCATTGGACAACACTCACAATGAGTGCATTCAGCGCCCTCGAGCACTGAACTGGCAAGCTCCTGACCAAGACACATGACAGATAGATCGTGCATGTCCTCAAGTGCCAGAAACCTCTGGAACGGAGGCACACACTTTCCACACCGCTCACCTGCCTTGGTCTCTCACACGCACTTCAAACAGACGGCTCCTGAAGACAGCAAAGAGGATGACATATATTCAGCAGGTGCCCTCTTATACTTCCGGGCACCCCGCCTATGATGTCATGGGCCGTGTGGGCCAATAGATTGGCGTTGTTTCACACATGCTTCAGACACCGGTCATGCAGACTGCATTCCCCATAGTGCCCCTAGGGGGCGCAGCGTGGAGTTCCCTAGAAGGGGAACTGCAGTAATAATTTAAATGAGGTTTGGCAATTGCTATTTGCACTTAAGTGTTAAAGATTGTGACATAAAGATACATTGAGATCAGTTCTAAATCTCAGCATGACTAGAACCATACATCTTGTACTGTACCAAGATGGCGGCGCGGTCAGACGCAGCGGCTGCTCCGGGTCCCAAAAACGGTGTTTTAATGTCAGTTAGTCTTGTCTCCTCATCCTCAAAACCAGAGGAAAAACAACAGAAACATCAGAAAACTACACTGCAACATGTCTACGATCGCCAACGTCTTCTGGAAATCGGTGGTGCATGTAACTATCACCCATCACCAGTGACTACTGAGAAGCTAAGAGGCCTTTGTTTACTGCGGAAGCCAGACCCCGAGACCGCGGACTCACCTACTGCTGCTACCCGCACAAGGAGGTGCCGCAAGCGGTGTGAGAGGGGACGCAAACGCGGCAAGCGCGGAGGCATACGAGCTAGGCTAAAGGCTAACCCCACAAGACCAGCTCTTCCAACAATCTTGCTGTCAAATGTACGCTCAATAGAAAACAAACTGGACCTAATTCGACTCTGTCGGACTACGCAGCGTGAAACAAGGGAGTGCTGCGTGTTTGTTTTTACCGAAACATGGCTAAACAACAACATCCCGGACTCCGCCATTCAGCTGCACGGGCTAACCTGCTACCAAGCGGACAGAGACACAGCACTGTCTGGTAAGACTCGCGGTGGCGGCTTGTGTGTATATTTACAAAGAATGGTGCAACAACACTGTGTTAGTGTCAAAACACTGCTCGTCGCTGGTGGAGTTTATAATTGTAAAGTGCCGACCGTTCTATCTGCAGAGGGAGTTCACGGCCATTGTTATCGTTGCTCTTTATATACCCCCTTGTGCAAACGCTAAGGACGCGCTTCGCGAACTGTACAGCGCTATCAGCGAGCAACAAACAAACAACCCTGATGGCTTTTTCATAATATCCGGTGACTTTAATCATGCAAACTTAAAGACAGTTTTGCCAAAGTTCTACCAACACATGAACTTTGCAACAAGAGAAAACAACACATTGGACTTAGTTTACACAACAGAAAAGAACGCATACAAAGCTGAACCCCGCCCCCACCTCGGGTACTCAGACCACATCTCTGTTATGCTAATTCCAGCATACAAACCACTTCTCAAACTTGCCAAACCGGTCCAAAAGCAGATCACAGTATGGCCAGACAGTGCTACCTCAGCACTACAGGACTGCTTCCAGGACACAGACTGGACCATGTTTAAAGAGGCAGCCACCTACAACAACCACACAGACCAGCAAGAGTACACAGAAAAAAGTGCATTGATGATGTGACAGTCACCAAGAACATCACCACACGTGCCAACCAGAAGCCATGGATGACAGCAGAGGTTCGTGGGCTGCTAAAGACCTGTGATGACGCATTCAGATCGGGAGACAAAGCAGTCCTCAAAACAGCACTGACAGCAAGGACACACGGAGTCTGTGGCAAGCTATTCAGACCATCACAGACTACAAGCCCTTGCCACAGGCCTGTGATGACGACACATCCCTTCCAGATGCACTCAATGAGTTTTATGCACGGTTTGAAATGCAGAATGACAAACCTGCACAAAAACTACCCACACCTCCCAACGACCAGGTGCTCTGTCTGTCTCCAGTCGATGTAAGGAAGACCCTATCTAGGGTTAACCCACGCAAGGCTGCAGGTCCTGACAACCTACCAGGCTGAGTACTGAGAAACTGTGCTGAACAGTTGATAGATGTCTTAACAGATATCTTCAACATCTCACTAAGTCAAGCAGCTGTCCCCACATGTCTCAAGTCCACCACCATCACCCCAGTACCAAAGAAGTCACCTGTGTCCTGCCTGAATGACTATCGTCAAATAGCACTGACCCCAATCATGATGAAGTGCTTTGAGAGGTTAGTCATGCACCAGATCAAATCCAATCTCCCCAATACACTTGACCCGCTCCAGTTTGCATACCGTCCAAACCGATCCACGGACGATGCCATTTCCTCCACCCTCCACCTGGCTCTTACCCACCTAGAAAACAAAGACTCTTATGTTAGAATGCTGTTCATTGACTTCAGCTCAGCATTCAACACAATAATCCCGCAACAGCTCATCAACAAATTAAACCTGCTGGGCCTAAATGCCTCCCTCTGTAATTGGATCCTGGACTTTCTAACCGGTAGACCTCAGTCAGTCCGTGTCGGCCACAACACCTCGAGCACTACCACACTGAGCACAGGTGCCCCACAGGGCTGTGTGCTCAGCCCGCTGCTTTTCACGCTGCTGACCTATGACTGCACTGCCAACTCTGCTGACCACCCCACACTGACCATCGACAGCTCGACTGTGTAGAGAGTCAGCAGCACTAAATTTCTGGGGGTGCACATAACAGAAGATCTCACCTGGACCACCAACACTACATCACTCTCCAAGAAGGCGCAACAGCGACTCCACTTCCTGCTTCGACTTAAAAGAGCAAGTCTCCCTCCACCCATCCTCACCACATTCTACAGGGGAACAATTGAGAGTGCGCTGACCAGCTGCATCACTCTCTGGTATGGGAACTGTAGTGCAGCAGACCGCAAGACCCTACAGTGGACAGTGAACACGGCTGCAAAGATCATCGGTGCCCCTCTCCCCTCCATCCTGGACATTTTCCTTGCACGATGCTCCAGTAAAGCTACCGGTATCGTGAAAGACCCCACCCATCCCTCCCACAGTCTCTTCCAGCTCTTGCCATCAGAAAGACGGTACCAGAGCATCAGAGCCCGCTCCGCCAGACTGCTCAATAGCTTTTTCCCCCAGGCTGTGAGAGCCCTCAATTCCAATCACCTCACCACCCCCCCATCCCACCACACCACACCACACCACACCACGCCACAGCACATGAAAACTGTTGAAAACCTTAAAAACATTGTGCAATTCTGAGTGTGCTACACACAGGTGAGTGGGCTGGATAAACCACCTGTAGAAACACACTCTTTTTCTCTCTATATGCACCAGACACTTTCTTATAAACACTCCATGTTAAAAGGACTTAATAAGATAACACAAATGTTTACTTGTGAATGCATCACAAATCATATTGCACTACTTCCTCCTTAACCTTAAATGCCTCTATTGGACAATATCATGCACAGTTATTATGTAAAGTACTTGTATAGTCTGTCTTAGGTTATGTGTATGTATAGACAACTGTTTATAGTATATGTATAGTTAGATTCAGTAAGTTAGCTATGTAGGTCTAAAAAAATTGTTCTTACGTCTAGTTTTGTATGTTTATATTTATGCTTATTTATGTGGCACCGTGGTCCTGTGAGACACGACATTTCACTCCACTGTATGTTCACACATGTAGTGGAATGACAATAAAGCTCGACTTGGCTTGACTTGACTTGAACTGATGAGTTAACAGTAGCCTTCGTACCCCCAGCGGTCAGCAGGGAAAGTCCAGACAAGCGTTACAAAGACCGCAGCTCAGAAAAGAGGGTCGAGAAAATACTCGCACACTACTACTTTACACAGATAATAATGTTCGTTTGTGTATATCTACTGTCATATTTATCAGCGGTCAGAGCAGGTAAGTCAGATTACTGATGTTCTTTGTACTTTTACACATGTGCTTTTAACCCTCTGATGCATGAATTATTAAATCACAAAGTAATATTTTTTTACGTTTCTTTTTACTTTTAAACAATTGAAAAGTCATGCCAATTTTTTTTTTTTTTTGTCAAAATATAATATTTTGAGGGAGTTACATATCTGTCCACTGTAGTGGACACCATGAATCAAACGTATAAAAAGTAAATCAATAGAACTTAATGGGTAGTTTTTAAAAACACGTCTTTAAAATATTTACTACATGAAAATAACACATATTCTACACATAAGAACATTCAATAACAACAAGCTACAAACACACACAAGCACACACACCCTCCCACCACACACTCGAACACAATCATACACACATATATCTGCACTCATACAGTATACATGTATACATGCCTACAGTTTTATATGACCTAATAAATAAATAAATATAGACTGTAAGCATTGAAATAAATGATCAAATCTGAAGACTATTTAATATTTCTGTTCAATAAAAACCATTCAAGTTTAAATTATATCATAATTTTAATAAAACATACAAAATAAGGCACAACCTATATATAGGCCCAAAGGCAGAATTATACCCTTTGGTGCATGACGTCTACTGTAGTGGACAGGTATATTTTCTGTCACAGAAAAAAATGTACAAGAAAAATATAGTTAAAATCTGGATGAAACTATTTCTGACATCCTATTTAACTGAAAAATATTTTTTGTGCCTGTCTGGTTTTCTGAGAATAAAATTATTTAACACTTATTGCCGAGGTACACGGTGCATCCCCATTTCCTGTCGCCATTTTGAATATATTATGCAATATCTCAAAAAAAAAAAAAATAGATAAAAAGACAACAATTAAATGGAATCGTAGACAACACTTCAGGGGTTCGCCAGTTGGTGGTTGGGACATGATGCTACATCTTAAATGGTTCAAAATGGCTTCCAAATAGCTGTCCACTGTAGTGACCACGATGCATCAGAGGGTTAACCATTGGCAGTAGGCTATGCGATTTCGAAAACACACTATAGATAATAGTTTATGTGGACTTACTAAAAGTAGAAAACGTTTAGAAGCATTTCGTAACAATGTAGTACAACTTGTGCAACAATATAGCCGCAAGATGTGTTTAAATCATCTCTTTATATTTTGCCAGTTTATTCGGCTAAACAATCTTATGAAAGTGAAACTACATACAAGAGAAATCTGTAGACTTTGCCGAGTGCATTCTCGTGCTGAGGAAGTGCAAAAGGTTTTTTACCACAAAATGTCTCATATGACACCATAATGTGTACTTTTATTACTACTTTCTAAAGGTTCTCACTCACTGATGGCATTCGCAACATATATAATCGGACAAACACCATTTCCAGAGTTCAGTAGTGATGCTGGATGATCTTCAAGTGATGTACTATGACTCGACCACATGGCAAGCTGTCCATTGCTCTTATGCTGATTCAAAACACTACGATGAAGAGAAAAGTGATGCTGGTGTCATATTTCGTGATATGTAAAACGACATGAAAGGTCGAGCATTTTATCTTAAGGAGCACCTAAATCACACAGACGGTGAGAACATTAGCATGTATATAAATTTTGATAGAAATGTAAATCACGTTTTGAAAACTGAACAGTAATGAAACTAATAAGTGTTGTGGGCTGTGTTTTCATTCTTTTAAAGGTGTACATGTTCACCAGAGACTTGCTGGATGTGAATTATTGAATGATGATAAACCAGGTCCACTTCAGACATGGGATGCGTTTGATCAACAAAATAAAGAGGAGTTCATTTTCAACGAGGAGAAAAATCATTTCCACATTGAATTACCATGGATAATGTGGGACCATGTACAGTTTGCTCATATGCAATTTTTATATAAAAACGTATATCATCCTGTTTGTATTAAAGTTTTGCGGAGTTACCTGCAAATGAAAAAGAACAATGTGATGAGAAAAAGTGAGAGAACCAAGCTGATCTTTATACACAAAGCTGTAGTGTGGCTTGGTGTGACAGTAAGACTGTATTGTTCTATCATCCTTCTCTGTCAACCCGGTATTGATTATGAAATCATCTGCGAAGCCCCGTTGTTTCAGACTGAGGTAATGCTTTACAATAAACTTCCTTTAGTTAACGTTAGTTAATGCATTAACTAACATTAGGAATACATATGCTACTGTGTTTATTCATCTTTGTTAACCTTATCTCTGGCAAATGTTAATAGATACAACTTTTAATTTTAATAATGTCCTATTAGGAAATTTTGAAATGAACATTAACATAATAAATTATTAATGTTAATGCATGCTTTAGAAGTACTGTGTAATGAACCTTGGTGCTATATTTTTTGTTGGCAATTTGACATGCAGTTTTCATATACTACACACTTGGCCCACCCAGTTTTATGTAGGCCCACCCACTTAAACATTTCTGGGTATATAGTGGGTTTAAGGCTATTTTTGATCAACAGGTAAGTATATTGAACCAAAACTTTTAAAGACAAGTAATTTCCTGACAATTAAAAGTGTTATATAGCCCACTGAATCATACTCAGACTTAATGCTGGCAGCAGTGGAACCACTTGGGAGAGAACTGCCAGGTGACTTATTTCTTAGCATAAAAGAGGATAATGTTAAGAGGAATACCAAATTATTGTTTTAAGTGTGAAAATATAGCAGAAGTAGCACCGACATTCTAAAACAATGGACTTGTGACAAGGCTCCTGAAATAATCAGGTCTTCACTTTAAGTTTTCATTTAGTGATGAGTGAATTTTTGCTAGAAAAAGAGCAGGAGAAATAACATGCAAGTGTCTCAGAGCCGGCAAAAGCTATTAAAAAAGTGACACTTTATCTCACAGAGTATGACGCAGCCTGCAGAAGTGACATGCATGGTTGTTGTCACCACTAGAATTACCTACTGTAGCCAAAGCAAAATAAACTCATTTAACCTCTTCCAAGGCCCATATTTACAAAATAGAGACTTCTGGGAATCCATACTCTGGTCTCAAGAGACCAAGTCAATCATTTCGGATCCAAAAGCATCCAAAATGTTCTGGTGTTGCTAGAGGAGGAGTACAGTGAGAAGTGCTTGGTACCCACAGTGACGTTCAGTGGTAGTAAAGCTTTTATATAGGGATGAATGAGTGCTGAAGGTGTGAGGGAGTTGTGCTTTATCAACGCTGTCATGAATTCACACACTACTGTGTGATGTAATACAAAAACTTGAAACAGAAGATGTTACCCTCCCCTCATTCCCTGCATTATTGGGCATTTTTTCAGCATGACAATGAAGATATTCATTCTCTCAAGGTGAAAATCCTTCAGTGGACATGTATTTCACTCAATCTTAACACTCTTGAGTAGCTGTGGGGGATTCTGTAGAGACGAGCTGAGCAAAACTCCCCCATTAAAGACCTTCTGACCTTCCTCCAGAAGTTAAACAGGACAGATGTGAAAATTTGTCATGAACTCGTACACTCAGTGCCAAGAGAGTCAGAGCAGTATACTTAAAGTTCTGGAGGACATACTTACAGTAGCCAGACTAAAACTACCTCCAGCAGTAAACTGCTTTTTCACAAAGGGTCTCCCACCAGTGTACTGACCAGGCTCTGGCCTGCTTAGCTTTAGTGAGGAACCAGACTCTGGCTACAGCATGCAACAGCTGAATTTGGTCTCTATGCCTTAAAGGCAGGGCCGAGCACAGGGGGGTGGCCCGGTGGCTAGAGCCACTGCCCCTCTGCTCTCATCGGCTGAGGTGCCCCTCTCACCAAACCCACCCCCGCTATCACCCCAGCTCAATGCGTTCAGTAGCCGCTCCGCTAAAGATCCACTGACTCCGCGAAGCCGTTCCGTGTTTTCCCGCCGCTCTGTGGCATCACTCACAATCTGTGTGCCGCTCTCTGGAGACGACAGTTCTTCCCGAAGTTCGTTGCATTAACAGGTAGATGCATTGGAATCCACATTACAGTCAGTGGCTGATCTGCTGAATTAGTAGTTTGGTAGTTTGTTTTTGTATTTCTGTCTGTTTAATCAAATTATTGTACCCAATCAGATCTAATATAAATAACACCAAATTTGTTGTTGTTGGCATACTTTGTAGAAAAAAAATAAATAAATAAAAGAGAAAGAGCGTGAAAGAGCAAAGGGAGGCTGCTAAGGCAGTTCAACATCGCAAACATGAATTCAAAGCTCCAGCAAGCCAGCAGGTAAATCATCATATAGAATATTTAGCAGTTTGGCACACTTCAATTCTTGCTGTTAAGTATATTTCCCATTATACTAACTTGTCTTAGTTACTAGTAATCTAACACATTTATAATATTTTATTAAAGCTATATTAATAGGCCTATAATAGTTAAAAAGGTATATAAATGTTCTAAATGAGCTGTTTATTAGTATATAATATAAATTTATGCTGTATAATGTTAAATTAAATGTCTAATACTTATACTTCCATTGAAGATGAGGCAGAAGCAGGCTCAGAGAGTGAGGGAGAGCCCACTCTATCAAAACTTCTATAATAAAGTCTGAAATTATTACAGTGCTGTCTTCTCTTTTAATCGTACGCTATACAGTCAAAAGTTTTTGAACAGTAAGATTTTTAATGTTTTTTTAAAGAAGTCTCTTCTGCTCACCAAGCTTGCATTTATTTGATCCAAAGTACAGCAAAAACAGTAACATTCTGAAATATTTTTTACTATTTTATTCTATTTAAAATTCTATTTGAATATATTTTAAAATGTAACTTATTCCTGTGATTTCAAAGCTGATTTTTTTTAGCATCATTACTCCAGTCACATGATCCTTCAGAAATCATTGCTCAAAAACATTTATTATTAGTATTATGCGGAAAACAGCTGAGTAAAATTGTTTTCAGGTTTCTTTGATGAATAGAAAGTTCAGAAGAACAGTATTTATCTGAAATAGAAATCTTTTGTAACAATATAAATTTATATAAATTATAATTATATATGGCTGCCCACTGCTCCAGGTGTGTGTTCACTGCTGTGTGTGTGTGCACTTGGATGGGTTAAATGCAGAGCACAAATTCCAAGTATGGGTCACCATACTTGGCCACACGTCACTTCATTTAAATTCTTCCTTCATTATAAAGTCTTTATCATCACTTTTGATCAATTTAAAGCATCCTTGCTAAATAACAGTATTAATTTCTATAATTTCTTTCCTATATATATATATACTGACTATAATTTCTTTCCTATATATATATACTGACTCCAAGCTTTTGAATGGTTATAGTGTATAAATGCTGATCTTTGGATATTTCTATTCATCAAAGAATCCTGAAAAAAAATCTACTCAACTGCTTTAAATATTGATAATAATAATAATAATAATAATAATAATAATAATAATAAATGTTTCTTGAGCAACAAATCAGAATATTAGAATGACTGGTGAGCAGAAGAGGCTTCTTTAAAAAACATTAAAAATCTTCAAAAAAACCTTTTGACTGGTAGTGTATATTTGTAACAACTGGATAATTTGTATTAACAAGCACCCACCCCCTTAGTGCCCCTTTTTTTTTGGTTTGGGCCACTGCCCCTCAAAATGTCTGTGCACGGCCCTGCTTAAAGGGGTCCTATTATGCTCTTTTACAAAGTCTTGATTTTGTTTTGTGGGTGTACTAGAACATGCTCTCATGATTGGTGGTTCGAAAATCGCATTATTTTTCACATAATTTATATTATTACAATACCTTTCTCCCCAGCCTGGCACAAACGGTTCGATTAGTTCCGGGTTTGATGAAGGCCCGCCTTCCAAAAAACGAAATGTGTTGTGATTGGTTAGCTGTCCCAGTGCGTTGTGATTGGCGAACAGCTTAGACGGTGTTTCAGTGCTGCCCCGCCCCTTGCCAAAGCAGCAAGTTCGTCAATATTGCCATATCAATTCAGTCCCCGAGAATACTGAACAAGAGGATCGCGCAGAACCTGCGCACGCATGGATATTGCAAGACATAATAAAGTGGTAACGATATTGTTGTTGTTTTTTTTTGGCTAAATCACGTTTTAGATAGAATGTCAACAACAGCTTAAAAATAACTTTATTTACTATGTACAGAAAAGTGCAACGGTAATATGTATTATGTTTATTGTTCTTTAATTCTAACATTGTAACATGAATTGCAGTGAAACTGTTATACAGTTGAATTTATTTATACCATAGTCCCACAGAGTTACACTATTTTAGGCGGCATATATATGCAAATTAACTCTCTGCCAGCGGGAGGCACTGTTGGAGCGGGAGAGAGCGAAGTTTCCCCGGTAACGCTGTACACAAAGCAGAGCTCCTCTCACAAACACTGCTTTATCAGACATTACATGCAAGATGAATGAAAATGACATCCAAAATTTTCTGAAGACAGTCGGTTTCCTTCATAAATACAGTGATATAAAAACACCCGCACCGGGTTTAGATTTTGAAACGTGCATTCGAATTTCCGGAGGTGGGATTTATTTTAATGATATTCTAATGGACCACTTTGTGATGTCACAAATACAGGAAAACAACTTTGTAGTCCAAACGAGCCGTTCGTTGTAGTTCTTGAAAAGGGACTTTTTAAAAACAAAATATCTCCCTTTGGAGTGGACTTTGAGATTTGTAACTTTGTGGATCTTTTTTATGCCCAAACATACACACTGACTAAAATTCAAAAAGTGAAAAATCATAATAGGACCCCTTTAATAAAGCTGCTCTAATAAAGGGGTAGTGCATCCTGACAAGCTCAATATGGCCATCAGAATGCGCTACCACCTTAATAAACGAGGAACCATACGTAACGCACAAGTATGTGTGAAACAGGCATTAGTCTTTAAAGTCATATGTTAAAGCAATTTGTTAGTGACCTCTACTGGACTGGTTCATACAATCTTTTACAACAGTGTGTGAAACATTATACAATAACCAACAAATAATGTTTCAGAGTGGTATGCCACTGCAAGGAGTGAAATTATTTCCTTATGGAATTAATTTCTCATGAGGCCAAAACTCAGGAACTCTCGCAAAGACAGATGCCATACAATAAAACCATAAAACTTTGTTTTAAATAAATAAATTTAAAAAATTACTCTTTGAGAGAAGCAGTCTATCAGCAGAAATTAAAAGTAGCTCGTAAGTGTATTTACTTGTCTCATTAGTGTTTAGCGCAGTTGCCGTTGCTAGGAAATGCTTGTTTTGTTTACTGAGTGGAGACGTGCTGAAATCGCGTTTGGTCTTGTACTGTATGGTGTACCTTGTTAGTGTCTGCGCTTGCGTGGCCATTTATTGTGATTAACAGGAAAGTGCGTTCAGCTGAATTCAATTAGTGTTTCGTTAGACGGGTATAAAAAAGGTTATTATACCACGGCAGCCCTCATCGTGTGAAGACCGAAGTGTGTAAAGACCATCGACTCTACCGAGCGACTCCACCGGACAGGGACACCGGCAAGGGATAAGTATCGCTTTTCATTTATTCTCTTTCCTATTACTTGTTTCACTTCTCTTTCAGTTTTTATAACCATTCTTACTTGTATGTTTGGCACAGCTATTTTTTTTAGGATTACTGTTAAACTAATGTAGTTTGATTTGTATATGTTATCTATTTAAATTTTAGTTACAGTTGTAGGTATGTTTGTGATTTTATTAGTTTTTTCTATTATGTCTGTATAAGTTATTTATTAAGTTTTAGTTTTATTTAATTTGAGTTATTTTAGTACTTCAACAAACTACATGGAAATGAAATAATATTGAATTTATGGATATGTGTGTGTGTGCATATATGTCTGTGTGTGTGTACATACACGTAGTTGTTTTTGGTGTTTGGCTTAGTTTTATGTTAGAATCATTATTACACTCTTATACCTTTTGTTCTCTTAATATTTTGAATTGTTTGTAGCTTTATTTTGTTTTCATTTAAATGTTAAGTTTAGAAATTTTGTCATGCATTTCTCATTTTTATTTTTTTTAATGTGTGTGTATATATATTATTTATAAAGCTGTAGCTTTTAGTTTTGGATCAGTTTTAGTTGTTTTAATACTATAATTGATTGTTTCTGTTGTCATCATTTGTAAGTCGTTTTGGATAAAAGCATCTGCTAAATGACTAAAAGTAAAAGTAAAGTAAAAGTAAAACTAATCTGGGGAAGGGATCTCCAAAGAGAGCAAACAACACCACTCTCCTTACTAATTTACGACCCCCTTCTCCCCCCGCCCTCTCTGCCTCTCCCTGTTTTCCCCCAAAAGGCTTTACTCAAAGTTCATTAAGAATAGGTATATACATATCATATATTTTGTGAATATATTGTTTTTCCCCTTCATGTTTGGTATCGTTCTAAAGGTCTCTGTGCGATTGGTAAACTGGTCTCAATTTCACAGTAGTCACTTGTATTATGAGAAAGATGGAAAACTTTTGTAGAGTAGTGTTCTGCTGAGGAGGGGGCGTTTCCCCCTTTAGGGGTCTGTGAGAATGTTTTCCTATCTCCAGCCAGGTGTGACCCTGGAGCACGGGAGCCAAAAAACCAAAAGGTCTTTTATATTTTTACAACTGATCTCAAGATTTCTTTGTTGTCTGGTCTGAGTATATAAGAGAAGTCACAAAACTCTACTGCGTGACTCTGTAGCCAGAGCGTCTCTATGCTCCATGCTATGCATTTCCTAAAGTCAGGTATGCATCTTTTACTGTAATCTTTGAGAATCTGATGTTTTGTATTGATATGATTTGATATAATTGAATTGGCTATGTAATTGGCATAATAAATATTTACCTGACTGATAATAAAATGTTATATTTGATCAATTCTGAACTCTCCTGAAATCATTATGAGTAGTATACTGTGAGGAAGCTTTTGTTACCCCAAATCTATGGCCAGGATAGGTCAAACTGAAGGCTCATGAATGATAGGAGCAGTAGGCACGTCATCGGAGACCTTCTGATTTCTGTCTATCACTGGTGCTAGCAAGTTGTACAGGAAAGGACTAAGTGAACTACATTTTTTGCCATAAGCAAGCAGTAGGCAGCAGGCAAAACAGGTATTTGTCTACCTACACCCTCTGAGTAACATCAGACTGGCGAATTTGTGATCGTAAGATCCACGTAAGACCAACGTAAGACTTAAAAGAGATATTAGGTCCCCAGTGAACAAATAATTGAAAGTATGGGATTTCCAGAATAATCAAATATCTAAATTAATATACAACCGATATCTGTGATCAGTTTTTAATTGAGAATACTGCCTAAATTTAATACTAAATTAATTAATACTGCCTAAATTTAACGATCACTTGAAACTGGAGTCAGATTGAACACGGAGCTAAACTAAAATTGAAACTAAATCCTAAAAAACTCAGAAGCGCAAGTAAAAGACCGAATACGCATTAAACCTTCGACCAGACCGCTGGATTCCGCTTTTTGGGCTGGCGGATGGATCCTTACACCACAGTGTTGTCACATGACAAACACTGAATATTAATTCAACACAGCTGTCGAGATTGTTACCCTACAAATAAATGTGCTGACCATTATTTTTTTACAAAGGTTTGTTAATTTACAAAGGGTTCAGTTGAGTTTACTAGTAAACAATGCTATAGCCAAATTGAACTCATTTCATAACTTTACATAGCCTATGGAACGGAACTGAATCAACATTGAATTATCTTTAACTAAACATTCTTCCTGGCAATGGGTATTTGCACTAAATAGCAATTAGATGCTATTTACACTACGTGAAAATAGGCCTAGCATATTTTCTTAGCGATAGATGGTATTTACTCTAACTGCAAAAAGCAATATACAGGTGCATCTCAATAAATTAGAATGTCGTGGAAAAGTTAATTTATTTCAGTAATTCAACTCAAATTGTGAAACTAGTGTATTAAATAAATTCAGTGCACACAGCCTGAAGTAGTTTAAGTCTTTGGTTATTTTAATTGTGATGATTTTGGCTCACATTTAACAAAAACCTACCAATTTACTATCTCAACCAATTAGAATATTTCATAAGACCAATAAAAAAAAACATTTTTAGTGAATTGATGGCCTTCTGGAAAGTATGTTCATTTACCGTATATGTAATCAATACTTGGTAGGGGCTCGTTTTGCTTTAATTACTGCCTCAATTCGGCGTGGCATGGAGGTGATCAGTTTGTGGCACTGCTGAGGTGATATGGAAGCCCAGGTTTCTTTGACAGTGGCCTTCAGCTCATCTGCATTTTTTGGTCTCTTGTTTCTCATTTTCCTCTTGACAATACCCCATAGATTCTCTATGGGGTTCAGGTCTGGGGAGTTTGCTGGCCAGTCAAACTCACCATGGTCATTTAACCAACTTTTGGTGCTTATGGCAGTGTGGGCAGGTGCCAAATCCTGCTGGAAAATGAAATCAGCATCTTTAAAAAGCTGGTCAGCAGCTCTCATCTGAAAAGAGGACTTTGGACCACTGGGCAACAATCCAGTTCTTCTTCTCCTTAGCCCAGGTAAGACGCCTCTGACGTTGTCTGTGGTTCAGGAGTGGCTTAACAAGAGGAATACGACAACTGTAGCCAAATTCCTTGACACGTCTGTGTGTGGTGGCTCTTGATGCCTTGACCCCAGCCTCAGTCCATTCCTTGTGAAGTTCACCCAAATTCTTAAATCGATTTTGCTTGACAGTCCTCATAAGGCTGCAGTTCTCTCGGTTGGTTGTGCATCTTTTTCTTCCACACTTTTTCCTTCAACTCAACTTTCTGTTAACATGCTTAGATACAGCACTCTGTGAACAGCCAGCTTCTTTGGCAATGAATGTTTGTGGCTTACCCTCCTTGTGAAGGGTCTCAGTGATTGTCTTCTGGACAACTGTCAGATCAGCAGTCTTTCCCATGATTGTGTAGCCTAGTGAACCAAACTGAGAGACCATTTTGAAGGCTCAGGAAACCTTTGCAGGTGTTTTGAGTTGATTAGCTGATTGGCACGTCACCATATTCTAATTTGTTGAGATAGTGAATTGGTGGGTTTTTGTTAAATGTGAGCCAAAATCATCACAATTAAAAGAACCAAAGACTTAAACTACTTCAGTCTGTGTGCATTGAATTTATTTAATACACAAGTTTCACAATTTGAGTTGAATTACTAAAATAAATGAACTTTTCCATGACATTCTAATTTACTGAGATGCACCTGTATTTTAGTTACACTAGATGCAAAATTTATTTAAATTGCTTTATTGTATTTAAATGTTCAGTTGTTTTTTATATATATAAAAAAAACTTATTAAACCTGTTATACTGTATTATGACAACACTTTTTTGCAACTTATTTCAGTATCGTGATAAAACCATATACCGTGAATAAAAGCTTTAGCAATTATCGCAACATGAAAATTTGATACCGTCACATGTCTAAACACTATTAAAACAAGGTAATATTTATTTAATTTTAATATAGTTGTTATATATTATAGCCATCTCACACATCATGGATCTGCATTTTCTATGATGTATTTCTTTAATAAAAAATACATATGTGATATGTCTTATTATTATACACCTTCTAGCTCAAAATAGATTGCATAGAAGTTCCTTACTTAACCCCACTAACTTGATGGTCTTTGGCCTACTTGTGGCCTATAAGCTCCTCCCATGTGGACGTCTTTATGCTTCAGTAAGGCCTACATGGAATTCCCCAAAATTCTTGCATGTATCAAGTTTAGCTATATTCAGATGGAATTAGTTTTCATAATGTCTTTAAAATGATACTGTGAACATCTTTAAGATATATTGCAGATTCATACAGGATATGCTGTAGTGAGGGGAAAATCACAGTGATCAGTTTTTACTCAGCACAAAGTACAAAATTTACTGTAAATAAAATAGAGATGCCAAGATGTTTGCTAGTTAAGGCTTTTACTAGCTATTTTTGCAGTTAACTTCAACCATGAAACATTCTGAATGTTGATACAAAACATGTCTGAAAGAGAAATGTTATGGGTTATTAATGTTTCTTAACTTAAAATGTGTGATGTACAGTATTATGAAGCAAATAGCATGTCAGTATAATAGTACATACTACTTGAGTTTAAAGATTATTTATTCAAAGTATAAGAACTATCAGAAAAACAGAAAGAGGAGTTTGGTCTTGGTTTAGGTTCTTCTGTGTCAGGCTGTATACTGATTGTTGCTCCACATCAGTCCTGATCTTTGGTCAGCTTCCTGGCACTAGCAGGGGGATGTTATCCAAATGGTTATTATTTGTTTTTTATTTAAATAAATGGAGGCAGATGTATGAGTAACAAGTAAATTAGAAAGACCATATACAGAGATTCAGAAATTAAATTTGGGGTGGGTGGGGTGACTTACATTTAATATATTTACAAATATGTGTCATGTCACAAAAATAATTCACAAATACAGTATATTGTGTTATACTGTATTTTAATTTCAACATATGAAGCAAATAATTGTTCAGGTATGAGGTAGAGATTATTGTCAAAATTACTAATGAATGATTCATAAACTTTACCATGGTAATCAATAGTGAGTTCACTGATATTCATTTCAGTTTTTCAAATAAAAATGGTTAAGAATCCTATATATTAGGGCTGTCAACGTTAACGCATCCGATTAATCTAAACGCGTTAATATTTTTTTAAGGCAAATTAATTGTTTGATAAGGTTTGACCCCAACTTCTTGCCGTCATCGCAGAAGGTAATCTATCATTGTGTGATAAGGGTACAGCTAACTGTGTTGCCAGGGTTGCAGTTTTCTCACATAATTAGGCTATTTTGAAAATACAATCGCGGGAAAAAATGACAGAGCCTGGTTTGCGTTTTTTTTGGGCCACTTTTATAATGTACCGTGGCTGCCCAACGTGTATATAGACAAATAAAAATGAAAATAGATCCTTTTACTAATGTGTATTATAAGTGGAATGTATACATGGCAACTTAAGAATGGAGATGCGGTTATAAACATCACAAACAACGTGAGTTTCAGCCAGAGTATACATGTTAAGGCTTTTACACAGCAGAAATAAACATGACAACAGCCACTATAGATTATATAAGATAATAAACACACGATTACAACAGGATATGGTTTGTATGTGATTTTCTTGAGATGAATGTGTACATCTGAAATGCTAATTTGTACAGCAATAAAAAAAGGCTATAAATAGCATATTTTAACAATAAACGATCAAATTCCACATGTGATCGCAAAAGGAAGTTATTACAAACACTCGATGGTGGTTTAAAGTGAGTTCTGAGTAAAAGTGTACTATTAATCTCATAAATTGTCTTCTGCAGCATGATGCTAATATTAGTTCTAATGCACCTGCAGAATAGGTCCAATTCTTCTTCATAATGCATTTTGTCATAATACTTCACGTAAGGTCACAAGAAAATGTTTTGTGTTTATTTAGAAATACTTTTGTTAATAGCTGGGCAAATGTATACTGGGATTGAAGCGATGTGGCTTGGTAAACGTTTTATTGCCAGTATAAAGGCTGATAATGGCTGAATAAAAACAAAAAAAAAATAAAGATAAAAGAATAATAAGAATTATGTCTCATATCTGGCGGAGGTGTGAAAGGTTCTGTTTCCTTAAACTAGTTTGTCATGCATTTCTTTATTTCAACACATTTACAGGTAAATCCTAGTATTTTAAATTTATGATTAATCGTGATTAATCACAGTCCATGACTATGATTAACGCGATTAAATTTTTTAATCGATTGACAGCACACACACACACACATATATATATATATATATATATATATATATATGTATATATAACATTCTGCAATTTCAATTCTTATCTTTATCATAGTATTGTTAATATATAATTTTATGTTATATATAACAAGAAAACACATGTATGCATAGTGTGCTCTCAGT
The DNA here is from genome assembly GCA_039654775.1 of Spinibarbus caldwelli. Taxonomy (NCBI): domain Eukaryota; kingdom Metazoa; phylum Chordata; class Actinopteri; order Cypriniformes; family Cyprinidae; genus Spinibarbus; species Spinibarbus caldwelli. The sequence continues at coordinate 19,857,340 of CM077249.1, forward strand.
AACTAGCTGGTCTACCACAAGCAGCTTCATTTTTGAGTTCTCTTTTTGTTTTAGCTTTGACTGGTTGAAATGTAATAAGTAACATTAAGTCCATGGCTTATGTAAGTACTTTAAGAGCCCTCCACCAACATTTTTGACCTGGGCGGACCTGAAATAAAGTGATATAAAAATTCCATTAATCAGACAAATGTAAAGTACATTATGATGGGGGAAAATTTTCAAAGCCTTACCTTATCCCTGGATGAGCCTTTGACTTGTGTTTGAATATGATAAACTGGGTTACTGAGACTCCAATAACAACAACAACAATGACCACAACACCAGTTATGATTCCAACAACAAGACCATTTAGAGTATGTTCACATTTAGCATCAGATGACGTTGTTCCTGTTTCTATTTGTTTACGACCCATACTCTGACATCTGTAGACAGTGCAAAAGTGTGATGTTAGCAAGTCCAGACCTATTAGAATGGGAATTTAATGTAAAACCTGATGTAAAATGACTCACAATGTATGTGGCTGACAAGCTGTGAAAGTGCCATCAGAGTAGGTGCCATTTGTGCATTCAACACATACAGTATCTGTGCTTGCTGTTCCTGTAAAGATATTAGGAAACTGAGTTTCATTACTGCACTAACCTCAAATTCAAAACACAACAAGGCTTTTAACACCAAGTATTCAATTTTTAGCATTTAACATTGTTTATTCAAAGTTAAGAATGACCCAGTGTTAATAGTACATACATCGAGTCAGTTATTCTAAAATCGGTAACATTTGACAATAAGGTTATTTTTTTTAACATTAGTTAATGCTTTAGGTTTAATGAATCTGTGTATCACAAAAAATTAGGTTCCTGTGTAAAACTTTGTTTGCATAGTACCAAAAACTTACACTAACTAGATCCACAAGATCCATTGGTGCTTGCTGAAGAACGCAGCTACTTGCGACATGATTTTAAAGATATAAACTAGAGCTAGAATTACTGTATCTGCAGATAGTTGATATAGCGATAGCTGTAGCATTTTCATCACAATAAAGCTGTGTATAGCAAAATTTAAATGTATTGAATATGTATTAATTAAATGTATTAAATAATTATTTTGTGGTTTTTTTTCTGTCTATTCTAATATGCAAGTAACTTGTGATGAGTATTTGCCAATAATTTGTGCACTCGCTTTAGTAACATCCACACCAAAAATGAGAATATCCGTACCTCTTTGTTGGATATATTCTCCAGGTTTACATTGAGAATGTTTAACAGCTAATCTACAGCTGCCTTTTTCTCGGACCATACAGAAAAATCCTTTTAGTGGCTCACAAACGGTATTTGATATCCGTGTACAGGCCTTCTGTGTCCTTAAACCTAAATATATCAAAATATAACAGTTGTTTATTACTGAAGAATGAAGAATGTTAAATGATTGGGTAATCTCTGCTAAATAAATAAATGTAAAACCCTCACCTGCATCACAGGTTGAACAGGAAAAGCACATTTCAAGCCCATTAGGTTCATCAGTGTACGTGGATGCATTACAGGATACACAAGTTGTGCTGGTATCCACTGTGCAATGCCATAAAACACGATTACCTTTAAAAAGTATATTAGAAGGTTCCTTTTTAAATGCAATTTTTTTCTTAGCCCTGAGTCAAGACATCTTGCAATTCTCCTTATTAACAATACTACTTATTGGACTAAAAACTAAAGTGATTCTCTTTTATTACTGTGAACTATTCACTTACCAGGTGCACACATAGGGCAGCAATGTCCATTTATCTCATATTCAGCAGGGGCACAGACACAATAAGCTAGTTCTATGTATAGAAAGGCAATAGAAACAATGTATAAAATAATCAGTAAAATCTGCATTTTCATAAAGATGTAAAATGGGTCAGCTCAGTGTGTCTGCGCAAATAGCTGATAGTGGATTTAGTCTTTCTATCAGAGTTCAGAAGCGCTTCTGTGTGTTGAATTTGGCAGGTTCTGATCATTTTCTGATGGATTTCATTTTCTGTGGAGTGGGAAAAAAAATCAGTTAAGGACACAAAAGTATAGCAGAGATTTCAGTAAAAAAAAAAAAAAAAATTGCTGATAGGCGTGTCACCTACAACCAAAAGTTTGTAATCAATTGTTGAATATTGTTTCATGTAATTTTTATGTAAACACATGACTTTTAGTATTTACATGCTTTCACAAACTTTAATAGCCGAGGTTTCTTCTATTAACATCAGTTAACTACATAAGTTAACCTTGAACTAACAATTAACAATACTTTTGCAGCATTTATTAATCGTAGTTAATGCTCATCTAAAAACTTGCCAATACATTTTTTACATCAAATGTATGTTAACATTAATGCACTGGGAACTAACATTGTTTAATGTTCATGTTAGTTAATGAATTAAATAATGTCAACAAATGAGACCTTATTGCAAAGAGTTACCAGCGATATTTTTGATGATTAGAACATAATCTGGCACACATTATTTAATCAGATTTACCTGAGTAGTACAGTATAAAATGAAAGGAGGGAATTATTTACCCAAATGATATTCAACTAAAATAAACTATCAATTCAACAGCAATTCTTTTCAAAACCATAAAATCATGCTATTTCAAAAAGCAGCTGCTTTAACAAGAACAAACTTTTTTTCTTCTCAAGATCCCCCAAATATATATTTGGCATTACCCAATCAACCTGACAAGCAGTGAATACAATCATTAAATCCATTTACCAACACGAAAACATAAGAAAAAACTTACTTTAAAGGAATAAGATGTTTCTCACAGCTGCAGACCAATCTATTGAGAGGGGAGGCAACAGAAATGAATAAAGCATGAGCCTTGTGACTTGCCAATGACTGATTCTGCACAATTCTTTGATACAAAGTATCCCATTGTTAAGATAATATTACAGTTGTTCAGTGGCTATAATAAAGTGAGCTTGAGCTTGATCTACTTTCACTTTTTAGACATGCTTCAGCTCTTCAAACACTGTTTAGTTTCATGTGAATTTAACAAACCTGAGATAACTAGTCTGAAAACATGACTACATAAACTTGCTTTACAAACAATAAAATCCAGTTTATGCTTAAACTTACTTTATTTACCATAATGTGTTTAATTTATATAGCACATTTTCCAAAAGTAAGCCATGTTCAAATAGTAAGACAACAGTTTTCCTATGCCCTTTTAAATAATTAAATAAAATTTATATTTTATTACTCAAATGTATAGATTTTAAGGATGTGGAGCTTTTGATTTGTTTGATTTTTTATGTTTTGTTTTTCATAAAGCATTCAAACTGTTGGACATGACTTGATACTGGCACAGAACAGAACAGAAACAGAACAGAAGAAGAAAGATGTGATTGTTTCAGCTGGAGAAAAAGAAAAAACTGTCAAACAATGGCTGATTTGTATGTGGAGTCTTTTTTGTATCTGTAGTGCATGCTAATCGTTGTCCATCGGGTCAGAGTCATTTCTATGTTTCCAGCATTCTGTGTTCCCCAGAATTACATGGCACATAATGAACACATGACAAAATGTCATTCTGTGCAATCCACTCTGGGAAAACAGATCACAAATTTGCAGGCAACAGGCACAAATACTGATTTTTATTTTTATTTTTTGGCACTCGGCACAAAATGATGTGCTCTTTTACCAAGTAAGCAAATTGCTGCTGTAACTACAACAGTAAAACAAATCCATTAAGATGTTTTTTTTTTTTTTTTTTTTAACTTTGAACCATTGCATCCAGCTAAAATACGAGTACTTTAGCTTATTATCCTGTGAAAAAGTCATCTTGTCTGAATCAGAAGAGAAATAAGCACAGATCAAGCACCGTTTAGGGGTATAGACTTGTATTGACAGAAAATTTAGTTTTCATCTGAAGGAAATATTATTATGGATTATGGCAACAGTGTAAAGTTAAAAAGCCTTAATGATGGATTTGTTTCTGACAAACACAAAACTTTTCACCTCACAAGAGATTACTTGTGGGTTACTGATATTTTTATCAGCTGTTTGGACTCTCATTCTGACGGCACCCATTCACAAGTGATGTAATGCCCTAACAGCACACTGCTCACTAGTGGCCATATGAATAATACTTTTGTAGTTCTAACAATGGTGGTCAAATCAGTAGTTTCTTGATTTCTGTTGAATATGTGAAAAGATAAGGGTTAAAAAGCCCCATAGATGTTATGGCTTGACCCACTCAAAATACCCAACCTACAATACAATAATTATTTTCTTTGAGTACATTTGTAGCTTGGTTTGGTCAGTTTGGTTTAGTCAGTTTGGCTTACTTTTAAGTTTGCACAAAGTCTTACTATCAGCCATGACTATTCTAGTCTGTTAATTAAAATTCTGCTTATATGCATATCCGCTAATTGTTTATGAGATACAGACATTTGACTGACAATTAGCTGAACATATACGTGTTTAATTAGTGACACTTAGCTTATATTTTAAATACTTAATTTGAATATGGCAACACTTTTACTTAAAAATCTTTATTTGAATATGACAGTATGATACCTTGTACAATATTTCTATGACTAAATCACTTGACAGAGACCCAGCACCTATCAGCCAATCACTGTGGGAATAAGTAAGCTTGTTGACATCATCCATAGCAACAAGGTCAACCCCTTTGTCTAAGCTTAAGATTTCTTTCCATTCCTTAGTAAAAGTTGCTCTCAGCAGCTTTGTGAATATATGTTTTAAGAGGAAAAATTTACCTAATAACTTTTACTGATATTTAAAAGAACTCTTAGTGGTAAGATAAAATGTTTTGTTGAATACAGCCCCTGATGTACAATACTAGAATACTGTTATCGCCTTTGAGAAATTGACAAAATGTGATAACTAAAGTACTATAAAGATAACAAAAACACACAGATATGCTCAAATTTTAAATTAGTGCTCACTTTATTTAAAAAAAAGGCTGTTTATATATATATATAATATTTATATATATTATAATTAATACATTTAAGTAATTGTTGCAAAAATATTTAATTGCGCAAAAGCAAACAATTGTTGTATAGAAAGTGATAATGCAGACATATATAGAGTTTTGTAATATGTTAGTTTATATATTTGTTACATTCAGTGTTACTTTTTTGTTGAGGCTTGGCACACAAAGTACTTCATTAGTAATTGATTAATAGAAGATGGCAAAATCATGTGATGCTGTTTGACTTTAGTTTCAATGATTGTGGCTCAAACTTCTGAATTTCAGGCATAAAACTATTTCAGTAAATCTGGTGAAATATCTGAGTAGTTTAGAAACTGTAGTCATTCGCAGGTTGCTCCAAACGATTCAACATTTATCCTGCCGCCAACAACTGAAAAAACAGTAAGCATTACTTTTCAGCTTGTACAAGCACAAAGAATGCTTTGCATTAATTTCTCACAGTCAAACCATAGGAGACCAAAATATTATGTAATTCACATAATTAAAATCTAATATTGTGTCTTTGAAGTTTCTCATCATGTATATACAGTAAGCTGAATAACTGTCTTGTGTGTCTTTGTCTATATGATATACTTTATTATTACCTTTTGAACTGTCTTTTTCACATAAACCATCTCCTGTTTCCTTTTGAACAAAAAGAAAAAAACACATTTTTAAAACAGTAAACAAACTTAGTTTTACCTTCTCTTTCATGTGAAAAAAAAAAAGTTCAACATACCTGTATCCCTGTATGAACAAAAGAGAGTGAACAGTACAAGTATTAATGTAACTAACAATATAAACTACTGGTCAAACGTTTGGAATAACTATGATTTATTTATTTATTTTTTTATGTTTGTAATCAAAATTTATAATAAGAAAAAATATTCCTTGAGCAAAAAATCTGCAAAAATCTGTGTAATCCCCACTACAGCACCATCATTTTTTAAGTGCAGCAATATACAATGTATATGAACGATTGTTACAGTGTCCCAGCCTGCTATAATTCTTGAATTTTCATAGAAAATTCCATTATATAAAAAAAACAACTATAGATTTCATACTACAAAAATTACTGAAAAAGCTTACCTGAACTTTTAGATTGTTTCTTCTTCTGAATATGTTTAAATATGAGAACACTTGCTACTGTAAATAATATTAAAGCAACTATAACAGTAGAGGCAATGATTGCTATAGCAGTAGGGGGATTTCCACATTCAGAGTCAGAAGAATGTGTTCCTGGATTTGTTTCAGTAAGTCCCAGGGCCTCACATCTGTGAATAATATGCAGGATCAGATTTGGTGAAAAATGATCAACAGCATACATAGACAGCACAAGTGAGCACTTACTTTGTATGTAGTAAACAGGATGCGAAAGATCCGTTTGAATATGTGTCACCTGTACAGTCAGCACATACAGTATCTGTGGAGCCAGTACCTGCAGAGATAGTCAACATACGGTTGAAATTAAACTGTCACTGTTGTGTTTGTCTTTAAATCTCTTCCTTCTATTACAATTCATGCAGCACAGATAGCAATAAATAATGTTTCCTGTATGTTTGTATAATATGATTTTTTTTTAAACATTTACCTGCTTGTTTGATATATTGTCCAGGGCTACATTCAGAATGTTGCACAGCTAAAGTGCAGCTGCTTTTCTTTTTTTCAATGCAGTAGAATCTCTCCAGTGGCCCACAAACAGTATCTGATGACTGAGTGCATACTTTGTTCACTCTTAAACCTCGGTCTAGGATAAAAAAAAATATTATGCGTTGAGTTACTTGTCTTTTAGAAGATACTTTTGCAGTTACATCTGAAGCCACTTACAGTATATTCTTTTCAGGAACAGTTTCCTGGAGCAACTAGCTTGCAACTCTTCAGATCTTAATTCACTTAAATAGACAGACATGATTACCTTTCGAGGGAACTCGAACTCTGTCCTCTAGCAGTTGCTATGGGGAACGCCTTCAGCCTGACTGGAATCTGAAGCACATGCCTAAACACGACAATAACATTGGCCGGCGACAGCCTTTGATGTCACTACAGGCGCGATCATAGTATGAAAGGGTGCCAGGAGAATACAATATCCGCTTTACTCTGGTGACCTCTTGGGTTTTGTGGTCTACTAGACCTTCCCAATTAGGTTCTCCTCCTCTGGCTGTGCTTTCAACAGGCTCCTTCCAACCTCCCCTCATACTGAGGTATGCGATTGAGCATATGAGTTCTCCTCTCAATCTGTCAGTCGAGTACTCTGCTAATTTGAGCTCCGTGAGGCAGTCATACCAGGTTGATAGGCCTTCCTTGGCCTCCCTGATGGGCTGCCCTTATGGTTGAGCTTGGCAGTGCTCCCCTCTCTTCAGAAGGAAATGGCGCTCCCAGATTAAGCATGTGAGTCCTCCTCTCAATCTGAGAGTCGAGTACTCCGCTCCCTAAACTCTGTGTTGCAATCACACCAGGGTGATAGGCTTCCCTTTGGCTTCCCTGATGTGCTGCCTTTATGGTTGAGCTTAGCAGTGCTCCCCTCACTCTAGAGGGTCACCTATGAGCACTCCGCTCCCAGGCCAAGCATGTGAGTTCTCCTCTTGTTCTGAGAGTCGAGTACTCTGCTCCCTAGAGCTCTGTGATGCAGTCATACCAGGTTGCTAGGCCACCTTTTGGCCTCCCTGATGCACTACCTTCATGGTACTTCATGCTCTTTCTAAAATCCATGTTTATGGTAAGCGCACAATCTGAGCATCTTGTGCACTTTGTAAAATCCATATATATTTTAAGGGTTATGCACTGCGGGCATCATACTCTTTTTCTATGTGGCTCAGACCCTAGTTCCTCACCTTGGGTCCCACTCTAGGTGTGTATTGTCAATGATATCAATGACAAACTCTGGGCTGTGTGCTGGGGTGTGGCCAGTGATGGCTATCCAGCTCATGGGATCTGGAGAGAAGATTTTACAGGAAGTCTTCGTCTCTGGTCCAGTGGAAGGTTTTTATTGTTGGTTCATTGCAATTCCCTTTACACTGGACACCTTTCTGTCATATCAGCCCTTATCAGGTAAGTAATTTTGGGTATGTAGCTCGGACCTTTGGCCGAAGGGGATAGTGTCACTGACAGCCGCTGATGCGTCCGAGGGGTGACGCTGACGCTTACACTGTGGAGTTGGTGCTTAATGCTCACCTTAAAATATTGCATGCACTCCCCTCAGCATGGCAACATGGGTATTCCATTCCCCATAGCGACTGCTAGAGAATGCAGTTCCCTCGAAAAGGAACATCTCAGGTTACGCACACGAAGAAGCGGATGGCGTATTCTCCCGGTGCCATTTTATACTATGGTTGCACTGGTAGTGATGTCATAGGCTGTCACCAGCCAATGTTATTGTCGTGTTCAGACATGTGCTTCAGACCCCACGCTGAAGGTGTTCCTCATAACGACCGCTAGAAGGCGCAGTGTCTTGTTCCTTTCTCAGGGAACCATGGTTACATGTGTATCCTGAGATGTTTTTCACCATCAATTTTACATTTTCAGATGAACATATATCAAGTAGAAATGGAAACACTCACCTGCATCACATACAGTACAGGGAAAGCATTCCATGAGGCCGTTTGGTTCTTCAATGAAAGTTAATGAAGGGCATGGAACACAAGTTGTGCTGGTCTCATCTGTGCAGTGCCAATGAACACGGTTTCCTGAATAGGCAGCACATAAAATTTGTTCTTGATTTCTAACAATACTGAATAATATTTTTATCATTTTGGAAAAAAAAAAAAGTATCAAAATATCAGAGTATTTAGAAAGCATTGGAAAAGCCCTTTATAATTTCAAATAATTTCATAAGTAAAAGAAAAGCCCTTTATAATTTGTGTATATATATTAGGGGTGTAATGGTTCACAAAATTCACGGTTCGGTTCGATACGACACAGTGGTATCACGGTTCGGTACGTTTTCGATACGGGGGGCGGGACAATTGGTTACGTCGCAATGTTGGAAATATTTCGAGCCAATGGATATCACACAAGCACGCGTTTGCACAAGGGTTTGCACACGTGCAATCTTTGCGCAAGATTTATGTTAGTGAATGTCTTAATGTCAGTCAATTCACTATAAGCAGAAAGTGAAAGTAAAAACGGAATGACAGAGTAATGACGGAGCTTTCGGCATCTGACGCCGCATATTCTCTCAGAGACAAAGAGAGACGAATCTACTTCAACATATGCTGATAACGGTATAGCCTATAGCTGTTTTCATTTATTTCCTTTATATTTCTCTTGTGGCCCGTACATAGTGAAAAAAATGAGAAGAAATGTATTTTGTGTTTTGTGTTGTTTTTGAAAGTCGGTGCTTGAAATAAAAGCTTTTTATTTCATTGATTTTTTATTGATGACTGCAGTGTTAATATTTTAATTATAGGACTATAATTTATTGTATAGCCTAATAGACCGGTTTTAAAAGACCTTTTTTAAAAACATTTTAATTGAGGAGTAAACCACTTCAATTCGGGCGGTTCTTTGCCTCCACGTCGTGCATTAAAATCCTTTAATGCACGGCTAGCCGTTGATTATATATATATGGGCCATTCTACAGAGTTGGTTCAAAGGCAAAGTTGGAAAGGTCTTGAAAAAAATGTGTCTTTTTCCACAAATTGTAAATGTACAATAAATAAATGTATGCAAATTGTATAATATTCAAGGTATAAATTTCTAAATGTGCAGCTACTTCCCATATTGTATTTCCAGAAATTTTTGGAATATTTGTCTTCTCCCCAAATTTGTCACTATTGAAACAGAATAATATATAAATTAATAAGAAGGGTTATATTGACCTATTAAGATTTTGCTTACATCATCCTTGTAAATATATTTTTTTCTATTTTATTTTCAGAGGTAAATCAATAATGATTACAATTTTAACAATATTTCAGTCTGATTTATGAGATTTGTTGTATTTTGAATCCAATTTTTCTTTGTAAAAGGCAAATAGTTGATCATACTGATTTCAAAGTTAAGGATTAATTAGTTTGAATATACATTGAACCAAATACTATCATAACATCTTAGCTGATAATTCAATATACTTTATTTTTGACAAAACATCCCATGTTTCAGTAGTGACACCACATTTTCGGTAGTGACAGTAATGTTTTGGTAGCAACCACATCACATTACAGAATTTTAATCCACATAATAATACACTACTAAAACATACTAAAATAGTAAAAATTTGCATAACTGTACTAAAATTTTGTTTATTTCCCCCAAATAAAGGATTATGTGTTCCCTTTTGTCACTACCGAAACAATGATGACATGTTTCGGTTGTGACTGTTTCAGTAGTGACAATTTTTGGGAATAGCACCCAAAAAAATCAGTAATGTCACTACTGAAACTTCACCAAATGTTTCGGTAGTGACAATTTTAGATACTTTTGAACCTAGCTCAAAGATGCTAACCAGCACATGGTTACCTAGCACAGTTCTGAACAGTTGTACATATATAAAAACTAAATGTTATGGAAAAACTCCCATAAAGTGTGCTTAATTGCAGAAAAAAAAAGGTGTTCGGAAGGGACGCTCCTTAAAGTTACACTTCTGAAAACAATTTACCTCAAAATGATGGGACCTATCTACTCATGCTTTGTAGCTATGAGAGAGAGGGACACAGGAATATTTCCTGATCATAAATTTAGGGGTGTAGTTAAAATCAGCCTCAGCCAATGGACTAAAACATATAGTGTTTCAGAAATGACATGAAAAATACGGGACACATTTTATTTTATATAAAGTTTCATGATTTACAAAGAAAATATAAAATAAATATATATATTTTTTGAACTTCAAAAATCAAAAAAAAAAAATCAAAAAGATATTTTTAAAAACAACAATGAAATAATTATTTTTTTTTTTTTAATATTGTTTTCATAAACTGAAATTTAGGGGTTAGGGTTCGGGACAGCCGCCTCCCAATTGAAAGTACCCAATAAATGACGATTTTATATATATTAAGCTTGATATTTTAAATATTATTGTGGATTTCAATAGATAATAGAAGGATCTTAGTAAACATCTAAGATTTGAATTCTTAAATGCTTTTTAAATGTTTTTTGGTTGTGGGAGAGCAGTTTGCACCACTTCTGTAGAATGGCCCATATATATGTAATGCTTTATGGCAGAATAAAGCAGATTGCTTTCACTATTATTAACAGATTTCTAATACTGGATATAAATAAACAAATAAAGAAACATATAAAGAAGAAAAAAATATATTAAGAAAGTTAAGAACTATATATATTATAACTTGCAGTCTTACCGGGGGCACACATTGGGCAGCATTGCTTGTGTATCTTATATTCAGCATGAGCACACTGACAAGAACTAAGTTCATAGTGAAGAGGAACAATAAGTGTAATAAGAATAATAATCCTTAAAGTGAACATAGTCACAATCTAGATCTATTCAGTTTCTTGCATGTCATTAGTACTGCGCCGTTTACAGCAAAACCTTCAGAAGCTTCACATGCTGTGATGTTGGGTGATGTGTGCCTTAAACAGTATGGAGGGATTTCGTAGAAAACTGAGAGACAAGGCAACAGTAGTTCAAGATTCTTCAAGACTCAGTTCTTGTACTGTCATGTTTCCACAAGCTTCTTGCAGACATATGCATTCTTTGGAATACAAACTGAAACAGAAAAAGCCAAAAAAAAAGATCAGCTCATTGTAAACCTCCTTACACTGTAGAAAATTATGATTATTTCAGCAGCAAAAGACTGTAAAAATGATACTATAAAAAATTGTTGTTTAATGGCAAGTTTCTTTACTGTATATGGTGAAAAATTGTAATAGATCTAATGGGATTTCATTTTGTAATTTTACAGTAAAATACTGCTAAATGTACAGTTCTTGGGAGTGAAAAAATAGGACACTGAAAAGAAATTCCCAGAATTCTCTTTTTGTCAGCCAACACTTCGTGTTTTTTTTTTTTGTTTGTTTTTTGTATTGAAATAACTGCTTCTTAATTTTTTTTCTCATCAGTTAAGCACATTATAGAGCTTTATGTTACATATTATGTTAAATTGATATTTACTGGATATTATTTTAGTGTTGTGTGTAAACATGATGGTGTTTTGTATTTGTGACCGATTTTAGTAATTTGGTATATGAACATTATTTCAGTTAATGAAAAATGTTTTTACTGTAAATTCAAGGTTATAAAACTTAAAATGTTGCTACAATGTTTTACGGTAAAGTTCTGGTCGATTTTTCTGAAAATTTCACAGATTTTATTTATTTTTATTTTTTTTAAACAGTGTACATTTGGGTGTTTCTTCAACTAAGGACACATTTTGCTTGTGGATATTTAGGGAAAAAAAATAAAAGTTTCACCCTCTGACAGATTTGCTTATTTGTCTACTAACAATGTCCAACAATAGACAGTTATACATCACAAGGTAATTCTGTAATTTTAATAAGTTTCTCTAAAACATTACAAACATTTCAAACACCATGTCATTTTGACTAAATATATCAAATGCATATTGCATTCTACAACAGAAATGATGACTGCGAAAATGACATTTTGGAGAATAAAATGGATGACTGTGTTTCATACTAAATTCAAAAGTTTCCATAATGAACCATACTTTATGTGCTATATGTGCTTTAAGTACTATGTAGAAACTTAAAAATGTTATAAAGAACCTTTTTAGGGGAGAGCGGGGACGAAAGTAACGCGGGACGAAAGTAACAAAGCGATTTTCTCAGAGCCCTGACTACATTTGCTTTCCAAGCTATGACAGTACATTCAGCGAAGCTGAGAAATATCACGTGATTTCATCATCGTTTCTGTGGTTAGGTCTGGAAAGCAGTTTTCAAGTTCAATAAGTAAATTACTGAAACAGTATTTTTTTCAAATTAGTTGTGTTGTGTTTCTCGTTTCATGTGTCACAGTAATGATCAATCTACAGATTATTTAGTGCTGTAACACATCCTGAAGTTTGCCTTTTCAGAGTTTTTCAGTATAAAAGTAAATCGGGTTTAAATGCCAGGAGTTCTTGTTGGGACAAAAGTAACACTTGTTACTTTTGTCCTCCTACAGTGACAACAAGGTTTTCTTTTGTCCCACTGCATGCTAACGTGGTGACTTTCCGTGTCTTGCATCATTTATTAAAACAAGTTTATGTTGTATTACACCAAAAAAATATGCCAAGAGTGAGGGTCAGAAAGAGGTCTGATTCAGCCAGATGTTCATGAGAGGGGGTTTCTGGACATAGGCCTATCTGTCAGGAACATCCGTCTCAGGGCAGCTGCTATATCGCATTTACCTTAATCATATTTAGGTTTTAGCCGTACCTTAGCTTTTCCACTTCCACCTATGAATTTGCAGTGTTTCCAGATGTTTTTATGCACATTTTGAATTTATGCATGAAAACAATTGGATGGAAACATGAAGAGGCCTACAGTTACATTGCTGAGAATGTATATTATGCTAATTTAATTTAATTTTCATATTGTTCATTCTGTTAAATAATGTTTTCTAAAATATAAATTGAATAAATAAATAAATCTTCCAAACAATTCAAGTTTGTACAGTCGGGTTTTGAAACATCTGATGAAACTGAAATTTTAAATTAAATTTTTGAACGAAATTTAGAATTAAATATTTTTTGCAAAGATAAAGGACAAAATATTTTTGGAGTTACATATTAACAAGTTCATAGTCAGGTATATTTAATAAAAACAAGAGTAGCGCAAAAAATCTAGCTTGTATTGTTGTTACTTTCGTCCCAACCGACGGGGTCAAAAGTAACAATGTGCAACTTATGTTCAAAGTGAAATTATACTGAAGTCTTTCTACATTTGTACAAAATACCACCTGGTATTGATAGACCACACTTAATATATATCTGTCTACAAAATTATCTTTTTAAATTGTTTTTATTTTTTTTGAAAAAATTGTACTTTTGTCCCTGCTTTCCCCTAATAATAGTTTACTTTCATTAATATATTACTAATATTGTATTACTCTATAATACTTTGTAGCATCTATTAGGGTTTACATAAAGCAAACTGGACAATAATTTGTGTACTTTTATTTTTTAATTGACACAGGAAATTGTACTAAAAATAACATTGCTCTAAAAACAGTTATTAGCTGAATACATTAATAAATGATCATTGACACTTAACATGAATAAAGAGACAAAGAAATAAAATAACACAATATAAATGTAATGAAGGCCAAGTTCCAATGTAATGTCCTGACAACTGAACTGGTGTATCCGAATGGCAGTTTCTCTCCGCAGATGATGAGGTTGTGGGATTTAACAGCATCTGTCCGTGTACACAAATGAGTTTAAACAGTGAGTCTCTTTCATAGAAGTAAAAGCAAAACAGTTTTTGAGCCCTTTACAATGTTAAAAAGAAAAGGTGATAGAAGGTAATGGTAGTGCACATTTATGCATAAACCCAAGTAAAAATTCAAACTTGATGACAATATGGATCAATATGCTTGAACACACATGAATGAGCAATTTCCTGAAAAGGCAGCACATAAAATTTGTTCTTGATTTCTAACGATATTGAATAATATTTTTACCATTTTGGGAAAAAAATATCAAAATATCAGAGTTAGTGATTTTCAAAAGCATTGGAAAAGCCCTTTATAATTTCAGATAATTTCATAAATAAAAGGAAAGCCCTTTATAATTTGTGCATGTCTTAACAAACTTTTAATACTGTAAATAAATAACAATATATTGAAACAATGAAAAATATATTAAAAAAGTTAAGAACTATATATGTTATGCTTGCCACATACCTGCTCTGCTCAGAAGAGGAGAGAAGTAGGCTATCCTCAACTAAGCTGGTCAGAGCTAGCCACACGTTTTGTTAAACTGAAAAATGAAAAAGTGCATAATTGGTAGGAAACCAGTTACAATTTAAAGGTTAGAATTTATAGACATTTTAAGGAGGATATCAAGTAGCCTACCTGTTGAAAGTGTAGGATGGTTGAGCTCCAGAAAATCAAAGGATTTTTTTTTTTTTTTTTTTACAGTAGGCTAATCATCTTTTTCATAGTGTGAGACAAAAGTAATAAACTAATCAAATAAAATAATAATAATAATAATAATAATAATAATCTATGAAAAACCATAAAAAAACTGTTCATTTAGATACAAATACATTTATGGGAGGTGCTCAGAGTTGAAGAAACGCCAGTTTATTAAGCTATGCAACACAGTCGGTAAAATATAATCATGTAAGATTTCTTACTTTATGAAAACTGGAATCTACGTTGGTTGAGGAGACGGGTAAAATCATTTTCACTTTAGAAATAGATCAAAATGAAGGATATCAAGAGATAGCACGATCATATAATAGTATCATAGTGACTCGAAGACAAAAAAACAGTTATATAGCCTATTTCGGTCGATATTTTTCAGCTGCCTTCAAAATCCGGACATTTTTTAACAAGTCTCGTGATATGCTAATTTGAAGTTGAAACCCGAAGGTCACGCGTTTTCCTCAATAATAAAAAAGCTTTAAAACCACTTACCAGCAGATATAGGACTAATATCACTTATTCTGCTTTCACAAAACATGAGTCACAGAGGTTTGTTGTCTCATAGCGGCATTGTTTCGGTTTGTATTCCTGATATGGCGTCGGATAGACCAAGCCCGGTGTTTACTGAAAGTTCACAATAAAGTTACTGTTAAAATATATCATGCTCTCTGCCAGATGTTTCTGTGAGTTTGCCTCTATGCAATCCCTCCTCCCATATGTGTTTTTCCCCATTCTCTCTCTGTCTTACTCCCTCCTCCCGTCTGTGCTTTCTCTCTCTCTTCTGTTTGACTGTATCTCTCTTATCCATACATACATTCAGGTTCAAATGTTCAACTGAGGAGGGGGGCCTCCTAACTCGGAGGTGACTGAGTTTAGTCTGTACTATTGACACTTGGCATAAAGATGTAGTTCTCTCCGTCCAAGTGTATCCCTAATATGTCCAGAACTTCCTTGCCAGACTTCCATTTTATATAACGTATATTTCTTGGCCTGAGTACCACACAGATGTGGTGTATAATTCTCATTGGATGTATCACTGCACCACCCCTAGCAATGAGACTATATAATGTATGGATGTAACAATAAACTTGGAAGAAGTTTGTGAAAAGACAATTGGCGTCTTGTTCATAATTCTTTCCATGGGCCCATGTCTTCATGACTGCAAGGACTGAGAATAGTCGGACGGCATCAAAAGATAAAGAGCTAAAACTTTCTTAACAGTTACTATGTGTTTTTTAATGGGAATTACTAAAAGAAAATCGAAACTAACCTACAGCGCGCTAACAATTGTCTCTGTAGATGAAGAATGCCCTCTATGGTCTGAAAGAGATTAATTTTTCATTGCGGACCAAAAGGGTGCCCGTCCAGCTAATATGCAAATACAACTAATGCTCAGTTAAAGAAAACAGAATTAAATTATATATAGTGGTCAACATTTGAAGTGGATCAAAAAAAACAAACAAACAAAAAAAAACTACATCAAAGTTGTCCCAAGACAAGAACGGTTAGCCTATTGTTTTTGTTTTATGACAACTTTGATGAAAGGTTTTGATCCACTTCAAAAGTTGACTCCTGTAGAATGCTGAAATTGCTTTGAAAGGTTATGGTACGTCATCACTAAAGTATACTAAATCAATTCTAAGTGAGCAGGTACTGTGTTATTAAAAAGAGGTTGCTTTTAATATAATTTCTAAAAAATAATACATTTAATAAATCTATAAAAAATATTTATTGAAACAAAACTAATTTAACATACTGTTTCTTTAAAAAAGTGTTTTAGAAAGTGAATAATACAGATAAACAATATACAGTTTTGTAATATGGCTACATTAGCTCATATTCATATTGCTGCTACATATTTCTTTTTTGAGGCTTGGAACGCATAATACTTCATAAGTGCCCCTCAATTTGTTTCAAAATGTTTTTGTTGGGGAAGCTGCTGAACATCAGAAATGAAAACTCCTTCATGTGGATCGAGTCGAAACTGTTGTTAGGGCTTGTTCTTCCAGTCTGTCCGCCTCAACATTTTTTCGGCCACCAACAACTGAAAACACAGTGAAGAAAGCATTACTTTTCAGGTTGTATAAACACAAATTATGTTATGCATTGCTATCTCAGTCAAATTATTAATACATGATTAAAATATAATATTATGCCATTGAAGTTTCTCATCTTGTACATTAGCTGACATGGATATGCCTATATCTTCCTTTACTCTCACCTTTTGAACTGGCTTTTTCATTTAAATACTTTTCTGTTTCCTTTCAACAAAACCAAATAAAAATTTTGTTATTTAAAACTTGGTAAAGATTTGTTTTATTTCTTTATCTTTAATGTGAAAAGAGAGTTTTCAGTATACCTGTATTCCTGTATGAACAGAAGGAAGAGAAAATTATTAGTAATTTAATTAATAATATAATAATATAATCCTCTCTGCATCACTATATTTTTTCTAATTGCAGCAATATAGTGTAAACAAATAATTGTTAAAGAGGCCCAGTTGCCCAACTATATTAACAGTAAATCAGTTGTATATTATTTAATAAGGTTGCATTTTCATCTTTTATAGGAAAAACAACTAGATCTCATACTACAAAAATATTTTTATCAAATTAAATAACACTTACCCGAATTTTGAGATTGTTCCTTTTTTTGAATAAGTGTAACTGTGAAAACACTTACTACAACAATTAATATTAAAGCGACTATAACAATAACAGCAATGGATGCTACTGCAATATATGGACTTTCACATTCAGTGTCAGAAGAATATGTTCCTGGATTTGTTTCAGTAAGTCCCATGTCCTCACATCTGTGAATGAAAACCAGCATAAGATGAAAAATGATGACAACAGCACAAATAAACAGCATAAGTGAGCACTTACTTTGTATGTGGTAAACAGGATGAGAAAGATCCGTTTGAATATGTGTCACCTATACAGTCAGCACATACAGTATCTGTGGAGCCAGTACCTGCAGACACAGTCAACATTGTGTTTGTCAGTGTGTAAAAAGGTTCATGCACTGTCCATGTGTGTGTATTTATATCATAGATTTTTATTATTTACCTGCTTGTTTGATATAGTGTCCAGGGCTACATTCAGAGTGTGGCACAGCTGAAATGCAGCTGCCTTTCATTTTGTCAATGCAGTAGAATCTCTCCAGTGGCCCACAAACAGTATCTGATGACTGAGTGCATGCTTTATTCACTCTTAAACCTCGGCCTGAGATGGAAATGAATCAGTAAAAACAATCATGCATTCAGTTACATGTTTTTTTAGCACATATGTTTTATATACATACACTACAGCTGCATCTGATACAACTTCCATTAATTTAAGGGACATGTTCACTGGAGCAACTAATCATTTGTATTAACAGACATGATTCTTCATCATCAAGCTAGTTTATGCTAAACAAAATCTATATTTTTTTTTTTACATTTTTAGATGAACAGATATAGTGGAAACACTCACTTGCATGACACACAGTACAGGGAAAGCATTTCATGAGGCGATTGGGTTCATCACTAAAAGTAAATTCAGGGCATGGAACACAAGTTGTGCTGGTATCATCTGTGCAGTGCCAATGAACATGGTTCCCTATAGATGCAGTACATGTCTATTTGAGATAGGCCTACTTGATAGAGGAACAATGTTTGTATTACTTTAAGGAGAGGAATTTCAAAGTTCTTTCATAATTAATTAATAATGAATTATTTTGTGTACATACTGTATAGATATTTTTGGCAGTCTTACCAGGAGCACACATGGGGCAGCATTGATTGTCTATCTCATATTCAGCATGTGCACATCCACAAGCACAAAGTTCATAGTCAAAAGTAACAATCACAAGAAGAACAGTAATGCTTAAAGTGATCATGGTAACATTAATCTGTTTACTTAATGTGTTAATATTAGTACTGAGGAAAAATTTGTCATGTCATTGGTACTGTGCTGTTTTCACATTAGTCCTTTGACATTAGTTGCATGGTCTGATGGGTGCCTTAAATTAGGAATAGAGAGAGAGAGAGAGAGAGAGAGAGAGAGAGAGAGAGGGAGAGAGAGAGAGAGAGAGAGAGAGAGAGAGAGAGAGAGACATGTTCAAGGTTCAGATCACCTCCGCACAATGTTCTTGCAGGTATATCTTCAACAATGGGAACAAATTCTAAAGTAAAAATAAAACTGAAATAGTGTATAAAAACGTCCAAGATGGTTTTTATGTAACTAAATGCCTATAGCAGGGGTTCTCAACTCTGTCCCTCGAGGTCCAATTTCCTACAGAGTTTACCTCCAACCTTGATCAAACTCACCTGCCAGTAACTTTCTAGTAATCCTGAAGACTTGATTAGTGTTAGAGATAAAATCTGCATGAATGTGGACCTTGAGGGCTAGAGTTGAGAACCCTTGGCGTATAGCAAAACATTATCCTTTTTTCTTCTCCGAAATCTGTGACGCCTCGTAACTAAAGGCCTACATACACCTGGTCACTTCATGTGTTTTTGCTGATTAGAAAGCTGATTTGTTAAAACGGTTCCATCTTGGTCACATGTTTCCGCAAAATGGATATAAATCCTATCTTCAATTCTTACATTTAATGGAGTTTGTGTCAACGAAAGCAACAGATGTACAGTCATGTGAAAAAGTTAGGACATCCTATTGAATTCCATGGTTTTCTGTATCAGGACCTAATAAATACATAATCTTAAAATTTGGAAAATAAAACCTCAGATGAATAACATCACATGACATATCACACCGTGTTATTAATTAATTTACAAAAATTAAACCAAAATAGAAAAGCCATTTGTGAAAAAGTTAGGACACCCTATGATTCAGTTGCCTGTAGATCCACTTTTAGCAGCAATAACTTTAAGTAATCATTTTCTGTATGACTTTATCAGTCTCTCACATTGTTCTGGAGGAATTTTGGCCCACTCTTCTTTACAATGTTGCTCCAGTTTATTGAGGTTTGTGGGCATTCGTTTATGCACAGCTCTCACCACAGCATTTCAGTCAGGATGAGGTCTGGACTTTGACTGGACTATTGCAACCCCTTGATTATTTTCTTTTCAGCTGATCTGTTGTAGATTTGCTGGTGTGTGTGGCATCATTCTGCTATTGTGTGACCGAATTTTGGCCCAACTTTAGCTGTTGGACGGATGTCCTCACATTTTACTCTAGAATACTTTGGTATACAGAGGAGTTGATGGTCGACTCTATGACTGTGAGGTGCCCAGGTCCTGTGTCTACAAAACAAGCCCAAAATCATCAGCCCTCCACCAGCATGTGTGACTTTTGGTATGAGGTGTTTGTGCTGATATGCTTTTTAGGTTTTCACCAAACCTGGCGCTGTGCATTGTGCCCAAACATCTCCACTTTGGTCTCGTTTGTCCAAAGGACATTGTTCTAGAAGTCTCATGGTTTGTTCAGATGCAACTTTGCAAAACTAAACTATGCTGCCATGTTTTTTTTAAATAGAAGAGGCTTTCTTCTGGCAAGCCTTCCAAACATGCCATATTTCTCCCGTATTTTTCTAATTGTACTGTCATAAACTTTATCATTTAACATGTTAACTGAGGCCTGTTGAGTCTGCAGTGAGGTTCTTGAGTTGTCTGCCATTTCTCTGAGCACTACATGGTCTGATCTTGGGGTGAATTTCCTGGGACGTCCACTCCTGGGAAGATTGGTGTCTGTTTTGAATGTCTTCCACTTCTGAATAAACTTCACAGTGGAATGATGGACTTTGGAAATAGCGGTATTACGATTGATGGCAGCAACAAGTGCTTCTCTAAGATCATTGCTGATGTCTTTTCTCTTTGGCATTGTGTTAACACACACCTGAAGGCTCCAGACCAGCAAACTGCCAGAACTTCTGCTTTTATAGAGGTGCTCACTCTTGTTGATGTAAGATTTACAGAAACTCAGACACTTTGATCTTGTGAGACGGACAATACACACACAGTGTATTAACATACAGACATCTGTTTCCACATACCACTGAGAGAAAATGTGGGAAAACGCCTCTCTCACATATGTATCAGTTCCTTTTCATCCCCTTCCTTCCCCTTACCCATCCTCCCTCCACTTGGTTCACTCAGAATGGTCAATAGTATAATGTTCTACATGAATGCAAATAATATTTACAGTCATGTTTGGTATCATTTGAATAGTCTCAGGGCGAGTGGTACAATGGTCTCAATCTTACAAAAGTAGACTAAAAGATAATACAGATGTTAAGAGATAAGATATTTGATTACTGTAGAGGGTGGATCATTCCATGTAAATTACCATCTGTCCCAAAAGGTGTTAATTTGGCTTGATCAATACAAATTCAAATTTTTAGTTCCGGTCTCCATTTCGGGGGAGATCTGTCTGGATCTGAAGTACTTGAGGAAATGTTGCAAAAGGATCAGGGCCTTCTGTGATGATCAGTTAATCAAAGGTATTTGATTAGCAGCCCCTGGCTGTTATTTACCCTCTTAATTCCTAGGGTGTCCTAACTTTCTTTGTTACACATGGCTTTTCCATCTTGGCTTTATTTTTGTTAAATAAATAATGACACGGTGCAATAGGCTACGTCATGTGTTGTTGTTCATCTGAGGTTTTATTTTCTCAAATTTTAAGACCTGCCAAGGAGCAGATATTTTTTTATGATGTCCTGATACGGAAAATCATGGAATTCAATGGGGTGTCCCAACTTTTTCACATGACTGTATGAATAGTATTGTGTGTTGAGCGTCTGCGGCTTTCACTTTCATTTGTGGCAGTTTGTTCGTCTACATACTGAATTGATACTCGCTGTCAAATCTGGCTATAACGCGTCATATAGCCTACGCTCTCCTGTTTTTTTTTTTTTTTTTTTTTTTTGACATTTTGTGAGAAATAAAATTTACATATATGGTTTCGACAAAATAAATTTACACTTCTCCAGTTTCGTTTGAAATACGACTCAGACCACCTTCTGAAATAGTTTAAATGATCGGATTTAAATCCGTCTCGAAAGCGTTTCGGACTACATTTAGGCTACACCTGGTCTTCTCAAGATCGGATAGCTATCTGATCAGAGAAAACGCATGAAGTGACCTAACGCAAAAACTAGTCGGATGAAATCGCCACATTGGAATAAGGTTCTATCTGCATTCTGAGAGATTCTGAGATACTGACCTTCAAAGTTTTCGCATTCCATAGGCTATACATTAGAACTTTTTTTTTCTTTTTCTTTTTTTTTAATAAAAAGTCCCAAAATGTTAACAACTTTTTAAAAAATCACATAATCTAGCCTAAATAAATTGTCACAGAATAAGAATTTGTGCATAACTCGATTTTGACAAATGTCAGATAGAATAATTCGAAGGTGATGAAGATTTGTACGGTAGACTGCCTTTATAATACGGACAACAAGCGCGTGTAGTTACGGCAGGTCACAGCTGCCTCATAACAATAATGAAAACTTACCAGCGGAATAGCCTAGTTATTTCACAGTCACAAAAAGAATGTTCTCGCGTCGCCATTCAAGTCCAGTTTTGCTTTCACATTGTTGCGTTCACATGACAAGCTCCGCAAACATAGGCGACTGCGATCAAGCCAGCCGCAGTTTTAAAATAGGGGGAGACCGGGGACAATTGTAACATTTTTTACATTTTCCTTCACAACTCACATAGCCTACTACTTGAAATATAGTCATCTTTTAATATAAGAAACAGATATAGATGCACTAATTAATAATGCAATTGATAAATTTTCACTAATAAGGACAAGACTATAATATTAAACGAAATGCAAGAAGTCAGAGTGTTACAATTGCCCCCACCAACAGTGTTTGGGGGCAACTGTAACACTTAAAAATATGTCATGTTAAACCACTGTATCTCAAATAAAAAATTTAAAAAAAAAAAATTAAATAGGAACTTTACTGCTGTAGTATCTAATGTGTGTAGATACTAATAATAGCTTGTCTCATGACAACAATGTGTGTGTGTGTGTGTGGTTCAAATTGTGGCTTAAATGTCAGGCATCATTCAAAAAGCAAAAGTCTATTTATATTTTTGCAGAAGACAGCAACTATTTTAGAGGTAACTAGATTTTAATTATTTAACTAATCATTTTTAAATGTAGTTTTACATTTTAAATGTTTATTTTCTAACAGAAAAGTTGCTATGTCAATGCAGAAAAACAAGGTGCTTACACTGGGCCCTGTGGCTATAGGGGACAATTGTAACACAGTGTTACAATTGCCCCCGATGTTGCAGCCATGATAAAATCTCATACGCTAGCTAGCCACACCTATATTAGCATTAGGTTGTTCACATTAATTTTCTATCAATAACCTAGAGATAAAATGTATGTAAATTCGCTAAACGTCAGACAGCAGGAGAAAAATACTGAACATCCAAAAATTAACTTTGATACCACAAAATCAGTATTTTGTTAAAAAAAATTCTGCTGAGGTGAAATGATTGTGCTCCTTTTCCACAGGCAGAGAGATAATCTTACTGAGCATTTGCAGATTAAGTGTCATCACTGTAGCTTGATTCTGATTGGAGGAATTGAGTGTGTTACAATTGCCTCCAGTCTCCCCTATGGTCAAGTCCGCTGAACTTTTAGAATATTGATTCTTCCAAATATATAGTGAAAACACACTACTGAAATTCACTACTGTAATAAGTATTATAAATAATTAAGTTATTTTAACACTAAGAGAAATGGATGCTACAGCAGTAGGGGATTTCCACATTCAGAATCAGAAGAATGTGTTCCTGATTTGTTTCAGGAAGTACCATGTCCTCACATTTGTGAAAGGAAATCATAATTAAACTTGTTGAAAAATTATGATCAACAATACACAAAAACAGCACAAAGTGTTTTGTGTGGTTAACAGGATGAGGAATATGCATTGATGTACAGTCAGCATACCTGTAGAGACAGTCAACATATAGATACTATTGTATTTGTCTTGTCTAAAAAGTCTCCTTGCTGTCTGTTGTGACAGTAGCACATAACAGATAAATGTTTAATTCACTGTCCTTGCATATTTACATAATTTTATAATTTACCTGCTTGTTTGATATATTGTCCAGGGCTACATTTGAGAATGTTGCACAGCTAAAATGCAGCTGCTTTTCATTTCAATGCAGTAGCATCTCTCCATGGCCCACAAACAGTATCTAACCACCAGGTATACTTCATTCACTCCTAAACCTTGGCCTGAAATCAAGTCAGTAGAAACCAGTTACTTGTATTTTAGTAGATTTTGCAGTTGTATTTGAAGCAACTTTCAATACTTTCAACAATGTTTTTAGGGTTTTACTGGAGTATTCACCATAAAAGTGTTCCAGTAACAGTTTTTAAATTTGATTACTGTCAGGATACAGTAAATAGAACTTAACAGGACATTGATATCTAAAAGGCAAAGGGTAAGGTGAATAATTCAAAATACCAAAGAGATAGAGTGAACTGGAGGGATGACTGACAATAGTGTCTTCATATAGGTGAACACACGGGAGATGGAGGGGAGGGCAAGCACCACACTAGAGACTGCTTAAATCCAGGTAAGGGGGGAAGGAGGTTACCAGGGTACAGAGTGAGGGGAGGTTAACAAGAATTGCTGGAGTTTAAATTAATTGTGCATCATAAAAGCATTCTTGAGAAGATCTGAGAAGTGAGTCTGCATCTCCTGCGATGTACCAAAGCCA
The DNA here is from genome assembly GCA_039654775.1 of Spinibarbus caldwelli. NCBI lineage: Eukaryota > Metazoa > Chordata > Actinopteri > Cypriniformes > Cyprinidae > Spinibarbus > Spinibarbus caldwelli. Next base: position 19,882,046 of record CM077249.1, read on the forward strand.
CCTGCATAAAAGCTCACCTTTCCAATTAATGCACGACTCAGACAAACTGTACTGAATGTGTGTATAACTGCAATAAAATTATTATTAGTAGATAATTATTCCTTCACAAATAAATCTCTCAATGAGTAAAACTGGTCGTGTCTATTATTATAGACATTTTTATTATATACATAATTATTATATTATATTGTTATAGCTCTTCTCCAAGCAACACATAGCTGTGTTTTGTTTCTGAATGAATCAGTGTTTTGAACAATTCAGGTGAGTCAGTGATTCAATGAGCCATTCATAAAAAGTCACTTGATTCGTTCCTGAATGAATCAGCCGCTTTGAACATATTATTTGAATTAATGATTCAGTGACTCAATCATTAAGATTTGCCACCACCTACTAGCGGTTTTAGTTTCCTATATTTAAAAGTAGGCCTGTCAATTGATTTTTTCCACATCTGTTTACAGGATAGGAAAAAAACAACATGACCATGTTATTTCCCTGTTTTACTTTTACAAGAACACTGTGTTCTGTTGGTGTGGTCAGTATGGTTGCTCTGACCCAAAAAGGAGAATACTGTGCCCTACCTGTGATTCTGAAATACTCATTTTAATGGTATCACAGTGGGGTCCTAAAGTCCACTAGGGAAATGTTCTCTTTTTTTTTCATTTAGAAATAATACTAAAAGCACAACAATGTGAGTGAAAAATTAACATGAACATCAGAATGTTTTAGTATTTAGTTTGTTCCTCTTTCACTTCTGACAGCAGTACTTAAGCTTCATGAAAAAGTTTGTGTCAAACTTAATGTTCATGTACTCCAGCATGATTTGAGAATGATAATTTTGTGATTTGGTGAAAGCAATGAAATCTGACACTCTGTAGTTCTCTCACCTTGAGAATATCAGAAGTCATTGTTTTTAGGGGAATGAGTTTTGCCTCTTCCATGTGAACTTCCTGCTCATGCAACGATCACAGTGACATTACACAATTCTCATACTGTGATACTCACAATGTGGGTAATATGTGAGCTTATTGTTGAATTCAAAATGTAGAGTAGTTGAGAGGAGGCAGTTCAAATATTGGTCACTGGGGGACATTCTACTTCCTAATTCTCAGCACTGGAAATACATTAACACTACAAGATTTGTTAGAATACAGTTTCTGCTGTACAGTTGTGTTCTGGACTCTGACTATGAATTAAAAATAAAAATAGGAACTTCTACATGATGTTTATGATATAACTGAACAATATTAGAGACATTTTAGATCACAATGAACTCACACTAAACTAACAGAATGACAGTTTAGCACAATGATATCACAGTGGTTTACATGGTGAGCTCCATGTATGACCTCACATTGTGACCACATCATGAGTATCCTGGGAGCTCATGGTGAGATCACTGTGAGATCGAATTGTTCACTGGAATGTCTCTGTAAGTTACCAAAACGTAATGAGAACATGCCACATACACAAGATATTACACGAGCAAGGGTGCACTATTGTCTGTTTTTCCAAATAAAGTCACAGCTGAGCTGCTGAGTATCTCCAAGCAAACAGCGGCATTTTGTTGATGAATGAATCTTCGTTTTTGAACAAATCTAATGAGTCAATGATTCAATGGCCTATTAATAAAGACAGTCATTTGCTTGAATCAGCCGTTTTGAATGAATCACTGAATGAATGGATTAGTGACCATTGTAGTTTAATTTTTAAAATATCATTTATTTTATTTAAATCATTTATCGTTTTTATATTTAGAACTTTGTTTAAATCATTAATCTCAAAACATCATATTACTATGAAATTAAATTCATTCTTACCACCTCTGAGCAGAGTCTGTAAATATACATTAATGCAACTTTCGTGTTCTTCCGTGTTCTACAAGATGAATTTTGTTGATACTGATTTCATCTGATTGGTAACTTGTTCTTCCTGATTGTGTCTTATTATTCTAGTTGAATTCATTGCTTTAAATAAAATTTTTGAAAAAGTTGATAAATATTAATTTAAGAATTTAATAAGGTTAGAAAAAATGGCCTTACAAAGGTAAAGAAATGAAAACGCACATCAAATAGACATCTCTGTGATGTATGAGTGCTATCAGGGTCATAGTGAAAGCCCTGTACAGTTAATTCCATAATGAAACATAGTGTTTGTTGCTTTTTTTCTGATTTTGAAATGGACCTAAGTAAATGTATTGCTGTTTAAATGTTTTTGAAAAAAAAAAAAAAAAAACTTGTTTTAACACACCTTGATGATCTGAACGTTCTCCATGTTTCTTGTGGCAGCATCTCTAGTGTGGACCAGCACTAATAATAATCATTTTTTACATTTATATAGCACTTTTCTGGGTACTCAAAGCGCTTTAAATGGAAGGGGAGAATCTCCTCATCCACCTGGATGATGCAACAGCAGCCATACTGCGCCAGAACGCCCACCACACACCAGCTTATTGGTGGAGAGGAGACAGAGTAAAGAAGCCAATCAGTGTGTGGGGATGATTAGGAGACCATGATGGTCAGAGGCCAATGGGCAAATTTGGCCAGGACACCAGGGTTACACCCCTACTCTTTTTCGAAGGACATCCTGGGATTTTTAATGACCACAGAGAGTCAGAACATCTCATCCGAAGGACTGTGCTTTTTACAGTATAGTGTCCCCGTCACTATACTGGGGCATTAGGACCCACACAGACCACAGGGTGAGCACCCCCTGCTGGCCTCACTAACACCTCTTCCAGCAACAACCTAGTTTTCCCAGGAGGTCTCCCATCCAGGTAGTGACCAGGCTCAACCCTGCTTAACTTCAGTGGGCAACCAGTCTTGGGCTACAGGGTGTTATGGCTGTTAGTGATATTGCTGTGAATGTGCATCCTGCAGAGTGAAAGAAAATGCACATTTAAATTTTTTATGCACATTTTAAATGTAAATCTATTCAAACTTTAACAAATCTGAGGTCATTATCAGGGCAATTTAAGATCAGTTTTTGGCAAAGGCTGAGCTCTTACTTGGAGGACTGTTCTCTAGAACAGCGTCACACACTGATCTTTAGGATCATTGCTCTCAGCAACTGCATGAGACAGCAGAGTTTCTGAGCTGACACAGTAAAACACAAGATAAACGTGAGAAAGATGCACAACTTTAACCTTGATTTAAGAACTCTGAACCCACTGTCACTCACCCTGATGGACAGCAGTGGTTAGATCTCAAACACAAATCTCTCCACTGGATGCTTTGCAGGCAATGACTGCCTTAAGCCTGGAACTCATGGACATCACCAGAGACAGGGTTTCCTCCTTTATGATGCTTTGCCAGGCCTTTACTGCAGCTGACTTCAGCTGTTGCTTGTTTGTGGGTCTTTCTGCCTTTAGTTTTGTCTTCAGCAAGTAAAATGCATGCTCAATCGGGTAATCAGGAGATTGACTTGGCCATTGCAGAATATTCCACTTTTTTTTCCTTCAAAAACTCCTGGGTTGCTTTTGCTGTGTTTTGGATCATCATCCATTTGTATTATGAAGCGCCACCCAATCAACTTTGCTCCATTTGACTGAATCTGGGCAGAGGGTATATCCCTATACACTTCAGAATTCACATCATCACTAAACACCAGTAAACCAGTGCCACTGGAAGCCATGCATGCTCATGCCATCACACTGCTCCACCATGTTTCACGGATGATGTTGCATGTTTTGGATCATGAGCTGTTCCAAGCCTTCTCCATACTTTTTTTCTTCCCGTCATTCTGGTATAGGTTGATCTTAATTTCAGCCATCCAAAGAATGCTTTTCCAGAATTGGTCTGGCTTTTTTCAAAGTTTTTTTGGCAAAGTCTAATCTGGCCTTGTTTGCACCTTGTAGTGAACTCTCTGTATTTGCTCTGATGAAGTCTTCTCTTGATTGTAGACTTTGACAGTGAGACGCCTACCCCCTGGAGAGTGTTCCTCACTTGGCTGAATGTTGTGAAAGGGTATTTCTTTACCACGGAGAGGATCATCCAATCATCCACCACTTTGTGAATGTCCAGGCCTTTTTATGTTGCTGAGCTCACCAGCGTGTTCTTTTTTTCTCTCAGAATGTACCAAACTGTTGATTTGGCAACCTAGGCTCATTGGAAATACGTACCTCTATACACATTTTTGCAAAACTGAAAAAACGTGCCTATATGTACGATTCACTGCAGTTTCCAGTTGAACACTAGAGGCCGTAAAAATCAGACAACTTTTATTCCTTTTCACACGAAGTATGATTTACAGGTACAGTTTTGATTAATAAAGGCTAATTTTCACACAATCACTTGCAGAATGTTATGTTATGACTTCAAAACAATTTTAACATCCTGCACGATTTCAAAACTGATACCTTTGAACGTTGTCGTCACATATACAGCTTCATATGTATGAGTTTTCCAATTCAGTAAATTTACTCGGTAGCTCACGTGATACTGCGTTGCACTTAGGTGATGAAGAGCTCCGATACAAATCCCGTGAAACTACCCCTTACAAAAAATAACTGCAGTACATTTAAGTGCAATTGCAGTAAAACTGCAGTACAAAGTAGTATAACTGCAGTACAATGAAGTACAACTGGAGATTTGCAGTATAATGGAGTATATGACTGCAGTTCATTAAAGTTCAACAGCAGTAAAACCGCAGAACAATGAAGTGCAACTGTAGATTTGCAGTATAATGAAGTACAGATACAATATAACTGCAGTTCAGTGATACGCTCAAATGTATCTGAAGATTTCAGATGCAAAAACATCTAAGTCTGATTAAATTTATTTTATTTTATTTATTTTTTATGAGCATTTTTTAAATAAAGCTCCTATGATTAGGTTCAGTAAATTCACTTTAATAGCAATGAGGTTCTTTTCATTGCCATTAAAGTCTTCTTGTATAGGCCACGTACTGCAGTATTGTGCAACATGTGCAACATGTAGCAAGCAACAAGAAGTTCATCAGGCAAGCAGGAGCGTTGATTTTGTCCAGTCATCCAGTTAAGCGGTGAGTATAAAGTCTAATGTCCTCATATATCATTAGTTATAATTATATAATTATATAATAAATAAAGCCGCTTCAGTACTGATCTGTAGCGCACGTGGGTCTGTGCGCGAGGAGCTTATGATACACAGAACACACAGAACTCAAGTCTGATAGAGAGACAAAACAACTGGTTTAATCCTGTTTCACTACACTTTTACTATAATAAAACAAATCATAATTATATTATAAAATCTTAAAATCTAATCTAATAAAACATCAACATCTCAATCCAACCAATGACAACCCTGTGTATATAGATGCATTTAATTATGCAGTGGCTCAGCAATTTGTTATAAGCAGATCTGTAGAAATTAGTCATGTCATTGTCCAGCTCAGTTCAGTTCTCATTCCAATAGCATCAGTACATCATTTATAATAATGTAATGAACAAAATTGCACTGAACATACTGTGTATTTGTTTGTTTGTTTCTAGGAGAGCATCAACCCCTAACTGACATGAGGAAAAAAAAATAACTGAAAAGTGTTCAGTGAACAGTGTACCCATTTGCTACAGAGGAAGCATTAGGAAAGAGGAGAAGAGAGAAAGTGAAAAGGCACTCAACAGATGTTGGTGAGACTTTATTTCTGGAAATGCATGAAAGGTCACTCACATTCTAGTTAGCCACAAATGTAAACCTGATTTTAGATAGTGTTTAAATGAGATTCATAACTCCAGCTACTTGTAGGCCTACAGTCCTGTATATTTCACACTAAATTGTGATGCAGCCTGAATCATAATCACACCATGTTCTTTTGTTGGCCAGAGGAGAACTGATCCCTAAACTTATTTTCCCCCCTCTATTCTGTCACCTGATGGAGTTTGGGTTCTTTGCCACTGTCAACTTTTGGCTTGCTTATTTGGGGACACATAAAATTCAGCAATATTATTGATCTGACTCCACTGACTCTATTGGATGAGGACTGAACTGAGCTAGATGATGACACCACTGTTTTCTGCACAAGTGCTATGTAGATGCATTGGAATTATTTTATTTTTGATGATTTTTATATAGTTATTGAAATAACTGAGTCAATACTGATTTCAACTGAACTTTTTACTGTTCAGAGCTGCTTCACAGCAGAAATGAATTCTGTTTGCATCATTATTTTTCTTTTTATCACTGTAAAGCAGCTTTGAAACAATCTGTATTGCACTATATAAATATATATAAAGTATATAAAGTATAAGCGCTATATAAATAAAAGTGCATGTAACAAGCAACTTAAAAACAGTTTATTAATGATAACTGTATTTGCCTTTGTTTTATGTTAAATTCTTAGTAATATCTGACAGTATTTAGTATTGCTATACACAAAAAAAGAATAAATCAGGATTTTTTTTTTTTTCACAGCACTTTACACCAGCATTTATGTTCAGCAGTGTGATATTGTGTGAAAATTGACATTTTTTTAGTGTGTGATTGCTATTTTCAGGAAAATGCACTGGTAACAACTAAAAAAGAAGACCAAAAATATAATTCAACAGAAGATGATGGCTGTGGTGAAACAAGCACTCAAATAATGGTGAGCAATAATCTGCTTTATTTATTTAATCTTTTATTAACTATTATCTTTATAGTTTAGAATACATAACAACTGCTATTGTATTTCAGGAACTAAGACCTGTGGGAGTGCTGGAGAAATCAAGTGTACCAAGTCCTCTGTCTCCTCAGCCATGTAAAGAGATCCTCAGACATGAAGAGATTGAGGAGTTAAATGAAATCAAAGAGCTAAAAGAAGATTTACAATATTAGTGCCAATTCAGTATGAAAACAGAAAGAGAGCTGAAGTAGTAGAAAGGTAATGAAATGTAGTTATATCAGCAATTATTCTCAATGCTTAACATCAGCTCTCAACAGTTTGCTTGTGGACTCTTTGATTCTCTCTGATTGACTGGAAGATGTGCATTAAAACAATGAATGCATAGATCATTACAATCAGTTCAATCACCATTCTAAATTAACGTGCAGCTTTTACTGTAGCACACATATACAGTCAGAACGCTAGATCTAATGACCTGTAACCAAAGAAACTAATGAAAATTAACTTAGTTTTACCCTTCCAGTCAAATTGTACTCCACAAACATTAAAGGGTAAGTTCACCCAAAAAAACTAAAATTCTGTCATTAATTACTCACCCTCATGTCGTTCTGTTACACATTTAAGTTCCAGAAGAGTAGGAAAGACATTGTGAAAGTAATCCATGTGACTCCAGTGGTTTAACCACAATTTTGTCTTCTGTCGCATGAACACAACACTCGTGCGTTGTGTTGCTCTCGTAAATGCACATTAAAGATCAATATTTTTGTAAATAAGTGGTAAATGTTTTTTTTTTTTTTTTTTTTTTTTGACGCAAACACTCATGTCGCTTCATAAAATTGAGTAACTGGAGTCACATGAATTACTTTAACGATGTCTTTCCTACCTTTCTGGAACTTTAATGTGTAAGTTGCATTACTGTCTATGCAGGGTCAGAAACCTCTCTGATTTCTTTAAAAATATCCTTGTTTGTGTTTCAAAGAGGAATGAAGGTCTTACGGGTGTGAAACCACACAAGGGTGACTAATTAATTACATAATTTTCATTTTTGGGTTGGCTATCTCTTTGAGGGCAGCTTTAACTTAACTTTTTAACCTAGCTTTAACAGGTGTGTATTACACAATTTTAATCGACTTCAATGGAGGCAACCCGTTTCATGTCAGGTTCTTCTTTGCCTCCACCTCATGCATTAAAATCATGTAATGCACACCTAGCCATGGATTATCCCCTATGTGTAGAGGCTTATAGGTTACACACAGTATTAAATGAAGGGGGCACAATAACTGTGGAACATACATTCTATATACTGTAGTCTAATAGTATATTTACAAACATTTTTAAAATTTTTTTTTTTTTCAATTATTATTGTTTTTTTAATTTAAGGTTAGACTTTTGAACAAAAAAACAAAATGATAAAGAGGGCAAATAATGTGGAGGTACAGTATTTAAACATGATTGTGTCTATGCTTTTTTTCCAGAAATTCATGTTTTTGTGCAAGGGGTAGTTGCATGGACTATCAGTGGAGGGACAGAAAGCTCTGAGATTTCATCATAAAGATCTTCATTTGTGTTCTGAAGATGAACAAAAGACTTGCGGGTTTGGAACGACATGAGGGTGAGTAATTGGTGACAGAATTTTCATTTTTGGGTGAGCCAACCTTTTAACTTCTTTTACCTGGAGTGTTCAAAGACATTGTTAATGCTGACCAATATGCCATAAGAAATGAACTGGGAGTAGTATGACTACTTTCACAAACACTTGGTGACATCACAATTCAAGATTTATTTTAAGCATACTAAATTTGCCTGTAGTGAAAAGTGTTACTGAAACTTGAGAATTTCTGATAGTTTTTGTTTGTTTGTTTTTCCAGACTACATCCAAAATAGTGTTTCCACATCTGAGATAAAGGCAGTCATTAGAACAAAGCAGAATGATGAGGATAAGCTCTTCAAAAAATGAACCCTGCCCGAATAATGAGGGAAGAAATGTGCATGATTGCGTGATGTGTAAATAAACACTAAATACATTTAGTGTACAGTAACTCTTGGCCTGTTATTTTAAGTTTAAAGAAAAGTAAAAGCATTTATTGTTGCATTGCTGTTTGAGACATTCACTGTTGTTTTGTACCTTAATTCATTATATTGCAGATGTGTGCAAATAAAATTAGTTATTCTGAATATTCTGGTTGCATTTCAGTGTTACTGTACAGCATTTTATTAGTATTGCACTTCGGTAGTATTGAATTGTACTTCAGTTGTATTACTGCAGTACTACTGCAGTTTTATTGCAGTATAATTGTAGTACTACTTAAGCTGTATTGCAGTTCTATTGCAGTTGTTTGTTAGTAACAGCTCTACTGCAGTTGTATTTCAATAGTACTTCAGGTGTATTGCAGTAAAACGGCAATAATGCATTTTTTTCGTGTCCAAAAAACTGCATTTTTCTACATGTAACAAAAACTGCAGTATTACTTTTTTTAAAAACTGCAGTAATTTTTTGTAAGGGACGGTTCAACAAAACAGCTGAAATCCGCGTAAGAAAGTTAAAATAGCAAGGCTGCATCAGCGAAAACGTTTTTATATTACTTTTGCATTTGTTAACACTATCGGGTAGGTTTGGGTTTGGTGTAAGGGATATTTCCAACATGATAGAGCATTAATCTTTAACGACACTCACTGGATATTTGAATTCTGAGCGGCCACAAAACGTAACTCAAGCAGCATAATAAAAACGCTGCAATACGTGCCTGTACCAACGTAATAAAAACGTGTCACGGTCACGTATTAAATGTGTGTTTTAGCGCCACTCTCTGGACATTTCACTTTGAAACTGCCACGAAACATGCAGTAAGGTATGTAATTACGGTGTTGCAGAAATCTATGTAGAGGCACATATTTCCAATGAGCCTGGGTTGTGATTTGGCCACTCCGAATGTTCCTGCTATCTCTCTGATGGGTTTCTTTTGTTTTTTAAGCCTAACAATTGTCTGTTTCACCTGCATGGTGTAGAATTTGGACCAATCAGACACACATTTGTTCTAACATTGATTTAACAAATAGATTAGATTTAGATTAAAACAGTCACAGACCCCTCACCCAACACCAGACTCGGTGCCTGTATGTCTGTGAACGAAGTCCAGGCCCCTGGCTACCATGGCAACCAGGAGACTTTTGCCAGGCCAGATAAGCTTTACGACCTAATGGCATGTAGAGAGTTCTCTCTCTCACTACACTTTCCATAGGAAAGACATGTCATGCACATAAAAACGGACTCTTCTCTAATTAATTCATTGAAAAACCTTTCTTTGAATGAACACACATATCCTCAGGTCATTGTGTATAGTGTTACTGTTCTTGTATACTGTCTTTTGTACTGTATCCTGTTTTATGCATGCTTATGATAGATCACTAGTTAATATTACCTCACTTATATCATGTTTGATCTCTATCAATTCGTCTTCGGATGATTTAATTGAGAGTGTATATTGTATGTTGCTACATGCAACATATAAGTGTTCTAAGAATCTTTAATAGTTTGTATATGAACTTCCAATCCAACCCCATGCAAATTACCATGCTCAGAGACAAAGAGTCGTAAAACCTTCCCTCCAAAGAGACTGGAGTCCATTGGCTCTTTGACTCCCCAGAGGTGTGACCTCTAAACCAGATAAAGCTCTCACACACAGGTCCGGTTTTTTTCTTCTAAAAAAATCTGTCTTCTGCAAAAACTTCTTCTGCAAAAAGCTCTTCTGCTATCTTCTGATTGCTCCGTTAGGGACTCATGGAGAGCCTAACCGGTGCGGGCGCGCCCGGTCGGCCCAACATAGAGCCCAGCCTGGGAGATGACTCTTAATCACAAAGACCCAGTCTGTGGTTCTGTTATATCCTAAGAGGATGAGGAAGATGTGAGCTATAACTCTTCAGGACCATTAAGTTTTTGTGCCAGGCTTTACGGCCTTGTCTCTCCATTCAACCAAAGCTCCTCGGACCTCAGCAGATCTCTTTCTTAGCTCTTTTTCCACTCTCTACCTGGAAGAACATTTCTACCTCAGAACATGTTTGGATTTCATCACTCTTCAACCCGGAAGAACGTGATCGCGAGTCCAAAAACCTTGAAACCATCAAGACTTTTCATCCGAGACCGCATTCCGTCACGACAAAGGAAGTGCAAGTATGAAACAGAGGTTTAGTATAAGTTATAGACCCCATTATAAATGGCGCTGATGGTTTTACTCAGGTGGTTAAATGACTTTTTCCATAACTGCATTCTGTTTTCTCTAATGGCTTCATTCATCCACTTTAGCTCCACTTTGTATGTTTGCGTGAGTGTATGTTATTCGTTGTTTGTTTAGATTAGTTATGTGTGTTAGCGTTTAGTTAATAAAACTCTTGTGCACAAATTACATGAGTTTCTGATTCTGCCTTGCATAGTAATGTCCCTTTACAATTTTGACCCTTGCAACATGCTCTAATGCATTAATAGGAAGATATTTTCAGTGGCCACGGAAATATCCTTTCTTAGAGTTGATATGAATTTACACTGAATGTTCGCTGGATGAACAGATCAGCTGATGGCAATTTAATTTGTTACTGTCAGCCGATATAAATAATTGTAATTAATCATAATTAATTGTAATTATTTATATACAATTCCCTTTTTGAGCTAATTTGCTACAATGGAGAGCTCCTTTGACTGCATGATGTGGGTTCAGAGCAACAGCTTCCAAATGCAAATTGCACACTTAGAATCAACTTCTGTCCTTTTACCTGCTTAAATTGATGTAGAAAAAAATGAAGGAATAGCCCACAACTGTCCAATTACTTATGAACCCTTGAAAAAGGGGGGAGGTACATATTAAAGAGCTGTAATTCCTTAACCGTTCCTCCAATTTTGATGAGAAATTAAATTAAATTAAACACCCTTAAATTAAAGCTCAGAGTGTGCACTTTAAGCCCATATTCATTATATAACTAACTTGAATATGTTTTGGTCAACAGCTAAAATAATAAAAAATTGTGCCTGTGTCCAAATATATATGCACCTGACTGTGTGGAAACAGATGTTATTATATTGGTCAGCCTGTTTTTCTCTCAAATATGTTCACTAATCGAATATGAAGTAAAAACCTCAACATCTCTGTTTCAGTGGCTTGACACAATGCAGCGTGTCTTGAATGTACTGATTTAAATCTACCAATGCATTATGTTACTGCTGCATTACAGCGTTAACATCAATCTTAAAAACATTACACAAGTACATTGTATTTCTTCTTTTTCTGAAAGTTACCAGTTGGATAAACTTCTCTGACATAGAGAATGAGGTGAATGGTCACTTCCAATAACTCACACAGAATGTCAGCCACAACTGCAAATGACCAATATAATCAGAATACTCACAATGGCATTATTTGAAAAATTTACAAATGAACTGCAGTTTACATTGGCCAAAATTAAGGTCCTGCCTCGTCAGAGTGGCCATATTGAAATAGACGCAACAACCTTTAATGAATAGAGGATTGTCTGGAGTATTTTATTTTATATATATATTCTTTTATTGCAAAACATATATTACACATACATAATCAGGGAAAATACCTTTGACAACATCTACACTTACATCAACAACAAAACAAACATACAGAACGTTACAAAATGTTTATGTACACAGACAGAGAAAGGCACAATAATAAGGTTAACAGGTAGGCCTAGCTTTAAACACGTACTTATAAATCAAAAATTTTGTGCTTTTTTTGTTGTTTATAAGTCTAAGGGATGGAATTAGAGAGTTGAATTCAGCAAGGAAAAGTAGAAGACACAAAGTGGACTTACACCATTATTGCTATGAATAAAGAATTTTGGATACAAAATTAAGAAACTAACAACATAGTCACAAGAAATGTGGAAGAGGTGTTAGTGAGGCCAGCAGGGGGTGCTCACTCTGTGGTCTGTGTGGGTAACGCCTCAGTATAGTGACGAGGTGTTAGGACCAAATTTGTCCTGGCCAAATTTGCCCATTGGCTTCTGACCATCATGGCCTCCTAATTGTCCCCATTCACTGATTGGCTTCATCACTCTGTCTCCTCTCCACCAGTAAGCTGGTGTGTGGTGGGCGTTCAGGCGCAATATGGCTGCCGTCGCATCATCCAGGTGGATGCTGAACACTGGTGGTGGTTGAGGAGATCTAACTGAGCAATTTTAACCTCCTTGTCAAAAACAGAGATTCCTTTCAGAGATTCCTTTCAAACTTTCATTTTGGTTTACACTATGTCGCTTAACTTTATACTAATTAATTTATGGTCTGATAAGGGGGCGAAAATGTGAGAAATATATTTTACATAGTTAAGAATAGAGGATGAAATTATATAACTTTAGATAACTTTCTATTAGACCAAGTAAAATTCTTGGTAGCAGGAATAAAGAATCGCTATGCATCTGTAGGAAACTTTTTTCCTCGTTCGAAGCAGAGACCAGGAGATGTTGGGATACATTCAAGCAGAAGTTTCTCTTTATTGAGAACTCGCTGTGTGTCGCTGCAGTCATCCAAATCTGACTATAGCTCAGCACAGTACAGTTTATACCTTTCAAGGGGGAGGGATACATAGAGGTGGAGACAATCTAAACAAAGCATGCAAATGCAGTACAGGAATCAGCCCGTTACCTGAATTTCCCCAGCCCTGATCTCATCAGCACAACAGTGTCATTCAAATGCATAGGTGCTAATCCAATCAGCCTGACAGTATCGCCCATACCTTCACATTATCATAGAGACAAAGGCACAGCTGTGCCTTGAGCTTTAACTTGGGACCCTGCCCAATGGTCAGAAAGTGCATAAAGACAAAAGGATAATGTCTCAGACCCCTGGGCTGCTTGGATTGAGCTTCTTAGAAATGTCATCCTCTTTGCCTCAAAATGTAAAACTCAATGTACATAACTTTTTCTGTTTATATAATCTAGAGTTAACATTTTATGAATTTGTAATTCCACACATCAGTCAAGAAAAGGTCAGCAGGATAAAATTAGATAATTACTTAACATACTATCAGGTCTAGGGGGATATCTATCCAAGAGATTGTCTATACACAGGGGCGGACTTACCCATTAGGCAAAGGTAGGCGACTGCCTTGGGCCCCCAAAAGCCAAGGGCCCCCTAAAATGCTTTTCATATAGGCCTACGAGATGCGCATCATGAAGCGCGGACACGCGAATGGTTGCTGTTTACGGTGTTTATTACCATGACAACCGTCTACGTGTCCGAGTTGAATGTGCTTCTTGTGTATCCTGCTTGTAGCAAATGAAAATATTATGCATCTGAAGCTGACTGCTGCACGAGCGCGAGGGTCTCTCTTTCCCAGCGCGCGCACACCTCTCTCTCTCTCTGAGTCTGCTCTGTTCAGCGAGCGGCTGAAAGGAGCTGCGCTTACAGTTAAAACACAGATATATTGCTTCTCTAATTTTACATGCAAGTATAGCCGAAATCACAGCACAGCTATTGTCTTTATCTTATGTGTAGCGTATTTGATTTTTATCAGATGACGGCACGATTATAAATCAGGATTTTTGTGCAGATTAACATCTTGGAAGGGAGAGCTGGTTATGTAGTCTTAATGTGTCGCGTTTCAGTCACTATTTCATATTCATATTTAGCAGCATCAAAATACAGTATGTGGCACAGAGAGGCAAACAAATGTAAATGTACATTTTGCATGTTCAGAAGAAGTGAGCTGCCCTATCATACAAAAATGTAAACAGGTTTGTGTCAGTAAATTGCTCAGTGCAAAGAAAGAGAATAATAGGAACCTGGTATTTCTGTTCTTTTTTTCATGTGTGTCTAATAGACATGAACAAGTTCTTTGAAAAACATCTATGACCTTTTGTCTAGTCTTCATGGTCTGTTAACTATGGTTTCACTAATAATAAACATATATTGCATAAAGAATCCATATTTGTCCATGCCCATGTTGATTAGAGTATTAAAAACTTGAAAAGTATTAATTTAAAGTACATTTAGAACAGATAAAAAATGTGTGATTAACTTGTGATTATTCGCGAGTTAACTCACGACAATCATGCAATTAATCATGATTAAATATTTTAATCGATTGACAGCCCTAAGCTAAAATGACTAAACTTAAATGTAGGCTTACACTGGTAACTCATCATTAGAATTTCCTCTTCAATATCGGCTATATTTTTTCACACTTTTCTCATTCTCGCTACTTCAAGTTTTTATATGAATGAACCTCTGAAGGGAACCAATAGTCCTCAGAAAAGTTTCGATGGCATTTTCATTTTACCTGATAAAGTATCATTTATGAGCCGAGTGCTGCTTTGTTTACAGCCGTTACCAGGGAAACCGCTATATTTCTGACATTCCAAAAGCACCTCCTACTGGCAGAGAATGAATGTGCATGTTCAATAATCCAGTCTGCAGTTTGAACCCGTTTTAAATAATATAATAATTTATACTTCTGACTCATCCCTTTTCTTTAAAAAAAAATGGTTTAAAGGTTCAGTTGTGAGGTTCATCATTTTATAATTTATTTTGTTTTTTGTTAAAACTTGTATCTCAACGGTAAATCAATTGCTATTTCGTGGTCTACAACATGAAAGAATCCCATTATAACATTGTGCAGCAGCAAGCATCACGACAAAAAAGGAACCTCAAGGTTGATCTAGGTGAATGTGTACAAATGTATAGGGCCCCATTCCTATATTTGCCTGGGGCCCCCAATTCACTAAATCCACCCCTGTCTATACATTCGCTAATTATAAAATGAGCATCATTATATTTCGTAAGTAACTTTTTAAATGTATCCACTATGTGAGAATACATTACCCTATTGGATGCAAGAGAATTGTGTCCACATATACAAGTAGGGCTGTCGCGGTGAAGGAATCTCCCTTGCGGTAATTTTGAGTGGCTCAATAGCGCGGTATGCGGTATTACCGCACATATATACACACACACACAGAGGTGCATCTCAGTAAATTGGAATGTCGTGGAAAAGTTCATTTATTTCAGTAATTCAACTCAAATTGTGAAACTCGTGTATTAAATAAATTCAATGCACACAGACTGAAGTAGTTAAAAGTCTTTGGTTCTTTTAATTGTGATGATTTTGGCTCACATTTAACAAAAACCCACCAATTCACTATCTCAACAAATTAGAATATGGTGACATGCCAATCAGCTAATCAACTCAAAACACCTGCAAAGGTTTCCTGAGCCTTCAAAATGGTCTCTCAGTTTGGTTCACTAGGCTACACATTCATAGGGAAGACTGCTGATCTGACCTGACAGTTGTCCAGAAGACAATCATTGACACCCTTCACAAGGAGGGTAAGCCACAAACATTCATTGCCAAAGAAGCTGGCTGTTCACAGAGTGCTGTATCCAAGCATGTTAAAGTTGAGTGGAAGGGAAAAGTGTGGAAGAAAAAGATGCACAACCAACCGAGAGAACCGCAGCCTTATGAGGATTGTCAAGCAAAATCGATTCAAGAATTTGGGTGAACTTCACAAGGAATGGACTGAGACTGGGGTCAAGGCATCATTTTTTTTTTATGAAGGGAAAACAAAATCCAAGCCCACATGGCCCTGTGTGAAAAAGTGTTTGCAAAAACATGGAACAGTGGTGAACCTTCCCAGGAGTGGCCGGCCGACCAAAATTACCCCAAGAGCGCAGCGACGACTCATCCAAGAGGTCACAAAAGACCCCAGAACAACATCCAAAGAACTGCAGGCCTCACTTGCCTCAGTTAAGGTCAGTGTTCATGACTCCACCATAAGAAAGAGACTGGGCAAAAATGGCCTGCATGGCAGAGTTCCAAGACGAAAACCGCTGCTGAGCAAAAAGAACATAAAGGCTCGTCTAAGTTTTGCCAGAAAACATCTTGATGATCCCCAAGACTTCTGGGAAAATACTCTGTGGACTGACGAGACAAAAGTTGAACTTTTTGGAAGGTGTGTGTCTCATTACATCTGGCATAAAAGTAACAGCATTTCAGAAAAAGAACATCATACCAACAGTAAAATATGGTGGTGGTAGTGTGATGGTCTGGGGCTGTTTTACTGCTTCAGGACCTGGAAGACTTGCTGTGATAAATGGAACCATGAATTCTGCTGTCTACCAAAAAATCCTGAAGGACAATGTCCGGCCATCTGTTCGTGACCTCAAGCTGAAGCGAACTTGGGTTCTGCAGCAGGACAATGATCCAAAACACACCAGCAAGTCCACCTCTGAATGGCTGAAGAAAAACAAAATGAAGACTTTGGAGTGGCCTAGTCAAAGTCCTGACCTGAATCCTATTGAGATGCTGTGGCATGACCTTAAAAAGGCAGTTCATCCTCGAAAACCCTCCAATGTGACTGAATTACAACAATTCTGCAAAGACGAGTGGGCCAAAACTCCTCCACAGCACTGTAAGAGACTCATTGCAAGTTATCGCAAACACTTGATTGCAGTTGTTGCTGCTAAGGGTGGCCCAACCAGTTATTAGGTTTAGGGGGCAAACACTTTTTCACACAGGGCCATGTGGGTTTGGATTTTGTTTTCCCTTCATAATAAAAAAATTCATTTAAAAACTGCATGTTGTGTTTACTTGTGTTATCTTTGATTTATATTTAAATTTGTTTGATGATCTGAAACATTAAAGTGTGACAAACACGCAAAAAAAAAAAAAAATCGTGAAGGGGGCAAACAATTTTTCACACCACTGTGTGTGTGTGTGTGTGTGTGTGTGTGTGTGTATGTATGTATGTATGTACAGTGGGTACGGAAAGTATTCAGACCCCCTTCACTTTTTTCAATTTTGTTATGTTGCAGTCTGATACTACAATTGTTTAAATTCTTTTTTTTTTCTCATTACTCTACACTCTGTCCTTTATAATGACAAAGTGAAAACAGAATTTTAGAAATGTTTGTAAATTTATTAAAAAGAAAAAACTGAAATATCACATTTACATAAGTATTCAGACCCTTTACTCAGTACTTAGTTGAAGCACCTTTGGCAGCAATTACAGCCTCGAGTCTTTTTGGGTATGACGCAACAAGCTTTGCACAACTGGATTGGGGGAATTTCTGCCATTCTTCTTTGCAAATCCTCTCAAGCTCGGTCAGGTTGGATGGGGACCGTCTGTTGACAGCCTTTTTCAGGTCTCTCCAGAGATGTTCGATAGGGTTCAAGTCAGGGCTCTGGCTGGGTCACTCTAGGACATTCACAGAGTTGTCCCTAAGCCACTCCTGTGTTGCCTTGGCTGTCTGCTTAGGGTTATTGTCATGTAAGAAGGTGAACCTTCGGCCCAGTCTGAGGTTTTGAATGCCCTGGACTGGGTTTTCATTAAGGCTATCTCAATATTTTGGTGCATTGAGCTTTTCTTCTACTCTGATGAGTTCCTCAGTCCCTGCCGCTGAAAAACAGCCCAACAGCATGAGGCTGCTACCACCACACTTTACTTTTGGGATGGTACTCTGTAGGTGATGAGAAGAGCCGGTTTCCTTCAAACATGATGCTTAGAATTGAGGTTCATCAGACCAGGTAATCTTGTTTCTCAGAGTCTGAGGGTCCTTTAGGTGCTTTATTGCAAATTCCAAGTGTGTTTTCATGTGTCTTCACTGAGGAGAGGATTGAGTTTGGCCACACTGCCATAAAGCCCAGATCGGTGGAGTGTTGCAGTGATGTTTGTCCTTCTGTAGGTTTCTCCCATCTGCATATATGATCATGGAGCTCAACTAGAGTGACCACCAGGTTCTTGGTCACCAGTCTAGACAAGCCCCTTCTCCATCAATTGCTCAGTTTGGCTGGGGACCAGCTCTTGGAAGAGTCCTGGTTGTGCCAAACTTCTTCCATTTGAGAATTATGGAAGCCACTGTGGTCTTGGGAACCTTCAGTGCAGCAGAATTTTTTTTGTAGCCTTCCTCAGATCTGTGCCTCAATACAATCCTGTGTCTGAGCTCTGCAGGCAGTTCCTTTGACCTCGTGGCTTGGTTTTCGCTCTGATATGCATTATCAGCTGTGAGGCCTTTTACAGAGAGGTGTGTGCCTTTCCAAATCATGTCCAATCAATTTAATTTACCACAGGCGGACTCCAATCAAGGTGTAGAAACATCTCTGCAATGATCAAGAGACATGGGAGGCACCTGAGCGAAATTTCAAGTGTTGTTGCAAAGGGTCTGAATACTTAGGTAAATGTGATATTTCAGTTTTTTCTTTTTAATAAATTTACAGACATTTCTAAAATTCTGTTTTCACTTCATCATTATGAGGTACAGAGTGTAGATTAATGAGAAAAAAAATGAATTTAAACAATTGTAGTATCAGGTTGCAACATAACAAAATTGAAAAAAGTGAAGGGGGTCTGAATACTTTCCGTACCCACTGTGTATATATATATATATATATATATATATATATATATATATATATATATATATATATATATATATATATATATATATATATATAATATCTGTGTGTGTATGTGTTACGATGTAACGAGGTCATATTTATTTTTATATATATGTATGTATAAATATACATACATACTAATATATATATATTATTATTATTATTTTTAAATTATTTATAATATATATATTATTATTTTTTAATTATTTATAAAATACATATATACATCTATATATCTATATCTATCTATCTATCTATCTATCTATCTATCAGTTAGTTCCGATCCTCGAATCTGACTGACAAGATACTTTTTCTGTTGATATTTCACCTGCGTGTTCTAGAGGGCTGTCAGTCAGTGCAGTTTCAGTGTTTTGGCATCAAGAGACTGTCTTTGAGTGAGTCTTTAAACCGTTCATTCAACTACACGTTCAAAAACGCTGATTCATTCAAAGAGAGATGTAATGAAACAGGCTGTTGAAAATCATTTTAACTTTGAGCGCCACTTTTAAAGGCTCAGCTGACCAACAATGCGTCGATGCTAAGCCAGATTTCGCTTTCCTTGGATATGATAACCTGTTTTCACAAATTTATACAAGACTCAGCCTGAAGGACAGACGCAGGTAATCGCGCGCGCTCAGTCGATCTCTCTCATTCGCTGCCTGTTAGGCTTGTTAAGTGCAAATTTACTGAGCCTCTGTACAAATCAGCATGGTACACATTATGTTATCATTACTAATATTCAGTACACATGCACGAAGTGTAAAACGCGAAGGGCGTAACCTTACGAAAAAGAAAACACGCAAATATCGCGGTTGCTGCGGTTGTTGCATTCCTCTGCGATTATGCTCAATAGCGCGGTATTGCGGTTATCGCGACAGCCCTAACAACAAGCTATAAAAATGGAAATATCTTGTTTAATTCTGACAATACACAAAGTTTCTAGTATAGCCCCTTTTAAACCGATGAACTAGAATAGCAGTTCCAGCCAAGTATTTGCTGCCATGACTAAAAAAAAAAAAAAAAAAACCCTGAGTTTCCCCATTATGTCCTCCAAAACTTAGCATCTGTCTCCCCTGAATGAGTTTCTTGAAAAAAAAAATTAAAATAAAATCAGCTAAGCTTCTTTTACAAATTTAAAAAAAAAAAAAAAAAAATGAAGAAGCTGTTTTAAACAGAACTGTACAGTTTGCATAGCCTGTGCCACATAAGTACATGCAGATCACTTTAACTGTTTATGAACATGTCAGTCTTTTCCAAATTGGGGAGGAGTAAGTTGATATTCTGCACTGTAATGCTTATTTGTTATCTTTATAATAATTGCGATAATGAGAAGCACCACAAATACACACACAGATGGAATCACAATCAGTAAATAAGGTGTTCCATTACTGCATTCAACATCAGACGTCTCAGTTCCTGCTTTGACTGTTGTTTTTCCAAGAGATTCACACCTGTCAAAAAGTGGTGCTCAAGTTAAACTACAAATAGGCCTAAATTGCTTGTGAGAAAAGAGCTAAATTTACCCACAAAATCTGGTGAAGCAAATTATAACACAACAAATGTACAAAATGCATTTTAAGAATGTGTGAAAAGTCAATGTTGTAAAATAATACTTACTTTGTATGCAATTTGCAGAATGTACCATCTGAATATGAACCAACAGGACAGTCATCACAAACCGTATCACTAAATTCTGTTCCTACAGAAACACATGCAGGAATACACACAATATTAGTCTCACATTAACTAGTGAAATCATTATTCAGTATAGGATTTGTCAGGTGCTGTCAGTCACAAACAAACACTGTCATGAGGATCTGTGGCAAGACCACATCTACACCTTTGGAACAATAAACAAACTCACATATGTACAGTTATTTAATATAAATATATGCGGAGTTATTGTTCTCAGATTCCATCTCAGCCTGTCAGTTTTTGTCAGTATAATAAACCTGTTTGACTTATAACAGACTGACCGGTTTGGTTGATGTATTGTCCAGGTGAGCAGGTTGAATGTTTCATGGCCTTTTTACAGTTGGAGAGCAAGTCTATACAGTAATAACCTGGCAGAGGTTCACACACTGTATCTGATATTGATGTACATGCCTGCTTTTCTCTCAGCCCATTACCTTTGACAAGAAAGGAACAAATCAGTCAATTTTAGTCATCTGAAGAAAAAAAAAAGTTATAATATATTTGAAAGCAAGGGGTGACATGAAACAAAATAAACAAGGGGTGACAAGAGGCTAAATAAATTGTTACTCACTTGAATCACAGACAAAACACGGCAGACATTGTGTGAATCCATTAGGAACGTTAGTATAAGTCATCGCAGGACATGAATCACATGTTGTGCTTGTGTCCTCATCACAGTGGTTCTTAACTCGCTTTCCTAGACAATATTATTAATTACCAACACATTACTTATACATGTCTTTTGTAAATAACAACCTGTACATATATTTGTGTAATTATATAAGCTTTATTTATTGTACACCTGTATATTTATATCAATTGTGTGAAATAAATACATTTTTCAGTTTTTTTGTGTACTTTTGGAGCTTCCTCAAACATGTTTGGGATCCACCTAATACATCTGTCAATGACTTAAATTAGTATATAATGAAAAATAAAATGCCCCTTGACATTGTGAAATAAAACTACTATATAAATAAATAGATTTCAGCAACCTGGTCGGCCAAGTTATGCAAAGAAGAATAATTACTATTACTACCTGCTGCTGCTAGACCACCAAAAAATATCTAAGAAATACCTAACTAGCTGACGTCTATTTTTAACAAGACTCTGACCAAACTTAAAAGACTGCTTTATAAGCATATTATAGTTATTAAGCTCATCAGTAATAATGATGAGACCATTCAAAGTCTGGCACCATGTGACAAATAATTAAAAAAACTCATATGACCCCTTTAAGTCTGACCTGATAGATGTGTTGTGGTGATGACTGAAGGATCACACATACCTGGATCACACATGGGGCAACATTCTCCATTAATTTCATATTCTGCATTATTACATGTTGCCATACAAAACACAATGTTTCTGGTGAGAAGGAGAGGTAGTAATGTTGACAGATAAATGAAGGTATAGCATATGTACATCTCATCACTGGTCCAGAGATCAAATTGCCTTCTTTTTTCTTTTGAAGCTGAAAAAGAAATTCATGTTAGATGGCTTTTAGAAAAATAGACAAACTGTGCCAGAACCTACAAACTTTCTAAAGTTTACTTAACATGTCCTCGGTATCACCAGCTGGGCGCTAAAACAATGTTTCATCTCTATACCCATCAATTTCATGCTTTCCACTGAAAATATAACTGTATAAATGTACATTACTTGCCCTTTTCTCTCTACTGGGAGAGAAACCCATATATTGCATTTTGAAGTGCTGAGCTTTATGATTCATTTTTGCACAAGAGCTATGATATTATTGGCTTATTATCTTTTTCAGTAACTGATTCAAGCAAGATTTTCATCACTGCTTTCATTACTATTGGTTAAAATAGAGGTTGCAGGTGTAATTTTTGAATGTTTATTTCATTTAAGTATTTTAGTGTTAGTACACTTACAAGCGAACCTTTATGAGTATGTTTATTTCTTTAAAATAAAACGGACATGAAGCTTTAAGGCAAGGGCGTAACCATCAAAGACACTGAGGGGAACAAGTCACCAAACTGTCCCCCGCCACACTTTAAATTACTGCACTCCATTACACAGCGGTCTGCTGTTAGGAAGACACAAGGCTCACAGAGGCAGAGCGCGAAATGATTCATTCCCTTGAATTAGACTAATAATTTGCTTCACTGTTTTATTTCTTTGTACTCAAACAAATAAAGCTGAATTTATGAGGCAAATGTTCAAGACATGGTTACGGTTTTGCTGTAAAGGATTTCTCCTCTAGTGCAAGTTAGAACATATTTACCTGATTTATATTTCCCTTGAGATTTCTCGCTGTAAATTAATAGCGATCGAGCAGTTTTGTGTCTGGTTTGAGCTCGCCTAACTGTACTGCATCATTACAGTCAGAACTGCTGCTGAAGTTTAGTCAAGTATTCCATACAGCAGCCTACGTTCAAATCTGCCGCGTTCTTCTTCTTCTTTTGATTTGATTCGTCTTCTTCTTCTTCTGTTTTTTGGCGGTTTTGGCAAACCATATTAAAGGTGCATTACCGCCACCTACTGATCTGGAGTGAACAGAGATTTGCTAGAGAAATATATATATATTTCCAAAATAAATAAAAATTAAATTTCCTTAATTACTACACAGTTATATTCTTTCCATATTTCCTGTCTTTTTTAGATAATTGAACACTTCTTCTTTAATTCTATTCCCTATATTGAGTGATACTTTATCATATCCCGTCAAACCCAATTTATGATTAAGTTGATTTATTTCTCTTTCATACGCATCACATTCTAGAAGAATGTGCCTTATTGTTTCTGGATTCCCACATTTATCACATCTGCCAGTTTCATGCTTCCCTATTTTGTGTAAATTGAAATTTAAAGCTGAATGTCCAATCCTCATTCTTGTTATAATAACATCTTTCTTCCAATTCCCGTATCTTATTCTCTCTTCACCTATTTCTTTCTTACTTCAATTGATATTATTCTCTTGATTTCAGATTTGCTAATTGCTATATTAATTTCACTATGTGAATGCTTCAGAGCCATCTTAGCCAAGCAGTCCAGTATGAGGTGGTACCCATAAGAAGTATACTATTATCCCTAATTGTCTTTTGATTTGATTGGTGGTTGACAACCAACTTTAAAAGTGCATTACCGCCACCTACCAGACTGGAGTGTAGAGCAGTATATGACAAACAACAGAACTTAGGATATTAATTACATGATTAATTATATTCTTTCCATCAGTCCTGTATTTTTGAGATAAATCATGAGATGTTTAGCAACATTCCAAGTACTTCCTTCTAAAAGATTCTGAACATCAACCTTTGTAATGTCATTCTTTATCACTTCAAACATTTCCCTTTTTTTATTATTATTAATGCAAAGGTACCAAAGATACAAGTACAAAAAAAATATCAACTTTACGTACAAAGAGGTGACATTACATGCAAAGCACCATTTATATACGAAAGCTTTAACAAAATAAATTCAAAAGATGAAATAAATGAACTGTTTTAAGAGCTTTAAGATTCTTGGAAGATGAAATAGTTTGGATATACTGTTGAACCTCTTTTTTAAAAACATTAAATAAAGGATTTTGATGAGAGAATTTACTGCGGTGAATATGAAATTTCGCAAGAAATAATAATAGGTTAATAATAAAATATTCTTTAATTTTATCTTTTTGTATATTAAAGAAGCCAAACAATACATCCTTAAAAAGCAAAGAGAAACACTGGAGCACATTGTGATTGATAACATTAGAGAATTCAATCCAAAATAGCTGTGTGTGAGGACAATCCCAGAAAATATGCAAATCAGTTTCATTAGGGTCACCACAAAAAGAACAGCTTGTATCTATGTCTGCTTTAAACCTTTTCAGAAACACTTTAGCTGGGTAAAATCTGTGTAACAGTTTGAATGAAACATTTCCCTTCTTTCTTCCTCATATTTCCTACATTCCAATCTTCTTCTTCTGGAGTTTAATAAAGGTCGGCAGGCCAACTTATAAGGTGCATTCCCACCAAGCTCCAACTACTGGAAAGGAGTGTGAAGCGCATATAGTAGACAAGAACTTAAAAAAAAAAAAAAAAAAAAACTAGGTTATATTTTATTAATCAATCCTGTTTCTTTCAAATAAATAAATAATTTATTATATAGATTGCTTTGGTCCATCTCCTAATAAACTCTGAAGTGCCCAATTATTTATTCTCAAAAAACTTAAAGCTTGAATTAATTGAAATCTTGCTCTTTCATATGCCTCGCATTTAATGAGTATGTTCTACTGTTTCTGTTTGACCACATTTTTCACAATTTCCGGTTTTATGCTTCCCTATTCTCTGCAGCTAGTTTTAATGAACAATGTCCAATACGCATTCTTGAAATTAAAACATCCTCTTTCCTCTTTCCACACCTACCTTTTCTTGAATGCAATGCAAATGTCTACCTTTTATTCCACTATTCCACTCCTTCTGCCATTTCTTCCTTATGTCATTGGCTATTATACTTTTTACTTCTCTTTTACTTAATGCCACTTTAACCTCAATTCGTGAATGTTTCAAAGCCTGTTAAGCCAGATGATCTACCTCCTCATTTCCTTTCACCCTCATATGTGATGGTACCCACAAGACGTTTACTGTGAGCTCCAGATTGTCTTATTCTAAATAGACTCTGCATCACTTCATATATCATATCTTGTCTTGCTTAAGATGTTCCACTCGACAAACTATTAAGAGCTGAAAGGGAATCACTGATCTAGTTGGTTGTACTTCTTCTAACCACTGAAGAGAAAGAAGGATTGCTATCAATTCTGCGGTAAACACAGAAATGTGATCTTTTTGATATTTTAATACTGAAGTGGGGTATGAAAACTGCTGCTGCTGTTATTCCTGACTCTGGATCCTTTGATCCATTCGTGTATATTTGTACTGCACTGTAATATGTTTGATCAATATATTGCTGCACAGCTAAACTTTCTAACAAATCTGTTTCCTTATTATGTTTTTCTTCATGTAACTGAAGATCAACTGAAGGCATAGGGAAAAGCCAATAAGGTATTGCTGACATAGCCACAGTAGGAGCAATATTGATGTCAGACCCATATCCTAAGCCTCCTCGTTGGCATTCCTTCCAAAGCCTGTTAGTCCCCAGAATTACATGGCACATAATGAACACATGACAAAATGTCCTACTGTGTGTTCACAAATTAGCAGGCAGCAGGCACAAATACTGAAGGCTTTTTTTTTCGCCTTCAGCACAAAATGTTTTCTTTTACTGAGCAAATTGCTACTATAACTAAAACAGTAAAACAAATCCATTAAGATTTGTTTTTTTTTTGTTTGTTTGTTTTTTTTACTTGGAACCGTTGCGTCCAGCTAAAATATGAGTCCTTTATCCATAATATTGCTTATTATCCTGTGAAAATTTCATCTTGTCTGAATCAGAAGAGACATAAGCACATATCAAGCACCGTTCAGGGAGATTTTGGCCAGAAGCAATGGTTTAAAGTTAAAAAGCCTTAATAATGGATTTATTTTTTGCAAACAAACAGATTTTCATTAATTAATATACTGGAGTCATGTGGACACTGCTCACTGCTCACACACTGCTCACTAATGGCCATATGAATAATACTTTTTCAGTTCTTAAAATGGTGGTCAAATCAGTAGTTTCTTGATTACTGCTGAATATGTGAAAAGATAAGGGTTAAAAAGCCCCATATGTTATGGCTTGACCCACTCAAAATGCTCACCCTACAATACAATAATTATTTTCTTGGAGTACATTTGTTCAGAAGTATGTGCAAATTGGCTGCTGCCCACATTGACAATGTTACTAGTTACAATGTCAAATATACACTGTTTACTATAATCAGGAAAGGAGTTGTTTGTTTAAAAAGAGTTGAAATGCCAAATGTGACTAGAACGAACGAGAAATGGCACACCCTTTTCTGAACTGGTTATTTTGAAGACACATTTCCCTATTATTTGTACTCAGAATATACTAAGAAATATCATTTAACATGAAAAAAAATCTGACTGTTCACTTTTGCACCTATCTACATACAGCTATTCACTTCCACCTGTCTACACAACATGCTGTATACTGTTACACTAACAACAAACAAAAATTACTGAGTGCAAAACCAAAACTAGCCTGCAAGTATTTTTTTTTATTATGCAAATATAAACCACTAATATAAGTTGTAATATATATTTTGAAATTGTGTAGTTCAAATCTATGTTTTTGCAGTATATCAGAATGAACTGGGGCTGTATTCACAAAACATCGAGGCTAAAAAGAGTTACTAACTTAAAAATCTTAAAAATAATGGGTGCAATGGGGTCAATCCCAATTTTAGGACTCCTAATTAGAATTTTTGCAATTTTAGGACTAAATGTTTATGCTAAAACTAGCTAAACAAGTGAACTCCGAAGTCATTAAGATCAAATCACAAACAATCCTAAAATTATAACCATTTTATGTTCAGATCATGTCATGCGCATCCATTGTGATACTCTCCAAAATGGAGCCAGGGTGACGTGGAGGAGATGAATTGCTGAATAAAGTCGAGCCGAGATTCTCCACACCTTGGTGAGGATGTGAATCAGTTCGAAAAGGAACTACAAACATGTCAACCGGGACAGGAAACAGGAACAGAACCCTAATTAAACACACCTGAAGCAAAGTGTTTATGGTCTTCAGCTAGTCTGTTAACTTATGTGAACCTGAACTAGTCTGTTAACATGACTGCATAAACATGCTTTACATATGGAAATTTCAGTTTACTTGTGGAAAAAAGAGGGAAAAAACTGCCAAATAATGACTGTGGAGTTTTTTTTTTTTTTTTTTTTTTCATTGGTTCAAACTCACTTCTAGGTTCCCAGGGTTCTATATTCTTTATATGCATTATATAACACATAATGAACACATAACAAAATGTCTTACTCTGTGTTCCCATGGTTAGGTTTAGGATAACATAAGAGCCATATATTTCCTGCTATACGTGCTTATTCCACAAATGAGAAATTAATTAACGGACTTAAACAGGTGACCTACACACCTATCCTGAACACCTGCACGTAGCAAACAGTTCAAACCACCCTAGTGGCCAAGGCTAGAAATATGAATAATAATATTATGGCTGCTACCCTTACGCAAAGAAAATATATTTCCTAGTATGTGAAAGATCAATATATTAAAAGACATAACGGTATATTAGAAATTATACAGAATAATACATTGTGTAAATATATTGCAATTTAATGAATAATACATAAAGAATTGCCACTTTCATATATTGAAAAATATGTGACAACATATTTACTTATATATCACAATATATCTAATTTTATATTTAATAATACACTTTATGATATATAGATGTATATGTGATAAGATATGGTACTGCATGTGTTAAAATATATTGAACATATAATTACTCATGCAGTATATCCACACATATATGGAAATGTATGGCCTGGTTTCACAGACAGGGCTTAGTCTAAGCCAGGATTAGACCATAGTTCAATTAGGAGATTTAAATCATTTTTATAAATGTGCCTTAGAAAAAAACATTACTGGTGTGCATCTTGAGACAAAACAAAGGCACTGATATATTTTAAGATCAGTCAGTGCAAGATTCTTTCAGTTGAAATAGTCTTACATTTTAGTCTGGGACTCTTACTGCACCAG
Organism: Spinibarbus caldwelli; assembly: GCA_039654775.1. NCBI lineage: Eukaryota > Metazoa > Chordata > Actinopteri > Cypriniformes > Cyprinidae > Spinibarbus > Spinibarbus caldwelli. The sequence continues at coordinate 19,910,374 of CM077249.1, forward strand.
TAAATATATGTACAATATATTTTTACACATGCAGTACCATATCTTATCACATGTTTCATGTTTTAAAATATAGCTAGTTTAAAAAGTATAAGCACACCTGCTCATACTAAGCACTTTATTAACAGACTATCACTGGGCTGAAAAGTACACAACCATTACTTTTTAAATAAATTAACATGTAGTCGTAATGTTGTTTGGCAAGTCATCATCCTAACCACAGGCTCTACTCTTCTGCATAATGGTAATCCCACAAATGTACACATACCAGAAACCCTTTTAAATTTCAAAATAATACAGCATTAAACACTAACATATCTCCCCCTATATTAATATTGATCAAAAATACATGACATAACACTTAATTTTAAAATCTTTACTCTCCTTTAACAGTCAGAAGCCAAGCATGCTGGGAACTAGAAAACTGTTTGTTATAAAATAGTTTAAATTTTATGGAATGCCTATATAAAATGTGCACCTACATACAGGCTACCACTGACAAAAGGTGTCAGCGCAACAACAAACAAAAAATTACTGGCCCGGTTTCACAGACAGGGCTTAGACAAAGGCAGGATTAGGCCATAGTTCAATTAGGACATTTAAGTAATTTTTTATAAACGTGCTTTGAAAAAAACATTACTGGTGTGCTTTTTGAGACAAAACAAAGGCACTGATATATTTTAAGATCAGTCAGTGCAAGTTTCTTTCAGTTGAAACAGCTCGGACTTACATTTTAGTCTAGGACTAGGCTTAAGTCTTGTCTGTGAAACAAAACCGAGACTAGCTTACAGCGTGCTTGTCCCTCTAAACTAAAGGTCTGAAAAGTGTAAAATTTCTGCCTGCACCTTTTGGTCTAGGCTATGAAAATCCAAATATTATGCAAATACAAAGCACTAATATTCAATAAACTGAGATCGCTAACACTTGTTTTCAAAAATGTTGAATAAATGTGATGAATAAAATATTAAATAACAAAAACACAGATACACCAAGTTTGTGAGCACTTTTATAAAAGGCTGTTTTCATATAATTGCAGAAAGTAGTCAATAAAAAAATATTTTGTTGTGCAAAAGTAGCTGGACATAGTGTTAAACAAGTGCTGTATACAAATTGATTAATGCAGATATATAATCTACAGTTTTGTTAAATTGGTGCTACATATTCTTTTTGAGGTCTGGAACACATTCATAAGTACTTCAGGATTCATTTTAACATTGTGAAGTAATTACAGGTCTCATTCACATTCATAATAGAAGAGTCATTCCCGATTGTTTTGGTTTTGTTTCAAAAACTGTTTGTTCCTGAAAGCACTGGACATTAGCCATGACAGGAATGTCTTCAGGCTGTGTGGACACATTTAGACTAGAAACTGTAATCGTTTCTGTTGGGTTGTTCAGATTCTTAAGTCTAACTTGTTCTTCCAAGGTGTGTGGCTCGACATTTATCCTGCCAACAACAACTAAAAACACACAAGAATAAACACAAAACAAACATGAATATACGTCTAACACAGCTTTCCCACTGTCAAACCAAAGGAGACCAAAATATAATCATGTAGTACAGCACAATTACAATTTAATATTTATTATTTATGCAGTTGAAGTTTCTCTTTGTTTATTCTGAGTGAAACATGTTTAATGCTTTACTCTTACCTGGTAGACTGATTTCTTCATCTAGGTTTTTTCTTGTTTCCTATAAAAATAATAAGAACAATCTTATTGTTTCTTTCATTTGAAACATGGTAAATATTTTTTCCCCCTTTTTCTCTTCCATGACAATTTTCATTATAAAGCAACAAATTAAATATACCTGTATCCCTGTATAAAGAAAAGGAAGAGAAATAAAAATATTATTGCAGTTAATAATGTAACCCTCTTTACATCACCATGTTTTGCTAACTGCAGCAATATATTGTGTATATGAATTATTTGTGTCTCAGCTGTTTGACTTTATTACAGTACTGTATACTGTATCTGTTCCATGTTATTTAATATAGTTGTTGATTCTTCATAGAAAAGTCCATAATAGGAAAAATAACTATAGATCTCTTAAAAACTATTTAAAGAAACAAATATAAATAAATCTTACCTGAACTTTTAGGTTGTTTCCTCTTCCAAATATGTTTAATTGTGAAAAAACTTACTACTGTAATTGATAATAAAGCAAATGCAACACTAAGAGCAATGACTGTTGCAGTAGAGGAATTTCCACATTCACTGTCAGATGAATGTGTGCCTGGATTTGTTTCAATAAGTCCCATGACCTCACATCTGTGAATAATATCCGGGATCAGACGGAAAATGATGATCAACACACACACACACACACACACACACAAAACACTAAGACTCACTTTGTGTGTGGTAAACATGATGAGAAAGATCCGTTTGAATATGTATCACCTGTACAGTCAGCACACACAGTATCTGTGGAGCCAGTACCTGCAGAGACAGTCAACATATGAACAACACTAGCAGTCACAGTTGTGTTTGTCTTGTCTAAAAACTCTCTTCTGTTGCGACTATAGCACAGATAATAATAAACAGTACTTCATCCACTGTCCATGTTTATATAAGAGGTTTTTATCATTTACCTGTTTGTTTGATATATTGTCCAGGGCTACATTCAGAGTGTGGCACAGCTGAAATGCAGTTGCCTTTCTTTTTGTCAACACAGTAGAATCTCTCCCTTGGCACACAAACAGTATCTGATGACTGAGTACATGCTTTACTCAGTCTTAAACCTTGGCCTAAGATGGAAATGAGTCAGTAGAAACTATTATGCATTGAGTTACTTGTTTTTAGCAGATACATTTATAGTTGCATCTGGAGCAACTTATACTACATTAATTTAATAGACAGTTTCACTGGTACAACTAATCATTTGCATTAACAGACATGATTCTTCACCATTAAGCTAATGGCTTCTGCTTAAAAAAAAAATCTTAAAATTTTTTTTTCCCATTTTCAGATGAACAGATATAAAATTGAAGCACTCACTTGCATGACACACAGTACAGGGAAAGCATTTCATGAAGCCATTTGGTTCATCAATAAAAGTGAATTCAGGGCATGGAACACAAGTTGTGCTGGTGTCATCTGTGCAGTGCCAAAAAACATGATTTCCTAAAAATGCAGAACAATGTTTGTTAAATTTTAAGGAGAAGTATTTCAGAGTTCTTGCCATAGTGAATTAATTTTCAGTTAATTGCACTTTTGTGGCTTTAGGCAATATTTTAACAAGCAAATTCTTTTGTGATGAATAAAGTCAGATTACCTTCAGTACTGAAATAATATTTAAAGGTACACTATGTAACTTTTTTGTTCAAAATGAACAAAATGTAAATACTTAGTGAGTACATTGTGAATCCATCTTCCAAACCATGTTTTATATGTATAATAAGTGTTCATATTTTAGACGTATTGGGAATGGATTTTGCGGGACATTGCGTACATGTCATTTGCATATGCCTTATATCCGTATTCATAGAAAAGCAGCTGCTGATTCTTGCATGGTGTGGGTTTAGCCTGAAGCTAAAAGTTAATTGTCACAATGACGAAATATTTGACCATGGGCCGTGCAAAACGCCAAATCACACATTGCAAAAACAAAGAGACAGATCCTTTCTTACTCAACAGGAAAAATATTTTATGTAACCAATAGACAGCATGTAGTTCTCTACCGGTAGTGTGACTTTGTGATATATAGTTAGCTATTGTAAAGAGTCATTTCATTATGGGTTGATAGTGATGTGCTGGATTTTATTTAAAATTAAGAGTGGACCATGTAAATTATAAACCTATAGGTTGCCAAATTAACAACATCTTCCTCTGTCTAAACAGTCAAATTGCAACCTTTTCCATCTAAACTGTGGCCTGTTGCATGAAGAATAGATGAACAAACTCAGAGTAGGTTTAGAATTGACAAAACCATTCAAATTCAACCAGTTTTAGATCAGGTTCAGCAGGTTTACAGCGCTTGCCATAAACATTCTCAGGATTTGATCGAGTTTATTATTAACTCTGGAGCATGTACACCTAAAAGTGTGACATCTGCAGTGAACAGCCAATCACCAAAACATGGAGAGAATCATTTTGATTCACTTCTCAGGGTCCTAGGAATGCGGGCCTAAACTGCAGCCTCCGGTATTGCAAGATCATGTTACTTTGGAGCAGGTAAGGGCTTTGAGGGCTTTCACACCTAATGCTAAACATTTGATCATCTTTGGCAAATTCATGTCTGCACAATAGGTGGCACTGACCGAGAATGCATTACCCCTGCACAGGTGGTGAAAAAAACAGCTGACTTTGAGCAACGTTTTTTCTGTGTGTTTACAGTGGGTGTGTTATTGTTTTGTTTGCCCTGTTAGAAAAAGAAACAAAGCAGTATGCTGTGGTTAAGATATAAATCTTGCATTTTCCTGAATGTTGTTCTAATATAATAATGTTATTGTCTGTGCAGTATTCTAAAGCTCAAATGTAATTGCCTGTTTCATCGCGGGGCAACGGGGGAAAACTACACACTGGTCAAAAAAAAAGAAAAAGTTTGCTTTGTCAAAGCAATACGTTCATCCACAATAATTCAAAACAACTGCATTACCACTCAGACTTACCCACTTATTGACATCTTTTTAAGATTTCACTGTTTTACACAGATGCCGTGAACCACATTCCGTGCAGAGCTGAAGCACAACCAAAACAATTTTCTTCCGCAAGAAACATGCAGTTTTTAAATAATTAACTACTAGAGGGCCAAAAGTTGCATAGTGTACCTTTAACAAACATATATTTGTAAAACAAACAAACAAAACCCCAACAATAACCATATTATTAATATCAAGAATATTGACAAAAAAAACTATAAATATTAAAAATATAATGTTTTGTATATAATATAGGCATTTTCGGTCTTACCTGGAACACACATTGGGCAGCATTGCTTTTCTATCTCATATTCAGCATGAGAACATCCACAAGAAAAAAGTTCATATTCAAGAGGGATAATAATAAGAAGAAGAACAGTAATCCTTAAAATGAACATGGTCACATAAATCTCAGTGGAGTTTCAGCACTGAGGAAACATTTGTCACATGTCATATTGTGCTACTGGTACACAGCGCTCACATCACATTGCATGATCTGATGGGTGCCTTATTTTTATTTATTTTTTTAAACAGACAAGGTGACTGAAGTTCAAGATTCTTCAAAACTCAGGTCACATTTGCACAATGTTCTTGCAGGCATATCCATTCTGCAAAAAGGTAAAAAAAAGGAAGCAAGCAAATAAATAAATAAATAAATAAATACTCAGCTCACTAAAAATGTATCTAGGCTACACATTTGGATGTTTTGTCAAATGGAGACTTTTATTGCTTGAAATTAATTTTAAAAATGTTTTTATGTAAATGTAATCCGCTTTTTAACTAAGGAGCCAAACTGCTGTTTAAAGATTATACATGTACATGGTAAGCAAATTTTGCATACCTAAAACAACACTCAAACATTTTCACTGCATCCTGTGCTTATGCCTGTGAATACGTATCGTCCCGTGTATCTAAGATGCACTTTCACTGCATCTCATGTTTTTATAGTCTAAGGCTTAGACGAGAACATGAGATGCAGTGAAAATGCATCTTAGATACAGGGTTCACAAGACCACTTTGACAAATATTTGATGATAAATTTGAAAGTAATGACAAAAGTTCATCTACTCACCGCCTAGGCTAAGCCTGAACAGTATTCAGTGATATGCTTAGATTATAAGAACTGAATATGAAGGAATACGAAGGAAATGCACACTATGTGTCTTTTGTTTCAAGAGCAATCATACATTTGTGTTGTGTTTTACTTTCTTTTATATTCATTTATCCTCTTTTTATACATTCACTCATTCCTTTATTATCATTTAATCGTTTTATTGTTCAATTTAATCATGTAATCATTTAATAATCATTAGGGCTATAGCGATTTATATACTCATTTCATTAATTTATTCATTGATTAGTCATTTATATTACTGTATAATATTGTTCTTTATATTATTTTTCCATAGTTGTTTAGTCTTATGATGTGTGGTTTCAATGGATGTTTGTCATCATGAATAAGAGATACGAGGGAATGTTTATAGAAATTCAATTTATGGGATGTTATTGTGAACACTGCTTGTTGGATTTGTGTTTGTCAGACGAAGTCTGAGCATTGAAATATACGCAACTAATGCCAAGTTCACACAACAGGATTTTAAGCCCTATTTAAAGGGCTAGTTCACCCCAAAATGAAAATTCTGTCATTAATTACTTACCCTCATGTCCTTCCAGAGCCGTAAGACCTTCGTTCATCTTTGGAACACAAATTAAGATATTTTTATGAAATCTGAGAGCTCTCTGAGCTCTCTGGTGGAAGACGGTAACTCGGGGGAGAAGAATTGTTGAATAAAGTCGTTATTTTTGTTTTCTTTGCGCACAAAAAATATTCTCGTAGCTTCTCAAAATTGAAGTTGAGCCGCTGATGTCACAAGGACTGTTTTACCAATGTCCTTACTACGTTTTTAGACCTGGGAACATTACAGTTGCGTTGCTGTCTATGGGAGGGTCAGAGAGCTCTCAGATTTCATCAAAAATATCTTAATTTGTGTTCCGAAGATGAACAAAGGTCTTGTGGGTTTGGAACGACATGAGGATAATTAATGACAGAATTTGAATTTTTCATTTCCCTTTAAGCTCGATTTGCAAGTCAACGAGCTCACCGACGCACTGGGTAAAATATGGACAGAACCAGTGATTGGGTTGTTGAGTTAGTTGGCCAAGATGGCGGCGATGTAGGTGGTTGTGTGTTTGCTCTTCAGGGAAATAAAGGTGAAGTGGTGATATAACCAACTGCTTAGACTTGTGATAACGCAGACATAATAAGCGAAAAAGTCATATAATTCCCTTTTGACATCTTTATGCATGGGAAAAAGAGGAAAGAAGTAAGTTAAACAAGCTTGGCTTGACAACATGGCTTCCAACACATCTGATACAGTTGATCAGTTTGAGGATTCAGCATCGGCCTCTAGTAGCACTGGATTGAAGTTTCAGCGAGATACGGAATCACAATGGTTTGACACATGTCCAGACTTTGATAATGAGGTTGTTGTCGCTGCCCTTTCAGATACTCCTCAGAAGCCAGCTGCGAAAAAATTGAAACGCGTGGAATCTAACGTTAGTGGAAACAGTAATGAGGAGGTCTTGACTGCAATACGCGAGCTGGCTTTAAAGCACGACAAGACTTTTCAAAAGATCTCAGCAATCGAAACTACCACCGAAGCAACCTTGAAACGAATCAAGAGTCTGACAGCGATGGTGCAACAGCTTATTGTGGATGTCGGCGTTCATAAAGAGGCTCTTATCATCTGGAATCAGAGGTCCACGCTTTGAAAAAGGAAAACAAATCATTGAAAGCAAGTGTACAGGAATGTAGCCATTACAGTTGGAGATGGTGTCTAAAGTTGCACGGCGTTGCGGAAAAAGATGGAGAGGATGTCAGAAGCGTGGTACTTAACATACTAGAGAAGATCGCTCCTGGAATCGGAGACGGGCTCCAGGACAGTGTCGATGTCGCTCACCGTCTGTGACCGAAACGAGCAGAGGGTAAGGCCAGATCAATCATAATCCTCTTCTCGCTGCGCCGCATTCATAACATTATTTGGGGCGCTGCCAAAGTCTGCAAATTTCTAACTGAAAACAGACTGCGTCTTTCGGAGCCTCTGTCTCCCGACGATAGAGCCGTGTGGGACAAGCTATGGCCTCTCGTGAAGAAGGCACGCAAGGAGGGCAAGAGACCAAGCTTCCGCAGTTCTTTTGCTTTGATTGATGGGAAGCAAGTCTTCTATTTGGATGTTACCCCAGCTAAGTTTCTGACTGCACTGGCTACCTCTCTCATGCAATCTTCTAAAACGCGTAAAATGGTTAACAACACTATCTGCATAAAAATTATTTTAAGTTGTGTGTAACATGGAAGTTATTAAGTTTGATCCTCCTTAATTGTTGTTATCCTTATTATTAATCCTGACTTTTCTTCAGTGATGGGAATAACGGTGATATAAATAAACAGCGTTACTAACGGCGTTGTTTTTTTCAGTAACGAGTAATCAAACGAATTACTGTTTCCCCCGTTACAATGCCGTTACCGTTACTGACAATAAAATGCGGCGTTACTATAATTTATTATATTATTACAATTGTATTTTTCATCTGAATGGATGCGCAAGTGTAGCTGTATTTGACGTACCGTAAACTCTAGCGTGAAGGCGCACGACTCGCCGTCACTTTGTCTCACACACACAAAGAAAGATACAGAGCGAGAGAGTCTTTCATAACATGCAGAATTGGCGCGCTACATGTAAACGATATTCTTTGTTGTATTTCCTGTCAAAATAACGGAGTTCCTTTGGAATTCTTCAGCTTTTAAGAACTGCCGGTTTCTCTGGAAGTGGGCAGAACTAATGCGCAAACGACAATCTCATTGGCTGGCGCTCACCTATTATCGTCCCTGTTTTGATTTCAGCAAATCAATTAGAGCGAACGCAGACTACGTGATTAATATTCATGAACTCAGCAGCTCATTAATCCTTAGTGCGTTTTATATTGTTATTAGTTGTAGAATTCTTAGTAGTTTTGTTATCTCATCAATTTTTCCCCCGTTTTTTTTATAGAAACACTAAATGACAAACAATATCTTAAGCACCACCACCAGTCCTAAGTTCAGTCAACATGACAAATATGCATTCATACTTGGTTATTCTAATTACTAAAGTTCTATCATCATATAATGCTAAATTATCATAATATCATATAATAATGCTTGACTGACTGATGCTAAGTGTCAGTAGATAAATAGTGTAGATTGATGTACAATGTTTTATAATAATAATTTATTCTATTTAGTGTCAATTTTATTAATTTAACATATTTAATATTGGGGGCATCCAAGTTTCAATTCACCTAGGTAATGGCCAGCACGTCTCAGTTCAAACACTGGCCTAAGCATCGCTACGCCACTGCTTACAAATGGTAACTAGTCTTAATTTCGAAGATACTGGAATATATAAGTAAGGCGTAGCCTATACAACCACAGCAACCATAGTGAACAAAAAAGACATTTGTTCTACAGCCTGTTTGTCGACTGCCTTAACAATGCGAACAACAAACGTGTGTCATTAGGATCTAATACATTTATCATTTCACCGATATAAAGTTGGTTCGACGTTTGACGCTGGATGTTAGACAGATATTCAGCCAAGAAAATCTTCAATAAACTCTTAGTGGATGAGTATAACTGTATAAAAAAAAAAAATGGCTTATCTGAAAAGCATTAGAACGTAGAACTGAACACACAACGCAATTTATTTGTTTTAATCCTCCTCGATATGTTGCAAGGCATAAAGCGGCTTTCACACAGGACGCGGCATGCGCTGCGCCGGCCGCTGGGTTCAGCGCAGCCTTTCAGATACAAGGCGACTTGCGCTGCGCTATCCAAACTTTAGCTTGTGTATAGTTTATTTATAATACCGCATTTTCGATAACAACAAAGCTTTATTTCAACGAAGTAGTAGAGGAGGCTAGAGGAGGAACGGCTTTTAACACAATACTGCTGCTGCCCGTGTCTATTTCACGTAACAATCTGATGCATACTGCCTACCTACAATAAGCTACCTTACTTTAAACACACCTGACATGCCAACTTGAATGGAGATGTGTCTCCATGACACAGATTTTCTCCCGATGTCCTTATACGACCACAAACTTGTATTGTACAGCTCTGGAAATTCAGACACACAGAGAATCAGCTGTTCATCCATTTGGATTTCAGCGCTTGTTTGGATGGCCCGTTTCTATTGGTCGCGCGGGGAAACGTCACACCACGCAGCGGCAAAAGTTGAAGTATTTTGTATGGCAAGCCCAAAGGGTCAGAATTACGCTATAGATAAATCGCGTTTACAGCCAAAAGCCATCAAATACGGCGTTTTAAACAGTATTTGTGTCGCAAAATACGCCGTTGTGATTACAAACGCCGTAAAAAAATGCGCAAAAATACGTCAATGACGCCGTATCAGATGGCGTTTTAGTGTGCTTGAAAAGCGCCGGTTTTTTACGCCGTTCATATTGATATATGACGGCGTAAAAAACGCCGTTTTGGTTGCACAGAACGCGCGTCATTTACGGCGTTTTCCTTGTAGTATAATGAGCCACGCCCGCTGATTTCCACAGCCAGTAATATTGAACTGTTCTCACCCAATCAATGATGAACAGAACCAGACCAGACTAATTCACCACGGATCATTTTAGCGGAAGAAGTGCCTGTGAACCGATAGGAAATTTATGTACAAAGTAACTTTATACTAACATTGAACATAGGCCGATTCCACGTCTTTATCATACTTTAATTTTTAATCATGGGCAACATTTTAGCATACCAACCCCATCTGCATGCTGCTAAACGATTGTCTGCGCTGCTGTCGCCACAGTCCTGACATAAACGAGCATTTGCATGCTGCTGTAGTTAAAAAATACACGGTTTTAAACGTATTTTAATATTTTTATTGTAGCGTCATGTTTAGGATTCATCTCCAATCTGTCTACAATATGCTATCCAATAACTGCACTCAGACCCAGAGGATATGAGTCTTTGATGATCAGATCAAACCAGTTATTTTTCAATAATACAGACTCTGGGCTTGGAATATCATTTCTTTATTTGAATGACTCAAAGTTAGATTTAACAACAAATCGAAATACGAACAAAACAAAATAAAAAAATGACGAACAGTTTGATATTATGTCGTTCTGTTTGAATAACGGAAAAACTAAAATTAAGCTAGATCTATCGTATTTTTTGTTTGTGGTTAAAAAAAATCAGCTTATGCATTTCATTATGATTATTATTATTATTATTATTATTATTATTAATAATAATAATAATAATAATAATATAGGCCTAATTAGGCTTATATTATTATTATTATTATTATTATTATTAATAATAATAATAATAATACTACAGTTAAACCGTTTGTCATTTCTCTTTATTTATTTTAAATAAAATGTAACTATCAAAAATGTTCGTATGTCGATTTGGTGTTAAATCTCAAACTTAAGTCATGCAAATAAAGAAATATTCCAAGGCCCGTTTATTCATAATAACTGCTTTGATCTGATCTGATCTTAAACTAGACAGATTGGAGATTAATACTAATAAACATGCCGCTACAATAAAAACCATTATATTAAAATACATTTAAAACAGTGCATTTCCATGATGCAGTAACTTCAGCAGCGAGCAGATGCTTGTTTATGTCAGGACTGTGGTGACAGCAGTGCAGACAATCGCTTATATGTAACCATAGTCTAAATCATTGGTGAAGCAATGCGTCACCGTAATAATTGATTGATTTTCAGTCTTTTTTTTTTTTTTTTTTTTTTTTTTTAGCCGACACCCATTGGCCTAAATTATTTATCTGAAGGACCCCCTGAGATTTTAAGTAAGTATTTCAGTAATTAAAAAATTACTGAAATCATTTCACCAAGTTTTATGTCGAAAACCAATGGATTTTAAACAAATAGAAAATATTGGTTCATCTGGTCTTGCTCAAAGTCGCAGGTATAGACAAACACAAAGTAAACAAAACAAACAATTTTAATCTTTCATGTCTTAACCACTGTGCTGCAAAAAATGTAAACTCAGTGTTGCCATTACCTGGAAAACTTACAAATGTTTTGTTTCATGTTGAGTTTCATGAGTCTGTTGTTTGTTCCTTCATATTCTGCGTATTTTAACACTTTACAACATCTTAAAAACATATAGTCACTGTTTTAATGTGCTCAAATATGGAGGATTTTTCTGAAGAACAGTTAGCAGTTACAGATAGTTACAGAGCACAAAGTCCGAGTATGAGACATCATACATGGCCACACATCACTTCACTTTTTCGTCTTCCGACATGGTTATGCAAGAAATACAAAGCTACATACTGCATCACTTATGCCTGGTTTCACAGACAGGGCTGAGACTAAGCCAGGATTAGGCCATAATTCAATCAGGACCTTATGTAGCTTTTATTAACAAAAAAAAAAAAAAAAAAACTACTGGTGTGCATCTCGAGACAAAACAATGGCACTGACATAATTTAAGAACAGTCAGTGCAAGTTTCTTTCAGTTAAAACAGCTCAAACATGCATTTTAGTCTGGGACTAAGCTGAAGCCTTGTCTGTGAAACCAGGGGTTAGTGTTAAAAGAACTGTTGCCAAATATATACCATACCAGTATTTACTTAAATCCAAACAGCAATTTTTTTATATAAAATGGAACAAATGAAAGAGTCCAGAGGTGCATTTCATTGTCTACGTCCAATATACCTTCACTCTCCAGGAAATGGAAGAGTTTGTAGTAAACATTAGTCAGTCCCTGCCACGTCACCCCAGAGCCTCTCAATTCATTGGTCATGAGTGCTCCTGCCTGTGATGGCACTGTCTCTTCCAGATCACCTGAAAACGTTCATAACACAGAAAGCATCATTTTCTCCTCCATGATCCATCCTAACCCTAGAACGCACTCCACATCTGGCCACGGCGTTTAAGAAGCAATGCATTACAATACTGCTGCAGTTGTTGTTGTTGAAGGCATGGAGGAAGACTATAAGATGGCAGCAGCTATTAATACCCTCAAGAATGTCTATTCTCCATCTAAACCAAAACATAAACAAACGAGAGAGAGAGACATTAGACAAACAAAACACAATTGTACAGTACTTGTTTTAATGTCTCATGCTTATATATATATATACACACACGCTTTATATATAATTGCCACCACGTGTGACCCTCTCAGCTTGCATACATCACAATTGTGAATTGTGAAGTAAACATCTTATGAATGGACATCACAGAGCTTTTTGTTTTTAAATAAAAGTCTTACTTGTGCTTAAAATATGGATTTTGGACTGTCAAAAATGGTCTATACTGAGTCCTGTTCACTTGCATTAATAAAATCCTGGAATGTTTACCACAAAAACAGGGATTCTCAACTCTGGCCCTTGAGTGCCACAAATTTTTACCTCAAACCTTGATCAAACTCACCTACTTGTAACTTTCTAGTGATCCTAAAGACATTAATTAGCTTGTTCAGGTGTGTCTGATTAGGATTTTTAATGTTTCACTCACCTTGTTGTTCATGCACTCTGTCATTGTTAGTGACTTCTGCTTTATACTCCTCCATGTCACGGAGTAACTGATCAGCTGCTGGTACAGTAATCAGCCGTGTTCTTACCCATTCAAGGCTTCTTTGCAATGTTTCCAGTCTAAAACCAAAAGAAGACGTTAAAAATATGGAGGTGCCAAAATATTAATGCCATTTTATGCTAGATCCTTTTAAAAACATGAATACAGTTTTAAGATTCAAAATCTTTTCCAAAAAAATTTCAAAAAATAACTATTGATTATTTCAAAGGGTTACTAATGACACATCATTTGGATATTTTCATGTCTGGGAAAAATTTGGGATTAAACGGGTTAAGGAACAGATTAACAGGCAGCAATGTTTTAACAAGTCTGAAGAAACAATCCTTACCTCAATAAAGTTGGTTGGAGCACATTGGGTCTAAAATCTCCTGTCAGTTGTCGAGTGCAGTCCTCCAATGCACGCTTACAAAGCAAAATGAAGTTTCGTCTTGCCATGATCTTAATTCGATGTGAATTACTAAAATGATCAATTGGTCTGGTCTGGTTCTGTTCATCATTGATTGGGTGAGAACAGCTCAATATTACTGGCTGTGGAAATCAGCGGGCGTGGCTCGTTATACCAAAGACCCTTTTAAGGAAAGTCCGTTCACTCGGCCGCCATATTTGCAACACCCCCGGGCAACTCAAACAAGACCAAGTCCTATCTAAATGAATGGGGGAATCCTGAGATCTCAAAAACTGCTTGCTGAACTCACGATTAAATTACATATTTCAAATCAGCAACAAAATCTGAAATGAACTGCCCCATAAATGTTGTTTCTTATGCTCAAATAGCGTTTAAAAAGCTCATTTTTCAGGCTAGACCAGCTAGGGCGCTAACGCTTAGGCCAGCTAGGGACCTCTACAAAGTACATGTAAAAGGATAAAACAATTAATGGTTTCCCATCTAAATGTTTTTTTTACAGTTAACAAAACAAGAGCAATTTGTGCTCCAAGGTCTTTGAAAGATATAAAGACACTTATAATGCTCACTTGAATTTAAATAAGAAATATAAACAAGATATGTGATAGAGGTTATTATTACTATTAATAAATATATTAATGAAAGAAAAACAATATTACAAATAATTATTATTCCATAATCCAGTGGTTATGCAGTAGGCTTATTCCAGGTCCTTGTGAGAACATTTTAATGTTCGTTATATTCACAGAAGTATGACACCAAAAAAGTACACGCTATTGAAATTTAAACCAATAAATAAATTCATTTAAAATAAATACACTCTTCTGTATCAACTTCATGGTGTTGATATTTGTATTAGTCACAGATATATAACAGAAAACATGCTGAAGTTCAACAATTAAGACAAAGATGGCAACGTGTGGTTTTGCAGTTGTTTTGACTTGAATTTGAATTTTTAATAAATTAATTTATAACACTTGTTACAGATTAGACAAACATTTTGATGGTGATTTTTGCCACAGAACTATAATAGAACACATACTATAGAAAAAAGAAACCACTACATAATTTAGTTTAAAATAAATACAGCCTTCTATTTTAGCTTCAAGGGCTATGTCTTGTTACAGACTTTTTTGCAGCACAACATTTTGCAGAAGTTAAAAGCGATGCCGAAGTCACGCTATTGATGTTAAAAAATCGCTTGCGAAGTTTCCAGTATTACTGCCCCCTAGAGGAAGATACTGAAGTTGTTTTGACTGACATTCAAACTATTTGAATAAATTCATTTAAATTCAATACAGTCTTCTATTTCAGCTTCAATGTGTGTGTCTTGTTACTGTATCCTAGAAGAACATTTCTATGCAAGTTTTACTGTCATATGTAAATCAGGATACATGTTACTGAATTAAATTCAAATCTGTTAATAAATTCATTTAAATTGCATGCACCTTTCTTTCTC
Organism: Spinibarbus caldwelli; assembly: GCA_039654775.1. Lineage (NCBI taxonomy): Eukaryota > Metazoa > Chordata > Actinopteri > Cypriniformes > Cyprinidae > Spinibarbus > Spinibarbus caldwelli. Next base: position 19,925,506 of record CM077249.1, read on the forward strand.
AAATCCATAGGCTGTGTATTCTTAGAGATTCCTAAACAAACATTTTCCAGTAGTTTTCATTGCCAAAAGCGATGCAGAAGTCACGTCATTGACTTTCAAAAATCGCTTGCGAAGCCTTCCAAAGAGTTTCCAGTATTACTGTCCCCTAGAGGAAGATACTGCAGTTGTTTTGACTGAGTTTGACATTCAAACTATATTAATAAATTCATTTAAAATGCATACAGTTTTTCATCTCAGCTTCAAAAGGTGTGTCTTGTTACTTGGGCCTAAAAGGGCATTTCCATGCAGGTTTTACTCTCATTTGTAATTCAAGATACATGCTATTGAATTAAATTCAAATCTGTTAATAAATTCATTTAAAATGCATGCAGTTTTCTTTCTCAAATCTAAAGGATGTCTCTTAGAAGAACATTTTGGTGGTGGTTTTAGCCACAGAACTATAATAGAACACATACTATTGAAAATGAAACCAATACATAATTTAGTTTAAAATAAATGCAGTCTTCTATCTCAGCTACAAAGGCTGTGTCTTGTTACAGATTTCATAAAGAACATTTTGCAGTAGTTTTCATTGTCAAAAGCGAGCCTGAAGTCACGCTATTGACATTCAAACATTGCTTGCGAAGCTTTCCATAGAGTCTCCAGTATTACTGTTCCCTAGAGGAAGATACTGCAGTTGTTTTGACTGAGTTTGACATTCAAACTTATAAATTCATTTAAAATCAATACAGTCTTCTATTTCAAATTCAAAAGGTCTTGTTTCTGATTCCTAAATGAACATTTCAATTCAGGTTTTACTCTCATATGTAATTCAGGACACATACTATTGAATTAAATATTGGTTTTCTTGAAGCATCTTGGAGACGTTGCCACAGTTCTTCTGGATTTAGTCTGTCTCAGTTTGTTCTGTTTCTGTCATTGCAGACAGACTGGATGATGATGAGATCAGATCTCTGTGTGGAGCACTGGCTGTTGTCAGACAAAAATCTCACTGGATTATTACAATTAAATGAATGTTTGGAAATGTAAACTGATATTTCCTACTGACACACTACAGCAAAAGATAACTGACTTAAAACCATTTTTAGATGGTGAAAATACTAGTGTTCTAATAATTTTGGCCACCACAGTATAAATGCTAATCTAAAAGAGAAAAAAAAAAAAAAACAGCCCATATATAGTATATTAGTTTATTGACATATAGTACATTAGTTTATTGAAGCATATGAGTATGGAACAATACAAATTACAATGTAGTTACACACCCATAAATACACATACATACATACATATATAAATCAGCATGAAATTTCTAATTCCATTATGCATTAGCACCAGCACCACTTAAAAAGTACAGTCTTGCACTCTTAAAAGAGGCCGTATATTATTGTAGCCTTTTTCATATTTTTTTTTTCTGTTTTTTACAAAAGCTACTGTACTTTTGAGTAAAGTACTGAGGACGGTCCCACATGTTTTTTTCAGTGACATGTAATACAGAAAATATATTCAAACAGGAAATGATACTGTTCAATGAACAATGAATGGTTACAAAAAAAAAAAAACCAACAACAACAACAACATCATATTACAGAAAGTGTTTAAATAGTAAAAATCATGTTCAATAAATAAAATGTTATGTAAGAAAATGTTTAAACAGGAAACAACTGTTTTCAGTCCATCTAAAAAAAAAATCATGTTACTGACAGTATTAAAGAAGTCAGTCTTGTTAAATATTTAATAAAAACAACATGAAGACCATGAAAAAAAAACTACGAATTACTGAAATATAACTTCTTTAATTCATATTTATTTTATTATTATTATTTATCTAAATTGTTTATTTTGAGGGTAACATTTAAAAATGTGATTCTAAATAACAGTTGTAAAAAGATAAATAATTATAAACATTTGCCAGCTGTCATAGCACAAAAGTGTAAAAAGGGTCCATCTGACTCCACTGGGGTTTATTCTGACTTACAGTTCTATGAAGATATAGTTGTGGTCAAAAGTTTACATAACCCTTGCAGAATCTGCAAAATGTTAATTATTTTACCAAAATAAGAGGGATTACTCAAAATGCATTTTCTTTTTTAGTACTGTCCTGAGTAAGATATTTTGCATCAAAGTTTACATATTACATATTACATTATAGTCCACAAGACAAAATAATAACTATGTCAGAAGCTTCAGAAGAAACCTATATGTTTCCCAGAAGACAAAATTATTTACCAAGAGTTTGTGAGACCTGGAGAGTTTTTATGAAGAATAGTGGACAGTTTCGTGTAACTGCTCAGGACAAATAAGGGTCTCATAAACAACTATAAAAAAATTTAAAATTAAAAAAATGTGATGGAATTTTTTAATTTAATTCAATAGCATGTGTCCACCACCAAAATGTTCTTCTAGGAATCAGTAACAAGACACAACCTTTGGATTTGAGAAAGAAAACTGCATGCATTTTAAATGAATTTATAAACAGATTTGAATTTAATTCAATAGCATGTATCCTGAATTAAAAATGAAAGTAAAGCTTGCATGAAAATGCTCTTTTAGGGCCAAGTAAGAAGACACACCTTTTGAAGATGAGATTGAAAACTGTATGCATTTAAAATTAATTTATTAAAATTGTTTGAATGTCAAACTCAGTCAAAACAGTATCTTCCTCTAGGGGGCAGTAATACTGGAGACTCTATGGAAAGGTTTCGCAAGCGATTCTTGAACATCAATAGCGTGATTTCTGCATCGCTTTTGACAATGAAAACTACTGGAAAATGTTTGTCTAGGAATCAGTAACAAGACACACCCCTTGGATTTGAGAAAGAAAGCTGCATGCATTTTAAATTAATTTATTAACAGATTTTAATTTAATTCAGTAGCATGCATCCTGATTTACAAATGACAGTAAAAAATTACATGGAAATGCTCTTTTAGGCCCAGGTAACAAAACACATTTTGAAGTTGAGATTAAAAACTGCATGCATTTTAAATGAATTTATTAAAATTGTTTAAATGTCAAACTCAGTCAAAACAACTGCAGTATCTTCCTCTAGAGGGCAGTAATACTGGATACAAGACACACCCTTTGAATTTGAGATGGAATACTGTTTTAAAAATGAAAGTGTTAACAGATTCAAATTTAATTCAATAGCGTGCATCCTGATTTACATATGATAGTAAAAGATGGCTATAAATATTGTTCTTTGAATAAGTAACAAGACACACCGCTTGACGTTTACATATCAAACTGTGTGCATTCTAAAATAATTTATTTAAACTTCTGAATGTTAAACTTGGTCAAAACAAGTGAAATATCTTCCTCTAGGGAGCGGTAAACTGCACAATTTTTGTAATGCTTTGCCAGCTTTTTCTCAATTGTTCTATTTCTATAACTTATGTTGTGCTTTAGTTCTGTGAAGAAAACCAACATCTAAATGTTCTTTTATGAACCAGTAATAAGACACGCCACTTAGATTTGAGATTTATTTTTTATACATTTCACAAGTCAAGCAATTAGAAAAAATAATTGTGCTTTTGCTCTTCGGTTTGCACTTTGCAGACGGTCCCTATCCTGCACTATTACATTATAAGGTTTATCAGTTACGACACCTTAAAGCATATTGAAACAAATAAAACACATTGTGTGTTCTCTTCTACATTTGAAAATAATTAGAACACAGTATGTTTCTTGTCAATGTGCTAAATCGTTAAAGAAGAAAAATCGTTATTGAAGATTACCGAGGCTGAATCAAATGTCAAACGTCGAACCAACTTTATATCGGTAATCATTTCATAGCGCAGATCACAGTTGCCTTATAAAAGAATAATACAGCTACTTACCAGCGCATGTATTTTGATTTCAGTTTGATTTCACATATATAATTCACAAAAAGACTGCAGACGTTTGCTCCGTCATTTTTCTACTTTTGCTTTCATTTTATGTTCTAAGCAGGTTGCCAGTTGCTCCGGGGAAAGAGTTCATAAGGAAATTATATATATTGCAATGTTAAGTGGTAAAATGTTAAAATATAGGCTAAGGACTGTCCCATCCTAGAGAGCTGCTGCCTTTAAAGCGGCATGAAACCCCAAACTACTTTTTCTGAGATTTTATCAGAGGTGGCATAGTTGCGAAATTTTAATCTATTGATTCGTGTTCACGGACTCGAATTTCCCAGAGGAAAAAAAACAAACAAAAAAAAAATTTAAAAAAAAATCAGAGTGCAAGAAAAGTTTTGCTGCCTCTATTGTTAGGTATGGTCTTATATGCCTGAAGTTAGCCAAATTAAATTTAAAATAATTAGCTACCTTTTTGGAATGCTTTTAAAATGACAGCTGAGAATCTAAAATTACTCCTAATATCACTGTTGGTTTTTGTGAAAAGAACATACAATCAGTTTTGCTTAACCTATATTTAAATGTTTTTAGCATGCACATATAAAACTGTGTCATCAGCATACATTTGAATACTAATAGATGGACAGACTAGAGGCAAGTCATTAATATATAAACTAAACAGGATAGGGCCCAGAATTGATTCTTGAGGTACTCCAGTATTACAGTTTAAATACATTGATTGACTATTACCAAGACGCATACTTTGCTTCCTGTTTGATAAGTATGAAGTCATCCATTTAATTGCTTCAACAGAAAAATTAAAAAGTGTGAGCTTTGAAAGATAAATAAGACAACATTTGATTGACTCTTTAACATAGACCAACAGACCTCCCCCTTTACCTTTATTTCTATCCCTCCTAAATGTATTATATCTAAAAATATTTAATGCAGCCATTGGGGAAGATTTTGTTAACCATGTTTCCGATATACCATGAAAGTCCAAATTTGAACCAGTCAATAAATATTCCAATTGGTTACTTTTTGAAGATCATTCCACCAGCCAGGAACGGTGAACATAAATGTTCTGGAAAGTAATTTTGTGCCTCTCTGTGATGGTACCACAAGTCGTTGCTCACTTGTAGATCTCAGACTTCTAGAGGGGATGTAGAGGGGATGTAGACTTGTAAGAGCGAGTGGAAGTAGTAGGGTGTGGTGCCCATGGTTGTGCTATATGCAGACATCAAGGTCTTGAACTTGATGCAAGCCGCAACCTGTAGCCAGTGCAGGGAGATAAAGAGAGGTGTGACATGGACCCTTTTGTACTTGTTAAAGGATAGTCGTGCTGCTGCATTCTGAATCATTTGTAGAGGTTTGATGAAAGTCCAAGCAGAAGAGCATTGCAGCAGTCCAGCCTAGAAATGCCAAGAGCCTGGACAAGTAGTTGTGCAGCATGCTCCGTTAAGAAGGGCCTGATCTTTCTGATACTGTGCAGTGCAAACCTGCATGATCAAGCGGTTTTTGCAATGTGATCTTTAAGAGTCAGCTGGTCATCAAAGATTACACCAAGATTTACACCACAATGTGCCGCACTTACTGTTCTAATCACACCCGTGTGATTGTATCAAATATAAAAAATATTATTTGGCTATTTTTTGTCTTTTGGAAGCTGCATTCAAAATCCACTTGGCTCAAAAATCTGAGGGGGCACATGCCCCCTTGGTTTGAATGGGCGTGATGACTCTGACTGTCCCACTGGTTGCAGGAAGGGAGAGTAGAGGCAGAATCTATGTGCAGCAGTCTAACTTTATTACAATAATAAACCCGAAACAAAACAAAAAAATCCTGCTGGCGACAAGGAGACCACAAGAGATACAACAACCCAAAACGAACAAGAACAGAAAAAGGACAACTGAAACTGAAGATCAGTGTTGCCAACTGCTTTCAATTGAAAGTAGCTAAAACTGGTAGCTAAATGTCACTAGATGGCATCATAAAGGCAAATTCACTAATCTATATAAAGATGAATATAGATCAGTGGGCAAGATGAGAGCTTAGATAAGGTTTGTCCAAGAAGTTGTCAGCTAAACTTTTGAAAAAAGTCTCAAAGGGGTGGGGAAGTCGCTAAATCTAGCTACAAAATTGCTAAATTGGCAACACTGCTGAGGATAAATACAGCAAGTGAAGGAAGAAAACAAGAAACAGGTGGGGTTAATTAATTAACAACTGATTGAGGAGTCACGTGACATGCTCATGAACCTAGTCGCACATGAACAGAGCTCCGTACGTTTGGCCCCTTTTTGCTGATTTTTTTTCATTTTATTTTAAGTTTTATTCATTAATAATACTTTCCCTGAAGGCATACAATCGGAAACAGCAGGATTTGACTCCGTCGGCTTCTCCAGTTAAGAAGAAATCCAAGCCACCGACCACAAGCAATATGGTGGATAAGATGGCGAACACTGTTACACACTTTGAGGACATTCTAAGAACAGAGTTGCGAAACGAGTTCGCTTCTCACATGTCAGTTGTTCAGTCGCTATAATCTAAATTGGATCTTCTTACAGGGGAGATGAGAGAACAAAAGAAAGTTGTCACAGATCACGATAGGTGAGTAGCCGCGCTCGAGCAACAGGTTGTGGACTTACAGGATCGCAATAGGCGCAGCAATCCTGAAGTTCAGGAAGTTTATCCTGAACTTCAGCTTTGCAGGATAAAGAAGAAAATTCTGGATGCCAGCTTCTCTCATTTCCTTCCCAAAATGAGTTCCCTGTCCGTGTACCGCAACAGTTTAAAGATGAAAACCCGTGAATTAGCGCGATCTGAGGAGAGCCTTGTGTACACGCGATGCACTCGCTCCACTTCAATCTCTTTACCCGCCAGAGACAGGAGCCACGTCGGTAGCGATCTTTTCAAAAAGCTCATAGGGTCGTCCTTTTCGGAAACTTCAGGCAATCTGACCAGATTTCACGCATCTATTAATATAGCTGTTATTTCTCTCGTTAAAAAAGATAAAGATCCGACTTCCTGTTCTAGTTACCGGCCACTTTCTTTGATAGGGACTGATGTTAAATTATATGCTAAAGTACTATCTTCGTCATCTAGAGAAATTTATGAATAGGCTAGTTCATCATGACCAAACAGGATTTATTAAATCTCGATCAGCTTCAGATAACTTACGCAGGTTATATCATATTATTAATTCAACAAATAGTTCATCCTCCCCTTGTGCAGTATTATCTCTAGATAAGATGAAAGCTTTCGACCAGCTAGAATGGAACTATTTATGGGCGGTTCTACAGCATCTGGGTCTAAGATCGAGTTTCATTAATATGATAAAAGTTCTGTATGCCAATCCAGCAGCCACTGTTCTCACAGGTGCTGTTCGCTCTAATCCATTCTTTATACATCAAGGTACTCATCAGGGTTGCCCGCTTTCTCCTCTGTTATTTGCCCTACCCTTGGAACCCTTAACTCAAGCGGTCCGACAATCTGAAACTATTTCTCCCATAATTATACAGAATACTCATCATCATATTTCTTTGTTTGCTGACGATATCAATTATTATTGTTTTTGGAGAAGCTGTCACATTCTATTCCTCATGTGTTGAATTTCTTTAACCATTTTGTATCTCTCTCTGGGTTTAGAATTAATTGGAGTAAGTCATGTCTACTTCCCCTCTATTCTAAAATTGATTCCATGTCTATATCTATTCCTTTGGTTCAAACTTGGGGATAGATGTTTTTCCTTCCCTGCAGGAAATCGTCTCAAAAAACAATAATAGTATCCTTAGATTTGGAAAATTGGTCTCGTCTTCCTACTTCTTTTCAGGCTCTTATATCGGTGATTAAAATGAATGTTCTCCCATGTATTAATTTCTTTTCTTCCATGATTCTTCTCGCTCCACCGGTTGGTCTTTTTTTCCCCAATTTTAGATTGTATGCTCAAGCATTTTCCCTCCACCCTATTTCAGTTTGGTTTGATCCTGACGCTTCTGTGTCTTGGAGAGCAATTGAGGAATCTATTGTTTATCCGTATAAATTGAAGCATCTTGTTTTTTCGGGGGTTCCGCTTAGGCAGTGTAAATGTTGGTTTGGTCCCTGGTGCTCTGCATTTAACCCATCCAAGTGCACACACACAGCAGTGAATAGTGAACAAATGCACACACACCGTGAACACACACCCGGAGCAGTGGGCAGCCATTGCTCCAGCGCCTGGGGAGCAATTGGGGGTTCGGTGCCTTGCTCAAGGGCACCTCAGTCATGGTATCGAAGGCAGAGAGAGTGCTGTTCATTCACAATCCCCACCTTCAATTCCTGCCGGTGCGAGAATCGAACCGGCAACCTTCAGGTTACAAGCCCAACTCCTTAACCATTAGGCCACGACTTCCCCCAATTTTTTCACAATAATAATCTTTTGTCAGGTAGTACTCTATTTCATTGTCTGCAATGGACTCATAATAAAGTAAACACTCTGGGAGATATCTATGATGATAGTGGTTTAAAATTTAAAATCCTTCCTTCTGAGGAATCTCCCTCCTCTGCTTCAGTCATCTATCTCTTTCTTCTTGAGCATTCATACAAACCTTTATCTATTACAACTGTTTGGGCTAAGGATCTTAATGAGGATGTGCATGTTTTATTTTCGGATCAGGTATGGGGTATGTTTAAATTGTCTTCTAAAAACCTTATTCAGCAAATGATTCATTGGAAAATGCACTTAGCATCAGTCAGTCAAGCATTATAATATGATATTATGATAATTTATATTATGAAAATACAACAAAGAATATCGTTTACATGTAGCGCGTCAATTCTGCATGTTATGTAAGACTTTCTCGCTCTGTCTCTTTCTTTGCAGGAGTGTGAGACAAAGCGACGGCGAGTTGTGCGCCTTCACACTGGAGTTTACAGTACGTCAAATACAGCTACCCTGCGCATCCATTCAGAACTGAAAAATAAAATGATAGTAATATTATAATATATTATAGTAACGCCGCATTTTATTGTCAGTAACGGTAACGGCGTTGTAACGGGGGAAACAGTAATTGGTTTGATTACTCGTTACTGAAAAAAATAACGCAGCTAGTAACGCCGTTTATTTATAACGCCGTTATTCCCATCACTGATTATCACCAGTGTTGGGCACGTTACTTTAAAAAAGTAATTAGTTATAGTTACTAGTTACTTCTCACAAATAGTAACTGAGTTAGTAACTGAGTTACATCATTATAAAAGTAACTAATTACCAGTGAAAGTAACTATTGCGTTACTTAAAAAAAAAAAAAAAAATCAAATATGTCAAATAACTTTGCCCCAAATATTAAATATGTTAAATGAATGAAATGGACACTAAATAGAATAAATTACTATTATAAAACATTGTACACTAATCTACACTATTTTAATGTTTCTGTGGGACAATGCGAGAGACACCCATCAAATTCAATATATTATTGTAAATATTATCAACCCTCTATGGACACCTTGGCAATAGAATTACCATCGGCTAGTAAATTTTTTTAGTTTACTCACCAGACTAATATTAATTATCTGATATACTATTTTATATTTGTCATGAATCTGGTCCATGGACCTCCATTTGTTCGCCACCAGAGGTCACCCTTCCATCACATTGACTCTCACACCACACACTACCCCGGACTTCATTTCCCAGCAGCCATTTCCCTAATCACATGCTCACACCTGATACCCATCACACAATCACACACACTACTTAAGGCATGGACTTCCTCTGTCAGATCGCCGAGTATTGTATGCAAATATCCTAGTGATAGCTACCCTACGAAGCCTTCTTAGTTCCCATAGTCTTGCCTCGCCTGTTTTCTCGTGTTTTGATTTCTGCCCGTGTTTCCTGGATTAACCCTTGCCTTGCCGTTCGGACACTGTTTGCACCTCGTTTGGATTATTGCTGTGTACCTGGATTTACTCTCTCTGCCTTGCCCTGTTGGATACTGTTCGCCGATCATCGACCCACGCTTGCCCTAGGATTACTCTGTGTCTTGCCTGTGTTAAACCTGTTTGCCATCGTCTGACCCTGCCTGTATTTATGACCATGTTTTACAATAAAGCCTTGCACATGGGTCCGCACGTCTCTCGTCTCATCAGCCCCGTAACAATATTATGTACAGTGTGTGTATATATGTGTGTGTGTGTGTGTATATATATATATATATATATATATATATATATATATATATATACACACACATATATATATACACAAAGCTTATGTTTGTAAAATGGCACAGTTTTTTTTATATCTGACACTTAGCATCAGTCAGTCAAGCATGATAATATGATATTATGATAATTTAGCATTATATGATGATAGAACTTTAGTAATTAGAATAACCATGTATGAATGCATATTTGTCATGTTGACTGAACTTAGGACTGGTGGTGGTGCTGCTTAGGATATTGTTTGTCATTTAGTGTTTCTATAAAAAGGGAGAAAAACTGAAAATAATATTGATAAGATAGCAAAACTACTACGAATTCTACTACTAACAATATAAAACACACTAAGGATTAATGAGCTGCTGGGTTCATGAATATTAATCACGTTGTCTGCGTTCGCTCGAAGTGATTTGCTGAAATCAAAACAGGGACGATAATAAGTGAGCGCCAGCCAATGAGATTGTCGTTTGCGCATTAGCTCCGCCCACTACCAGAGAAACCGGCAGTTCTTAAAAGCTGTCTCCGTTATTTTGACAGGAAAATACAACAAAGAATATCGTTTACATGTAGCGCGTCAATTCTGCATGTTATGTAAGACTTTCTCGCTCTGTCTCTTTCTTTGCGGGAGTGTGAGACAAAGCGACGGCGAGTTGTGCGTAAACACTAGAGTTTACGGTACGTAAAATACAGTTACCCTGTGCATCCATTCAGAACTGAAAAATAAAATGATAGTAATATTGTAATATATTATAGTAACGCCGCATTTTATTGTCAGTAACGGTAACGGCGTTGTAACGGGGGAAACAGTAATTCATTTGATTACTCGTTACTGAAAAAAATAACGCCGTTAGTAACGCCGTTTATTTATAACGCCGTTATTCCCATCACTAATTATCAGGACAGCTGTAGTCTCTCCTCTGATCCTCTTGATTCTAGCAATGTTTAATGCAGCTCATACAGTAACAGTGTCCACAGGGAATAGTCACTGGATCCTTCAGTAGATCCAGACACACTGGACATCTGAACTGGTCCTGAGAAAACCTGGCTTCAGCCATTTCACTACTTGCACAGAGACACACTACAGCTAAACGGTGCTGAAGTTTTGTTTCCTCGAAGTGGAAAGATGATGTAATTTCCTGTTTCTTTGTTTGAGAGACGTGAGCAAAATGAGTCTTTCCATGAAGTGCATTAAACTTGCCCTATCATTCATTATATATACAGCGGGTAAAATAAGTATTGAGCACGTCACCATTTTTCTCAGTAAATATATTTCTAAAGTTGCCATTCACTTTAAATTTTCACCAGATATCGGTAACAACCCAAGTAATCCATATATACAAAGAAAACAAAAATAAGTTCAGAAATTAAGTTGTGTAATAAAATGGAATGACACAGGGAAAAAGTATTGAACGCATGAAGAAAGGGAGGTTCAAAAAGGCATGAAAAGCCAAGACACCAGCGCAGATGTTGCGAAGCGTGATTCGAAACACCATGTCACGTGACTAAGACGATTCGAAGCAAGTGGAGTTAACGCATCTTCACTTCGTGGGTTTTTGTGAGAGGAGAGAGATTTTGCGATATAGTGATATTTATAGTGTAATTTGGTTATTTATATTTAGGCTACATTAAAAGTTATTATTAAGATATTGATAGATAGGCTATAGACATTGACAGATAATTAGGATAGATATACTGATACATTCATATAGGCGCACATATACATTCATATAAGTTAGATAGTGACAAGCACAGCAAGTTAGAGACAGGATATCATAGGCAAGTTGATACAAAGATTATTTCATAGATTACATAATTTTTAAATAAAAATCTTTATATGTAAAAAAAAGTGGCTTGATGTACTTTATTGTCTAGTTTTCATTACCAAAATAACACTTATTTATTCACAAAGAGTGCATTCAGATGTCAGACCGATGTTTCAACACATTACAAGAACAGAACAATAAAAACACACATTTTAATTGTTTATTATAATTTCGTGAAGATGACTGCGTCACCAAGGATTCGAACCCAAGGAGACAGCATTCCAGTCGAGCACACTAACCACGCCCCCAAATCACTTGGTGGATCGACTTACACAACGTAGCCTATGTTATAATTCGTCAATTCGCGTGATTGTTTCTTTGTCGACGCTGTTTCAGAGCAATACTTGGAAAATGACCACTAGGTGTCACCGTAGAGACGGGTGTCGAAATGTTTCGACGCCTCGACACATTTGCTTCGTCTGCTTCAGTGTTTCACGAAGCCTCGCTCTGCCCACCACTAGTGGAAGAATGGGCCAAAATCACACCTGAGCAATGCATGTGACTAGTTTCTCCAGGAGTCGTCTTGAAATTGTCATTACCAACAAAGGCTTTTGTACAAAGTATTAAATAAATTTCAGTAGTTCAATACTTTTTCCCTGTGTCATTCCATTTTATTACACAGAACTTCTGCCTGTTTATTTTGTTTTATTTGTATGTATGGATTACTTGGATTGTTACCGACATCTGATGAAAATGTCATCAACATCTTTAGAAATATATTTACTGGGAAAAATGGTGATGTGTTCAATACTTATTTTACTCACTGTAAATTCAGATAGTCCTCTCCTAAAGAAATACAGATGTGAGCATGATCCTACACTATACTGAACTTCAACACACAAACCCTTCAAAATGTCCATGCATTTTATCTTGAGCTCTTACATTATAGACTAATAGTTTTCAAGGAAGAGAAATGTTGCAGTTAATTGTTTGTGGAAAAAATGTTACCGATGGACTTGTTTGACAAATGTTATATATCTAAATTTTTATGATCAATGTAGAAGATTTTTATAGTTGAAGATCTGAATTAATCAAGTATAATCAAGGTGAATCTGGCCATTAATATATCTATTTAATCTTCCATTATGTTCTAAGGCCCCTGTTTAAAAAGTGCGTACGTGACTAAAATGTGCATACGTGGCTGAAAAATGCAGACAGGAACAGCTGGAAGAACTTAAAGGGGCTTTCTTTTTATATACCATAACACGTGTTGAAGCCCCTTCTCTCTAGGGAGGTATCAGCTTGTATGTATAAGGACATCTATAGGGCATGTATGGAACACGCCTTAAAGGAAAAAAACTGTATAAAAGAGACAGCACAAAAGCATTCGGGAGACTCTTCTGCAGAAGGGATCTCGGCTTTATTCTCGTCATGTAGATAATAAAGTCTTTTCTTCTGGCACCAAACTCCAAGTCTGGGTGTGATTCTTCGAACTTGCAGCGGAAGACACTACAAATTGGCGCCCGAACAGGGACGGAACAAAGCAGCAGAGTGGACGGCCGCTTTGAGCAGGATTTGACGAACAGCACAAAAAGGGTGGCCACCTCTTACACAGGTAAAGCATTGTTGCTTATATAATTTGTGTTGTTTGCCAGTCTGCTCTTGGCGGGAAGGTCACTTAATTTGCTCTTCCAAATTTCTAAATTTAAAGAAAAGAACAGAAAAGGAGTTTTGTTCCAGAAGAAATAACTGCATGCATTTATCTGGTTTACTGATAAGAAGGCCTGATAGGTAGCCTGAATTGAAACTAGATGGTGTAGGCAGATATACATTGCTAGCAATGGTCTGTGTTTATTTAGACTGAGCCTGAAGGGACAGAAATAAACGTGAAGCAGATATAGGGAAGGAAACGCGCGAGAAGAGGCCTGCGGATACCGCCTGTTTATAAATACAGGGACTGCACGGGTAGGCAAAAAGAGGCCTGCGGATACCGCCTGTTTATAAATACAGGGACTGCACGGGTAGGCAAAAAGAGGCCTGCGGATACCGCCTGTTTATAAATACAGGGACTGCACGGGTAGGCAAAAAGAGGCCTGCAGATACCGCCTGTTTATAAAACAGGGACTGCACGGGTAGGCAAAAAGACCTGCGGATACCGCCCTAAAAAGGTGTAAGGGAGATTATAGGGGACTGCACGGGCAGGCAAAAATCCTGGCCTTGCGCTGTTTTTTTACTGAGAGAGAGAGAAAGTGAATTAAAACAGTAGAAGAGCGAGAGCAACGCTGCAGGTCACTCACAGAGAGGTGAAGTGTTTTGTTTTGTAGTATGTCTGAAACTGTGATTGTGTCCAAGTACAGGCCTGTGTGAAAGACTAGGGTAGTATGAGAAAATAAATTCCGTATTGGGTGAATAAGCGGTGCGTGCCCCTCCCTGGGAGAGACGGACGCAGTTCTTGTTACACCCGAGAGGAATGAATGAAAGAATGGGCCCAAGAAAAAAGAGACGAAATATGAAAGCATAAGAACCTATAAAAAAAAAAAAAGGGATGCAGAATGAAAGGATAAGCCCTGTCTGAATAAAGGGACCTATATAAATGTTATTTGAAGAAAAAAGTGTTCCAAGATATGGACTTTGAAGAATATTGAAATAATAATAGATTAATTAAAATAAGATATACATTTATGATTTAATGAATTATCTTAATAGATGAATGAAAATATTGCACGTGCTTAAAACTTTATATCTTATAACGAAGACGTCTTAAAATTTGTATCTTGTTATCCCTGGGGAACAGTAAGAAAATTAATCCATTACCCAGTTTCTGAGATTGGGATTTAAGTTAACTAAAGATAACTTGTGTAGTGAAATGTCGAAGGAGAGCAAGATTGGGTGACCAAGTTCGTTGAAATTTGAAATCAAAAACCATAGACATTTTTCAATAATAAAGGAACTTGTTGATTAAATAATTAAACTAAATAAAATGAATTATTTGATGTTGGTTGGGAAAATTCATTCACCATTACTGAATATTCTCAACCAAGTATGCAAATATAGAAGACAAATTATAATTGAAGTCTTTAGTTTAACATACGCATGTCATGCTGGTGTAAAAGAAAGAATTCTTTTGTTTATTGTAGTATATAATAAAGGTAGATTACTGCTACTTTCTGCTTTTTGCAAAGAAGAAACTGCTTGCTGTTTTTCTGCAATGAAGAACTTGCTTTACTAAAATAGAATAAGGGAACTGCTGTATTTAACCAGATGACTTTTTCTTTATTTTTAGTTATGTATTTTTATTTATTTACTCTTTTTATTAAGGAACCATTGAAAAAGATGGTTGAAAAGTGAAAATAAGAAAAAGAGCTGATTGCTCAGGCACAATTTAATCAGAGTTTACAAATGTTCAATTTGATTAATGCAGTCTCTGAGGGTTAAAATTGCAGATGCCTGTTGGAATAGAGCCTTGACAAAGGGAAGCAATGAACTGGAGTCTGTTGGGCAAAGAGACGAAGAAGCAAAGACAAAGAAGCTACAGAGAAGAAGAAGGAGGAGCTGATGGACTTGCAACTCCCCTCCTGAAAGAGGAGTACACACTTCTGCATGGAGAGGGGCTGGCTTAAAGCAGGAAAAGGTGAATTTTTCACTTGAGACTTTTCCTAGAGGTGAAGAGAACATCCTGAAATGCAAAACTCTGGCAGGCTCAATCAAAAGCCAGACTGAAAAGAGGCGGAGAAACAACGAGACCATACAACATCAAGCTTTTGAGTGCCATCACAGACTGATGACCCAGTGCAACAACCAAACAACTTCAGCAGACTGATGATCTAACCAGAAGCACTCCCATCCCTTCCCTTTGCACGCACAGGTGCTGCATATTTAATGATCACTATAGAGACTGCTTCAAATTTTGTTAATTATTTTATAAATTTTTTATTAATTTGATTACTTACTGGTCTCACAGCAGTTCTTTGAATTCTGTGCTTTAACTAACATTCTCTATCTGCTTTTCAATAGGTACTAGTCCAGCCTTGGGTTTAAAAGAACAAGGAATTGAGACAGACAGACGAGTTGCTTGACACACAAATTAGATAAAAATGGAGCTGGATTTGGCATAGCGAGGGCTATTTCATTAACCCACTAAGGGAAAATGCACAACTGAATTATTGACAACAATGTTGAACTCTTTGAAAAAAAAAGAAAAGAGGGGTAGACAAGATGTCTAATAGAAAAAATAGAGCTGATAAAATAAAAATATTGGTCACTCCATTTTGTTTAATGGTAATTTAAAAGGGCTAGATTGAATAAAGTAATAATAATAAATAAATTTAACTCCAATGGTCCAAAATCGTGAAATCATAAATGCTGTCATCACTGGGGATAACAGGATAGAAATGTTGATGGCCATGGATCATAGATAGTGAAGAGATCTCCAATCCTTTTTTCAAAGTAGCTCATGAACAATAACAAAAATCATATGACTAAGATTTAAATTAGACAAGTGACATTTGAGAAATTTCACTTAGTTCTCTCAACTGCACAATGCCTAAGAAAATTATTCTAAACCAAATAACCTGTTAGATTATGTTAGAAGAAAAAGAGGTAGATACCTGCAGTGTTAAATTAAACTTTAGGATGACTGATGTTGTCCAGTTGAATATGACAATTGGACACTATCTGGAATGCTACTAGGTCTACGCTCAGTAAAGTCCTATTCGGAATCTATGGCATTCCACAGCTAAAACCATTCAGTTCGCAAGCAGCTGAAATCAAAACAAAATATGTTTTTGGCCAAAAGGGGGGTGTGAAAGGGTGTGAAAGAGTGTGAAAAAGTATGAATGATGGTGGTGTGGAGTGAAAGAAGGTGTCTGACGAGACACTGAGGCAAATCAATTATTTTGCCAAAACAGCTGTATGCAAAATTTAATATGTGGGCTCACAGGGCAAATAATGCCCAGTAGAATAATGACCGTGGATGAAATTGGTTAAGTTTCCCGGTCAGTACCTAGGTTATTGTTGTGGCAGAAAGAAAAACAGTGCCACACTTGCGCAGCGCATTACATGGGAAGGCAAAGCAAGCAAGCTTGCTCTGTCCACCCCACATCTAACTTTCTTTTCAGCATATCATGATGGAGCTGATTCTGAGCCAAACGGATAAAATATTGTCTTTCTGACAGTTAACATAAAGAACGTGGGTTGAAGGTTTTCCAGGTCAAACTACCTAGGATACTGAACAAGATAGGCCTAGAAGAAATTATCTAGTGAAATAGTGAAACTCAGTTTATAAAACAAAGAGATAACTGAATTAGCAAGTGGTTGAGAATAAATTCGTAATGAATTGAAAAATAGTAAGATTAGAGATAACTAAAACAAAATTATTTATTACCTTAGAGAAAATGGGTATTCGACCTATGCTCATTGTATTGATAGCAGTGAATTAGTGAGAGCTCAAAAAAGGGGCCAGGACAGCCCTCAACCCACATGAAATTTCCACAGGTCACACCAAGAAGGATAACTGGACAGATGAGCAAATGAGCATGCTTGATATCACTAACAAAAACTCTGAAAGATTCCACCTACAGGTGCAGCAGTTCTGTCAAGGCCAGGGAATGGTTTGCTCCACCATTAAGGACCAGTGAGTGTGCAGTGATGATTTCAAGGAAGAATCTCGCAGTGATCAGCAAAATAGTTGCAAAGTGACACCTGGGTCCACCTCTCTCTCCTTGAAATACGCCAACCCACTTTAGCAACCCTACACAGCATGAAGTGAGGGATGAAGGGCGTGCTAGTAACGACCCTCCCTTACCAACGAGGGAAAGACCATTGCAACGACTCGCAAAGAGTCACCCTGGCGAAGATGAAATGCAAACTGGGCCTCTTAATAGTGAACCAACGCTCAGAGACTCTCACTAATATTATAACTAGTGCGTGCCTGCACTTCAAAACACGCAGCACGTTTTAAATCGCGGTCTTTGCGATTCGAAAATTGCACTAAGCAATACCGCAATTCATAATTAATGTTGGTATATCGTGCAGCCCTAGACTAAACTGGGTATGAGTATGTGTATGTGTGTCATTGAGATGCAAATCCAAGCTCAACCAATAGAAAGCAACCAGACCTCCCTTCAATTAACTTTTCAACCATTGAATAACAGTGATAATGATAATCAATAAATCGTAGAGACACGGATTATAATATACCAGGGGACGAAGAAGTTAGTTAATATGATAAATTAAGGGAAACAGCTCAAAATAATGAATAGTATAGATGGGCAGCTTTTACTACGAGAGAAACAAAGAAAGAAAATTGCTTGCTATGCTCCAAATCTCCATTAAACAAAGTAATAACCATACCAAATCCACATGACTACCGAAAGTGTGCCGAATTTGGGAGAAACTTTTGTTATTAAACAGATTTTACTAGACCATATTATATTGCTGAATGTCTAGGATTTTTGGAAAATCCTAAATTAACAAATAATTTTTTAGACCACTCTGGGGATCTTAGTGTCAGTATTCGGACGTTAGCCGAAATATAAAAATTGAAAAACAGAAAGTAGAGATTATGAAATGGTATGGCGTAGATGGTAAACAGGAATATGAGTGTTTTCCTAAACCAAAAGGAACACAATATGTGGGCAAGTTCAAGGGCAAATGTGTTATCATTTGGTATAAAGATAAGAAAAATTCTTGGAAATCTGGAATTCCTTCTAGAGCTCCAGAACTTTTAGCACTTGGAACAATGAAAAGAAATAAAATAACAACTGAAGAATGTAAAAATCAAACTATTGCTTTACCTTCTATAGAAATTTATGAAGACCAATCACTAATAATAGCAGACTTCTTTTAAATCTGTGGAGGTGAGACATTGTTGCCTTCTTTACTAGTCGGATGGAAAGGTATGTGCGTAAGAGTAAGATTACTTCCAAAACTTAACCTAGCACAAGGAGGAACAGAACATAGGGTAAACAAGGAAGACAACAGAATTAAAAGAGGTTATGAGCTGGACCCCAAGGTATACTTAGACTCAATTGGACAACCGAGAGGGATTCTTAACGAATTCAAGGCATGAGATGAAGTGAAAGCAGGTTTTGAATCAATATTTGTTTGAATCACACCTAACAAAAATGTAAAGTGGATTAATTACATTTATTATAATCAACAAAGATTCATTAATTAGACTGACGATGCTTTAACCTTATTAGGAGAACAAGTCCACGCGACAAGTAGAATGACATGACAAAACAGACGGGCCCTGAATTGGCTTTTAGCTGATAAGGGAGGAGTCTGTATTATATTTGGAGATCAATGTTGCACTTTTATACCTAATAATACTGCCCCTGGAGGAACTTTTAGGGTAATGATGATTAAATTAAAAAATTAAAACCTGAAGTTACAGCAAATACAGGAAGAGACAAACGAATTTGGGATTGATTTGATCTGAAATTTGGAGCATGAGAAACATGGTTTGCTAAACTAAGAATGTTTTTAGGAGCTGCTATATTGATAGGAAGGTTATTAATTTGCTGTGTATTTCCTGTATTAAGAACATTAGTCATCAATGCTACTGTTAAGCAAATGGAAATGATAAAAGTCCCAAATAATCAACAAATTATCACAGAAAGGAAATTGGATGAATATTATGAGGGATTGCTAAACAAACTGATCTTAAATGAGCAAACTTTGGATAATAGTTCCAGTGACTCTGATGAGTATGAAAAAGAGGTGTAAAGATGGGCCATACCCTGAGTGGAAATGATAGCCTAACCTCTACCCAAGACTGACCCTCTACAATATGCAAAGTATCTGGGCTGAAGATCAACAGATCTGAACCATTTTTCTTTTTGATATTCAATGTATTATGTTTTGAATGTTTTTTATGTCTTTTATACATAACTGTGCCAACCACAGGCAAGCGCTGAACCAAATGCACGCTCATGTTTATAACATTGTTTTCTATGATAAAAGGAGAAAGGAGACAGAATCTTTTACTCTCTCTTAGTCAAGTGTAGAGAGAGACGTTTGGTTCTGATTCTCCTCCAGAGTGCTGCTGCATCATCTAGTCATTGATGATAAGACTGTGAGACTTATTTAGTCACTAGATAGTGTTAACTGAAAGAACTGGATTATGAAGTGGCACTCTGGATAGACATAAGCAAATGTGAGACTTAAGAAAGTCTCAGAGGGGGGAATGTAGAAGATTTTTATAGTTGAAGATCTGAATTAATCAAGTATAATCAAGGTGAATCTGGCCATTAATATATCTATTTAATCTTCCATTATGTTCTAAGGCCCCTGTTTAAAAAGTGCGTACGTGACTAAAATGTGCATACGTGGCTGAAAAATGCAGACAGGAACAGCTGGAAGAACTTAAAGGGGCTTTCTTTTTATATACCATAACACGTGTTGAAGCCCCTTCTCTCTAGGGAGGTATCAGATTGTATGTATAAGGACATAAATAGGGCATGTATGGAACACGCCTTAAAGGAAAAAAAAACTGTATAAAAGAGACAGCACAAAAGCATTCGGGAGACTCTTCTGCAGAAGGGATCTCGGCTTTATTCTCGTCATGTAGATAATAAAGTCTTTTCTTCTGGCACCAAACTCCAAGTCTGGGTGTGATTCTTCGAACTTGCAGCGGAAGACACTACATCAACATCAGTGGAAATTCTGTTGATATTTCAAATGAACAGGGCACAGAGTTGGCTGTAGGTGGCAGTAATCAGTTATAGAGTAGAGGGGTCATGTCATGATGTGTTATCAGTACATCAAATAATCGTGATTTAAGATTATCATAAGTGCTTCATTCAGCAGCTGTTTTAGGAAGGATATATGTTGACTGCCAATTATTTTATAGATTAAGTTTAATCTATAAAAGTTGTACAAGACAGTAAATAGCTTGGTCAGATGGAGTAGCGGCTGGATTTTGGTGCTCATACATACACTGTAAAAAAAAAATCCTGTTAATCTACAGTAAACTACTGTCAGCTAGATTTGCCTGTATAATGCTGTGATTTTACAGTACACCTACTGTAATATGGAACAACAGTTTATTACCGTAAAAAATATTACAGTACTGTGCTGTAAAAAATATAATATGTACAGTATAACACTGTAGGTGTTTGGTTGCCATTATACTGTTTTAGTATTCTCACTATAATCTCATAAACTGTATTACTGTAAAACGTATTAAAATACTGTAGAATGTGATTTTTGTTATTTATGATTTAAAATTCACATTCTAAAATTAAAACCACAGACAATTACTTGAACACAAATGGCTCTGACAAAAGATGGCTTCAAAACTTTTATTAAAGCCAATAATATATAAAATGCATCGTTTCCACTGCACCATTGTGATTGAACAGAACAGAATGCTGTGACTTCACATGAACATCTACTATAGTTGCAGAACACAATGCTCTGACTTTGCATTACTAAACAAAGCCCCACTCAAAGTCCAAAAGTTTTTTATGAGGATGGCTACATGAGGTTTCACAGTTGAAGCCTTTTTATGGACAAGTTTCCCTGTCTTCTTGGATATCACCTTCACCTGGCTGGCCTTTGTTCCTCTCTCAGGGAGCAATCCAATGAAGCGCCTAAAAAGCAATATACAAATATGAGATATTAGGCTTGGTAAGCAAAGATTAATTGCATTTAAGACAATTCTAAGAAGTTTATTCATGATAATGACCTCTGTATTTTATAATTATCAGAAAATGATCTCATTTCAGATTCCCCCGACACCTGAGAAGGACTGACACTACAAACTGCCAAATTTTCCTTATGTTATTATTATCAAAACATGTAAATATTGATTTAACATGTTTCAGATTAACTGAACACATGACGTTAACTAACTGCATGATTTGTATTATCTTAGAACTGTACATTTCTGCCATATAAATATTACTTTGACACAATATGTATTGTTACAGCACTATACAAATAAACAAGATTTTAATTGAATATTGACAAACTATTATCCTTAAAGGGTTAGCTCACCCCAAAATAATAAAAAAAAAATGTCATCAATTACGCACACTGCTTACGCATATTACGATGCTTTTTTGCTTGAAAGAAATAAAGAGAGAGTTGCAGTGGAAGTTAAAGAGAGAGAATTACAGTATACTCTATTCACGAACATGCATTGAGATAACACATTCAGTTTAAACCCAGTTGAATGCACAGATTAAACATCAATTCACGATCAAAATAAACAACTGTAATTATAAAGTTGATATAGGAACAAGAGAGATCTACTAATATACAGCACAGCTTATAGTAAATGACAATTTCTGAACAGAGCTGGGAAGAGGGGCACAATTTCGAAACAATATTTACCTTTGAACAAACTCCAGTGTCCTTGACGCTTCCTCTGAGTACTGTAAGTTGAAGATGTAGTAAGTGTTGAAAACTGCAGCCAGCCCTGTGATGAAGCTTTGGCGGACACATTCACAGATGACATGGTTTTCGATGCTGATCATCCATCCTCCAGTTGTGGCTTCATCACCAGCAACTGATACAGACAAAAATTATAGTTAATATCCTTAAACAGTATCAAATATTATTATCAGCACCCTATCCATGCATTTTCAATACAGTTTTGAGCAGTATATTGTCTCTCCATTTACAATAAGTATCAGAACTGCTGCAGATCAGTACTTTTCATAACTTGACATGGCTAAAACAACATTGATGAGCTAAATCCATGGGAGAGCCTTGCTTATCTGACACTTACACAGCAGTATCAGCCATGGAGTGGCAAGGAGGGCTCAACATCTGCTGCAGTGGCAGACATCTGTAGAATATAGACAAAGGTATTTAAATTATGAATGAAATTGTGTGACCAGTCGTAGCAAGTATAAATAAATAAAAATAAAACGTACATCAGTCCCTCTATTCTATTCTATAAACACTCACATAAGATATAAAACTTTGCAAATACTACCACAGGGTAACAATGACAATGATAAAATTGCATTTACCTTAAGTAGATGATGAGGAAAACTCCGGAATATGTCGTTCAGTTTGGTGGTGCTGGCAGCTCACAGTTGGGGCGAAAAAATTGTCTTCTTGAACTCTTTCTCCTTTGCTGTTTAATATTTCTGTACACCTTTACTTCTGAATACACTTGATCCGTTGTTATTTTGCTCAGATGGGGGGAAAAAAAATCATGATGCGTCGTAGTTTTGCTCTGAGGAGTTATGAGCGGTCTCAGCGTCGCACACGTGACTAGACTTAAAAAATACTGTTTTATACCGTAAAATTAAACAGTAGTTTGCGGTTAATAATTTGTTCCGCAAAGGTGTCATCATTCACACTATTCAACTGTATTTACGAAAAACGGTACCTTACTGTCTGAAAATTCCTGTATTTTTACAGCTATTTTTTACAGTGCAAGTAATTGCTAGACCAGTAGTTCAATGAACAGACTTTTTAAAAAGTGGTTTCAGAAGATAACAGTGTTTTTTATATCCCAGTCAGTAAAAAAAAAAAAAAAAAAAAAAAGCAGATTATTTTAATTGTTGGTTTATAAACATTTCAGAAGGACATATTTTACACTGGGAGAATCAGTTTAGGTTTATAGGTCCAAACCTTGGTTTGTAACTTGATTTACTTCACTATATTTCCAATTGCAATTTTCTTTCTTTACAATAATCACAATTATGAATAACACCAGCACACCACACATAGACAGAATCAATGGTAATAAATGAGGTGCTCCATTACTGCATTGAGCATCAGTTGTATCTGTTCCTTCTTTGACTGTTATTTTGCCAAGAGATTCACAGCTGTTAGAAAAGAGCTAGATGTAACCACAATGAAGCAAATTATAAAACAACAAAGGTTTAAATTTCATTTAAAGTGTGGAAAGTCAATGCTATAACATAATGATACTTACTTTGTATACAATTTGCAGAATGTCCCATCTGAATATGAACCAACAGGACAGTCATCACAGACTGTGTCACTGAATTCTGTTCCTATAGAAACACATGCAGAAATACATCAGTGCTTGTTTTTCAGCTCCATGAGCAATAAAGGCAGAGACAGGTCTAACATTAGCTAGTGACATCACCATTTGGTATCACATCTGACTAACTAATAATCTGCCTAATAATAATTTAGTAGATTTTTTTCAGGTGGTTTTGCCAGGTGCTGTCAAAGTCACAAGCAATGCCTGTCATGAGGAAAAACATTCACAGTACTTTCCCAAGTGCAAAAAAAAGTTGAAAAACTGCTTTGAAACAGTATGCATGTATCTATAATCCAGTTATTAAATATAAATATAAGCAGAGTTATTGTTCTTAGATGTCATCTCAGTCTATCAGTTTTTATGAATGTATAGTAAAACTGTTTGAATGATAACAGACTGACCGGTTTGGTTGATGTATTGTCCAGGTGAGCAGGTTGAATGTTTCATGGCCTTCAGACAGAAAAGGTCTATACAGTAATATCCTGGAAGAGGTTCACACACTGTATTTGATATTAATGTGCAGGCCTGCTTTACTCTCAGCCCATTACCTTTGACAAAAAAGGAAACAAATGTATATTAATTGTAGAGAATCTGCCAATGGCAAGTCAGCTGGAGAAACTAAAGACAAAACAAATTTTTACTCACTTGAATCACAGACAAAACATGGCAAACATTCTGTTAATCCATTAGGAGAGCTAGTGTAAGTCATCGCAGGGCATGAAGTGCATGTTGTACTTGTATTCTCATCACAATGGTTCTTAACTCGCTTTCCTAGACCATATAAATGAACACATTCATAATTAATACATGTCCGATGTAAATAACAACTTGTACATATATTTGTAATTATATAAGCTGTTATTGTATGTCTGTTTATTTCTGTCAGTTGTCAACTGAAACATATTTTGTATGTTTCTTATATTCTGTCTTGTTTTCTGTTCCTCGAATTTCTAATGGCACAACAAATGTTCTCAAATTAGAAGTGAACTGAATCTGGAAATCTGTGTCGATACCCAGCTCTAACTAGAGTCATGTTTTGTGTATGTTAGATAATGCAATGATGTCTAACACACTCAAAACACATCCAAACATTCACTATAGATCAAGTCTGTAGTGATCTACATTATGTGGGCTTTCATTAAAGCTGGTTGCACACCGGACGAGAAGCGCAGCGTCGCGCCACATCTTTGCATTGTTTTGAATCATTGCTAGACGATGCGGACAGACGCCGAATGGCGCCGCCGGTGTGCATACGCTCATAGAAAACAATATCTGTGTCCGAAACCGCTCCCTATCCACTATATAGTGCACTATATCGGGTGTCAGCCATTTTGTAGTGCTGATGGAATTCTGAGTAAAGGACTTCATTCCCTACATTCGTTCACTACTTTTTACCCACAATGCATTCTGATTTCGAGTGTACAACCGATGTACACTCGCTGAAGCACTATTTCCCAGCAGGCACAAAACAGGCACACAACGTCATAAGACGTTGATATTTGGTTAAATTTCGGTTGCGACATCAGGTGACCAAAATTCAACGTAAAATTCAACATCTAATGTCAATGTTAAATTGATGTCCAATACCGACATCAGCTGACGTTGAGATTTTGTTGTTTTTAGGTCGTGCAACCAAAATCCAACGTTAAGTCAACGTCAAATTGACGTCAAATATTGACGTCAACCCGATTTTCATTTTCAACCAAAATGCAACGTCTGTCCGACGTCATGTCCAACGTCAACCTGACGTTACATAGACGTCTGGTGCCTGCCGGGTTTCCCACAATCCAATGCGGAGAACCACGAGCTGGAAGAGAGAGCGGGAGCCAGCGAGTTTGAATGAGAGATGCCACTTAATTTACAAAAATGATGATAATTTGGTGGATATTTTCGGTCTATAGCCCTATGCCTTTATAGATTGTTTTACGAGTCTATTACATGAGAGAAGATGAGAGAAGAACAGTTGGACTTACCTGGATCACACATTGGGCAGCACTCACCATTAATTTCATATTCTGCATTATTACAAGCTGCCATACAAAACATGATGTTCATGATGAGAAGAGGCAGTAGTGTTGTTAGATGAATGGAGGTATAGCATATACACATATCAGGGAACTAAAAGAATCATCATTGTTCCGGTAATCATTTTATCCTCTCTTTTTCTTATGGAGCTGAAAAAGAAATGTAATTTATATGTCTTTCAGAAAAATAGACAGAAAATGTGCCATAACCTAAAAACCTCCTAATGTTTATTTATTAACATTATTATGTCTTCAGTATCAATAGTCATGGTCACGTGCTATCTCTCTTTCATCCTCTCCTAATCTTAGGGGTATCAAAAAATAAACATATATTTTTTATCAAAATAAAAAATTCCACCATTCTGGAGTGAAACTGAAAGCGACTCGGCACTCCACTAGATTCTAGCTCTCACTATGGCAAATATCAGCTGATTTGTTTAAAAAAAATGTGCATTAAAGCTGAAATACAGCCTGAACGATGACAACAATAACGTACAATCACTAGACTAAGTGATCATCAAATCCTTTTAACATCTTATTTTACAGACTTTATTTTAAAGTCTTCCCTTTTTTCACAAAATCTTTTGCTCTCTAGAAACCATGTCAGTTTCGGCTGAAAATATTTCAAGTTCAAGTGTTAGCATTATAAACACTGAATTAATACCAACATATGAAATTAATTAAATTAATGACAGAAAAATTAGGAATATCGTTATAGACAATAAATATATAACAGGAATATAACAGTAAACTGTTTTTGCAGTATTGTCTTATATTAATGTCTGTTAAAGGAAGACTGTAACTTAAACAAAAAACATTTTATGCAAAAAAAAAAAAAAAAAAAAAAAACACGTACAGCCACTTTCTCCAAAATTGTTAAATTATTTAATTATGACAGACACAGCAATTCATCATGTTCTAGATCATCATGTTTGTAGTGTGTTCAGGGGATTAAAACGTACAATATATATTTCAGGCCTAGTGGAGTAATAGTAAATAATAATATAGTAAGTAATTGTAAATGTGTAAAGTTGCATAAGCTCATTATAACTTAGTGTCATATCCGTATAAATCATTATTATGGTTACTATGGCTAGGACCTGCAGTTTCTAAAAGGATTTAAGTTTACTACTAGACTAAAAACAGTTAAAGTTAGCAGGTGCATAAGACAGCGCTATGTCGCACTTCAAAGCACACAATATTTTTACACTTGAATATGAATATGAATATTCACCTGTCAGGGTCTTTGGGAAAACGATTAAAGGCAAGATTTTTAGTGTCACACTGATAGTTTTTGCAGGGGATTGCCCAACATTGCGTTCTTTTATTCCACTTTGACTTCTCTTTCGTTGTTATTCTGTCTTTTTCTGTATATCTGTGCTGTTATTCAGTTGTAATTTTCACCCCAAAACAGCGGCCGAGCGACCGAAGCGCAAACTAGTGGCTGTTACCCAAAAAGCATCAGCGTTTCGCCTCTTGGTCTTCTGTACTCTTTGGCGTAACTCTGTCGAGTGGTCGTGGCTAGAAGTAGAAGGCATACAGCTACGGCCAGAAAGTAACGAAGAGAGCCTGTTTCCATCCACCTATTTTAATGCGCATTTTGGACTATCGCATAAAAAATTCGCTGGATGGAAACGCCAAGATGCGCATAAATTCAGAAAATGCGCATAAAAAATTATGCGCACAACTGAGTAGGATAAACTTTTTATCCGATAAGAAAAAATGCGCATAAACTTCGATGGAAACACATTTACCGAATAAATTCTTCCATGCGCATCAAAAAAGTCATGTGACTTTGCGCTATGAGACGGGATAACTTGACTAACCAGCTGACCGATCTCGTTCACAGCATCTCTAAGTTGTTGTAGTCACTCTGAAAAGCCTGAGCAAAGTCTGTCATCAAAGTGTTTCTGTATAATTGTCTTACACGACTGTGTTCCCAAACAGCTGGCATCCTCCGAACGCAGTGACAGCATTTATTGTGTTATGTCTGCTCTCTCAGAGGCACAAGTAATTTATATCATATATGAAAATTATTATATTCAATGGCTTCTCCTATATTCTTTGTGATATTTAGTGCCACAGTTTACCAGGAAGTGACGATTTTGTTCTCTTTGACTCGTTGGATGGAAACGGTGCTTTATTCGCATATGTTTTATGCGATATTCCAGTTTTGCGCATAATTTAAATTCGAATCTTTGGATGGAAACATAGTGAAAGTGAAAGTGCGGTCCAGGGTTAAGGCTAGAAAGGGTACGTATGGCGCTACTGGACATGCGCACATCAACAGCGTAATTAATCACATGCGATTGTCATGCGCATCTCATCAGTAAAGCCGGTTCCGTGATTAGTCGTAAATCTCGATCACCTGCTTTCAGATGGAGCGGCAGTTCACTGACAAGCTAGGCAATAAAATTAACATTATTATTTTATTTTTTTTACAGGCTGCGATAATGATATAGCTAATCACGGAACCGGCTTTACTGACGAGATGCGCATGCATGACAATCGCATGCGATTAATTGCACAGTCTACAATATTATTACAGAATATCAGTTTACTGTAGTAAAAACTAAAGTATACTACAGTATTTATTACAGTATATCAGTTCACTATAGTTAATACTACAGTATGCTGTAGCATTCATTAACAATGTGTTTATACAGTATAATACACTTTAATGTAGTATGGTTCAAAAACACTATAGGATTTACTATAAATTACTATAATATTTTTTCATGTGGGGAGAAATGTCTTCATCATTCAAGTAAATTTGAGGATAAGAACAGAAATAGCGCTTTAACATAACAATTGCACGATACCACTTTTTACAGTGGGAGAAAAACCCTTAACATAAAACTTTACGTGTTGCCTTCATACTCTGGACTTTTCTGCAGAGTTTGATCTTTTAATATAACTGTCGATATTAAAAATATCCACTTCGATTATGCTGCCGTTGTCTAAGAAGTAGGAGTGAAATGTGAAGAGAAAATGGATTTTCTCTGGTTGTTGTTTTAGAAACCAGAGTTTAGGGCCACGTTAAGAGTTTTTCACACACGTTTCCACTCCACAACCTTTGCTCGTGTCTCAAGCATGACACATAGGCCCATTCAAAAGGTTAAAAATAAAAATAGACCTAGCGTTTTTTCCAAATTCCACTGCCGCCTCTTGTGTTTTTCAAAGCAAAAACCAAAGCAAATACCGTTTAGAATGTACGGGGGCTGGGCCCCCACGCAGCGTATTTGGGTCCTATGTGAATACCGTGTTTGGCAAAACCACCAGTGTATTTCCACCACCTACTGCACTGGAACACTTATGGGGGGAAATAAAAATCTAATATGTGAATATACTATTTTAAATTTTTCTTATGAAAATAAATAATGAACAAGACTCCCAAACGGTTATTTAATTTCCATCAATTTTCAGTTTAATACAGCCATATATTTTAGATTTCTATTTATAAATATGCAAGGGCGTAGTTTTGGTTTGAACTTTGGGTGGTTGTGTGAACTGTTTTAGTGGAGTACAGGGTCATCTTCCCTCATAAGTTTATTTGTTTATTTGTTTAATCTAAATGTTTATTTTTGTAAAGGTATTTTGTGCTATCATCCACACATGTAAAGTTGATTGATAACATAACTGCAATAAAGTAATAGCCTTCTTAACAATTACTTGTTTACATAGGATATATAATGTATATTATTTAGGCACTTATAGGCTATAGTTTGACAGAATGTTCTAATTCAACATGCCATGGGAAGTCAATCTAACTTAACATTTTCTTTTATTGATATCATTTCTTACACTTTAACAGTTCATCAGGCTCTTAATGTGTTAATCTATGCCATCTCTTGGAATATATGAAGGCCAGTTTTTCCATCACTCATCATTAGAACCCATTTTACACATGGCTCTCAATTCTGACTTGTACTTGCTCTTACGAAAATGTACCATAGTTCTTACCTGTAGCATTTGTTATAATAAGGCTATTAATCATTGCCAGACCAATAATGACTTTTTTAAATAATCAAGCATTTGTAATGAAAAACAACAGCCTGCACATTTAGAAATAATCCAACATACCACAGTTGTATAAATCTATTACCTAAATTTTTATACCATCTGTATAAAAACCTATTACCTAAACAGATTATCCATTATAAATTCTACAAGTTAGTCAAAATTTACCACAATAAATAAGCCTACAATAAACCATGATAAACTCTGATTTACATGAGTAAACTGGCAAGACAAAACATGCAAATGATAAACTTTCACTGTATGATGGTTAAATTTTGCAGGTAATCCGCAAATCACATTTGTGCTGAACTGTGGGGCCTGGCCCGTACGGATCACCGATTAACTTCGATCCCCACTGACTAGTGTTGTCAAAAGTACCGACTTTGGTACCAGTTGGTAGTGAAATTTAAAAAATGTCCATTTCCCGCTAACATTTGAGCACACTGGAGCATTTGAAAGGTCCGTCTATGTGCAGATATATTAAGGGTTCGCTGATAGACGCATCTTTAAAATGCTCCCGTGAGCTTCTGTGTGAGCACTTGGTGAAGAGCATGAAGCGATGATCATTGCAGCCAGAGTCATATCTGTTGAGCCCGTGAACACAATGGCCAATCAGCAGTGTTTAAGAATCCGCTCAACAGTTAAAATGTTAGCAGTAAATGGACGTTTATTAAAATTTCAGTACCGACTCTCGGAAGTCGGTACTTTTGACAACACTACTACTGACTAGCAAACTTAAACTTACCAAGGAGTTGATGGACAAGAGCAAGTAGCAACGCAAGTAAAGCCTCCAGATTCTAGTTGAACTGGTGCATTTAATAAAGCTTAATAGCCTCATTGAGGAACTCAATGCAAGAGATAATTAAATGATTGATGGTTGTTCAGGTCTTAGCAATTGCATATTGCTGTAAAGTGGGGATTTCACATTTTCATTCTCTTAAACTCATTCTTTTCTCACTTGATCTCTTTCTGCAACTTGTGTGAATGTGTAAGTGTGTGTGCTTGTGTTCGATTAGTCTACTTGTCCTAGATTTGTCCAATTAAGTCTTATTTATATTGAAAAGAGATGTATCTTGTTTTTTGTGCTTACAAACTAATGTGTTAAACTGATGACCTTGTTACCGTGATAATAAATAGCGTTTTCACTATACTTTGGATATTAATATTCATTGCAGAGTTGATGTTATACAGCCCGTTCAATGTATCGCTGGCCGATTCAGTGATCAGCCATAGAACAGTGATTCAGTCATATCATAATTAATTCCCTTTAAGCTAAATTTACTTGTTTCCCTTACACAGTTTACAGTGATGCTAGGTTTGATGAACAGTTCCATAATATTTCAAATGAAGTATTGCACATAAAAACATTAAGGCAGCATATCCGCATTTTGGTTGCAGTGATTGCAAAAACAACAACACACTAAAAGAGAAGAGACACTTTCTCAGTTCCTTTCAGTTATGAGAATAATAACTAGTAACATTTAAAACAGAAACAAAACCTTCTTTCACTTCATGGTCTCTTGAAGGGATCTTAAAGGGACAGTTCACCCCAAAGTTAAATGTAAAAACAGAGCCAAAGCAATAATCAATACCGTCTCCCTGTGATCCTTCAATACCGCAGATAAATAAAAGCTGTTTACATATTGTGAACATAGCATTTCTATTCTTTTAGGCAATTACCAGGAAGAAACACCCACAAAAAACTGCTTTCTGTGAATATTTCTAACATTAAATGTAAAATTTGTTCTAATGTAAAAAAATGTTTTAAAAATGTAATCTTTTAAACTGTGTGCTCCCAACCACATCTCATTTTATAAACATGTATCTGGAGTCAAACAGAAGTGAGCAC
This sequence comes from Spinibarbus caldwelli, assembly GCA_039654775.1. Lineage (NCBI taxonomy): Eukaryota > Metazoa > Chordata > Actinopteri > Cypriniformes > Cyprinidae > Spinibarbus > Spinibarbus caldwelli. The sequence continues at coordinate 19,957,168 of CM077249.1, forward strand.
TGAAAGATCACAAAATTGTATTAAAAATAAAATAAAATAGGACAGTTTCAGCACAACAGATCTTGAGCAAAACATTTATAAAAATTAAAGGCAAAAGATACATATATACTGCGTAGTTAAACATTAGTTCTACTTACTTAATAAAATGCACAGTCCAGTTCAGTATACTTCTGGTATGTTACCAAAACGTAATATTTATAAGTATGTCAGTTGTTAACCTAAAAAAAACCAAAAAACAAAGATGCTTCCTGTGGTAAACACCTGCAGCAGCTTTTATATGTATGCAGTGCATCAAGTTTTCGGTGTTCTTTCTTCTACATAGAGCTGCATCTGTTTGAAGGCAGAGAGGAAGCGTCATGTTGTGATAATGACTGTTAGGCGTAAACGTGTAACTTTCTTTTTTTCAAGAACATGTTGTCATGTCACTGTGATGGCCTTTTGGTCAGTGTGGTTGTAGCTCCCATCGAGTTAAAACACAAATAAATGCACAGCCATTTGCACTCTGCATCGAAAACATATATGAATCCGCTGTTGCATCTCTAATAACATTTAAGGCTTATTTTTGCAGTGTTTATAAGCCTTTTGATGGGTAGCTGTAAAAACCAGTTACATTCACTAAATGAATGAATCATGTTTGTGCCGAATGCTTACAAAGTAAAAACAAATATTCTCCTTCGATCCATGAACGTTTCTCTCAGTTAATGTATGCAACCCTGACGCAAGTCTGAGGTGATGTCAACACGATGTAGATTTTAAATCCAGAAGATGAAAATAACGTTAAAAAAGCTTCAAATTAACCATTTTTTTCCAACAATTAATACTAACATATACTAACATTGCCTTATGATGGCAACACAAACACTTCTGCTAAAATCTCAGAAAAAGTAGTCTGGGGTTTCATGACCCTTTAACAGGTTTGTGTCAAACCTGATGATCATGTTCTGCAGCATGATTTTAAAAAATGATCTTAGAGCATTTTGTGCTTTAGCTGAAGCAATGAAATCTGACTCTTTGTACAAGAAGAGCTGTGAATGTCTCACCTTGAGAATATCAGAAGTCATCGTTTTGAGAGGAATGAGTTTTGGCTCTTCCATGTGAACTTCCTGCTCATCTGCTACAATCCATGGAAAATCCTGTAAAATATACACAAAATAGATAAGACAAGAATGTGCAGAGATTAGAGTTTTAAAAATTGTCATAATTTACTCACCCATATGTTGTTCTTTTGCAGAACACAAAAGAAGACATTTTGATGAATGCTGATAACCAAACACTTTTGATGATCAGTAACTTGGTCACTAAACACTCAATATATTTCTCAAAATATCCTCTATGTTCCAAAAAAGTAATAAAGTCATACAGGTTTGGAACGACATGAGGGTGAGTAAATGATGACAGAATTTTCATTTTTTGTGACCTACACCTTTAAGGTGAAGGAGCAAATTGAATACAAGAAATTATCAATTCAGTGCAAGTTAACTAGTTACCTAGCCAAGGGTACGGGAAGTGTGAAAACAACAGAATGAATGAAGATTTCACATCAGGTTTGCATCTAGAGCATCTTTTTAAATAACATTTGAGAAAAAGTTTTGTTTTTCAGGTTTTCCAGCAGTTCACTTAGATATCCAGTCAGCAGAGTGAACTGAAGAAAAGAAAAGGCAAGACAAAAAGAAAAAAAAAGTTAAATGGTTTAAAACATACAGTTATTTTAACACACCTTGATGACCTGAACTTTCTCCATGTTTCTTGTGGCAGCTTCCCTGGTGTGGACCAGCACTGTGAATGTGCATCCTGCAGAGTGAAAGAAAACCCAAAATTTACATCTAAATCCATTAAAACTTTATATTCAATAAGTGTGAGCTCAAATATTGGAATAGATCATTTTGTGGTGTTGTCTGAGCTCTTACCTGGAGGATTGTTGTCTAGAACAGCATCACACACACTGATCTTTAGGATCATAGCTCTCAGCAGCTGTTCCACGTGAGACAGCAGAGTCTCTGAGCTGACACAACAAAACCCAACACACACATATCAGAAAAAAATCCATAACCTTCACCTGGATTTGAAAACACAGAACCCACTGTCACTCACCTGATGGACAGCAGTGGAGGCTGTGAGAGCTCAAACACAAATCTCTCCACTGGATGGTGCTCTTTATCCATGATCACCACTACAACCTTTTCAGCCTCATTCTGCACAAAGAGCACAAAACAAGTTTTAATGGAAACCATTCTAATCATATTGGTTATAGCCTGTTTCTCTTTAAATAAGTACATTAATCAAATATGAGATGAAAACCTCACCTTCTCTATCAGTGGCTTGACACAATGCAGCGTGTCTTGAATGTACTGGTTTAACTCAGGATGGCATGACATCTATCAAATTAAATAAAAGTGGTCAAATACAAGGACTTTAGCAACATTTTCTCTCTGTTACTCTTTTCCCATTGCATGATGAATTAGCAAAGCAGTGCTCATTCGTACTATCATCAATCTTCAAAACATTACCTGCACCGGTACATTGTATTTCTTCCTTTTCTGAAAAATACCAGACGGATAAATCTCTCTGACATATAGGATGAGGTGAATGGCCACTTCCAAAAACTCACACAGAATGTCAGCAACAACTGAAAATGACCAAAATAAAAAATTATATTCACAATGACGTTATTTGAAAACTGTACAGTGCACTACATTTACAGATGAACTAAAAGTTACCTTGGCCAAAATTAAGGTCCTGCCTCGTCAGAGTGGCCATAGTGAAGAAGCCAAAAATAGATGCAACAACCTTTAATGAAAAGAGGAGCGTCTCGTTTGTAAATCATCAGCAATCATGCACGGCTGCTCCAGAATAAATAATAATAATAATAATAATAATAATAATAAAAAGTAAAAACGTTTTCTGCGAAAACTATTACTGTAATACACTCAGTCTAATTATGTCTGTCATCCACATATAAACAGTAAATAAACAAAACATTTAATAAACACTCCTCGAAGGATGTTTGCACTTTTCTTCTGTAATCTGTAAGAGTACAGCAGCGCTATGTGGCTATACGTCTGCTGCCACCTACCGGAGCGGAAGCGCGCGACAACAAACCATAATGTCACTCTTAACTTATAAAACAAAACAGAACTAAGGACTGGATTTTGCATCTACTTATATGCAGTAAGTAAGTACGTTGGTAGTAGAACCAAAGATCTCAAATAAACTGTATGACAAGTAAAAAAAAACAATAAATGACACCTTTCTGAGCAAACTACAACTGAGAAATATACCCCTGGTTTCACAGACAAGGTTTAAAACTAGTCCCAGACTAACGTGTAATTCTGAGCTGTTTCAGCTGAAATAAACTTGCACTGACTGATCTTAAAATATATCAGTGCCTTTGTTTTGTCTCAAGATGCACACCAGTAATGTTTTTTTCTAAGGCATGTTAATAAAAATTACTTAAATGTCATGATTGAACTATGGCCTAATCCTGGTTTAGTCTAAACCCTGTCTGTGAAACTGGGCTATAGACTATTAACATTAAGGAACGGAACTATTGACTGTTAACTGATGTTTGTCCACTCCTGCAGATATTTTATAAAATATCACTTATTAATTAATTAATTTATTTATTTATTTAAAGCTATCTGTGAAATATTTATTTATGCACACTTAAGTTAGTCCTGCATAATAATAAGCCTACTTAACTCAGGGGACCTGACCAGCAGTTTATTTTTATTTAACCAGCACAAAAAGTAGTTCAGGGACTTCGTTTATGACTGGCTGTGAGCAAAGGTTTACCTGAATGGACCAGCTGCTCTTTAGAAAAAACATACAAGACAGAGTCAGAGACTAAGAATTAGACTGACTCCTCATTTGATGTCCTGAGAACCTGTGAGTATTCAAATTATGCTTTGATGCAACAGATTTGCAGATAAAGTAGGAAAATCATCAAAATAGTCATTCGATCAGTAACTTACTGTATTACTGTGATGCAGTACAACCTTTAGCTATTTGGGAAAAACAAGTGAAATATTGAATATGAATACAAAATATAGCAGCTGTATATACTATGTACACTGGATTTAGTCACTAACTTCTTTATCTTATTCATTAACTCTTCTTTATCATGGATTACTGAACTGCCAAATGATTAACTTTCCAAGACACAGCAACGTATATCCGTAAAGTAAATACAGTCGTAAGCTCTCCAAAAGACACTTTCTTGAAGTGAAAAGTAGCAGGATAAGCTTTTGTTTAAATAGTTTGCTAGTAGTTTCTCCTTTTTATCTGTGTTTGCTTTGTAGCTGACTGAGGAGAAGAGAGCTGGAAGGAAATGAGTCCAATGAGGCCAGTGTTCAGTACAACCGCTGGAATGAAGACAACATGAACATGCAAGTGCTGCATTCACAGTCCAGACTGATTGGGTGAGAATCTACTCTATATATTTCATATAACTGATCAATTATTTTCAGAATTGTGATTGGAGTCAATCTAATAACTCATGTCACTCACATCGGTGCCCTTATAGTCTCTAAACAGACTGTGCACCGGATGGCTTGGCATTGTAATGAAAGTGGCAGTGTCTTTGACTGTGATGGTAGTTATATACATTGTTGGATACATCACAGGATACTATGTTCACCGATGCTGATGAGGACACTATTTGGAACTGAATTATGCCAATTTTTAAATAAATTACATTTATTTTAACGTAGTATCTTAACCAGTGTTGACAAATAAAATACTTAAATCAAAAACCAGATTTTATTTTATTTCTTATTTGAATGTCAGTGACCATCTCGCATCCAAACGTGCATTAGCGGTTGGAATACATAGCCTATAATTTGCTATTATAGCAAAAATAAAATTATGAAGTTAACAAACACTTTACAATGAGGTTTAATTTTTGGTTAATGCATTGAAATTACAATGAATAACATTATTACAGCAGCTTTTTTGTACATATACGGTTCAAACATTTGGGGTCAGTAAGATTTTATTTTTTAGAGACAATATTTTTATTCAGCATTGACAGTATTTTATTCATAAATTGACAGTAAACACATTTAATATTGATAATAATACGAAATGTTGTAAAGGCTGCTGAAAAAATGCAGCTTTTCCTTAATAAATATAAAACAGTTATTTTAAATTGTAATAATATTCCACTGTTTTTACTGTATTTTTGATCAAATAAATGCAGCCTTGGAAAGCATAAGAGACCTTTAAAACATTAAAAAAAAAATCTTACCAACCCCAACATTATTTCTGTTTTAAGAATGAAAACAAAATGATAAATGGTAGGATCCCTTTGTTCCAATCAACTCCAGACAGATGGGCAGAGATGGACTAGAGGTCTTCAAAGTCTCAATTGTATGGAAATTCTCCTGGATGTTAAGAGTTTTGCTAGATCCACTCTACCATCTTGTCCTGTGGTCCCAAATGTCATTCCTCTGGGTCATTTTCATAACTTTTTAATAAGAGCAAATTGGACAACTGTCAATGCCATCTAGCATGATGGACTGTCCTGAGAGACAGTGTCCTGCTTGAATCTCTTATAGACAGCTCAGACTTACTCTCCTCCTCTTTAGATTTCCTGAGTCAGCCAGTCATCTGATCTGTAACCAAACCCAGAGCATTCATGTGCTCCACGGGCACAAACACAGGATGCAAACAATGCTACTGTCACTTCACTAAACATGTCTGAAGATTTTAAAATAGTAACTGCTAACCTAACCTTACTATAAAGAGTTTATATTGTTGCAGATGTTTTTCATCCAGAGGGTCAAAAGTTCCTAAGGTTAAAAACCTTGCTCAAGGGAATAAACCTGATATAGAAAGATTTGACTGCTTACCCAATTGAGAGATTCAGCAAAACAGGGAAAGTAAAAAAAAAAAAAAAAAAGTTTATTTTTTTTAAATAATTATTATTATTATTTTTTTTTTAAATAAAATTATTAAAAAGTTTGTTTTACTGACAAGGACAAAGTAACTTAACATTAATTATATTAGAAATGTAAATCTGTGTTCCATAAACAAAATCTTGGACAAGGTTTAATACGTGCAGTATATTTTAACTGCATAAAATGCAATGAAACTCAGAAGTATGGAAACATTTTTCCACTCCATAGGTGAATTAAGGAAAAAGTCACTTTGTGACAATCTTTTTTTTTTTTTTACACCAAGGTGGAAACAAATTTTCATACAAAGACAGGAGTGTAAATGAGAACCACTGAATCCAATATTTGAGTTAATGTTTTAATAGCCGTTTTAATTTGATGAGAGAAAGTAGGGTAAATGCATTACAAGTTTAGAAAGAAAACCAACAGCTGAATTTTGTTATCGGATGACCGTTAGGTTGCTGATGTCAGACATCAGGTCAGTTTTTGATGGGTAAACCACTTTAAGGTTTCCATCTACATCCACGACCTTCACTTGTAGTACGGTCAGCTCAGAGGAGGCCAGGTCCTCTGCGGGACGATCAGAAATCACATCCGTCTCTTCATCTGAGCCCACATCCTCCTTTGCATCAAAGGTTAATTTATTAAGCTCTGCCATTTTCTGAAATAGAAACAAGAATAGTCTTATGAATATTACACTAATAAACAGATTCTGTTTTCCACTGTGAACAATCATAGCTTGCTAAAAGCTATTAACCACAATGAATGCTTGAATTAAAATGCTTGTATAAATGCCTTTGGAGGAGGATAATTATGCGAAAACGGATGCATTTCAGTTATCTTGGTACTTAGTAACAGCAAAATTGCTAATGAATGCTGATAAACTGAATGCAATCACCCAACTTGATAACAGATTTAATGGCACTGATTATTCAGAGTGTCTTTTATAGTAAAATATTCAGTAGTTATTTGAGCCGTCGTAAAAGAAGAATGCGCGAAAGTGGGACAGGTTATTTGTATCATGGAGAAAAATATCACAGCTGCAATCTAAACCATTTCCTTGGTTTTATCTTCCTTGTCACATTTCATGGTTTTCAATCACGTCAGGTACTTTTTTCTAAATGCAAAAATAGGATTTTAACTTTTTGCTATAAATTAGGAACATTAATTAAACCAAACAAACAACTTGACTAATAAAATCAGCAGCAGTCAGGGGCTCTTGAATTGCACTTGTATTATGTGATGGTGCAATGCCTCCGAGACACTGTACACCGTGTGTGTGTGTGTGTGTGTGTGTGTGTGCAGAAAGATGAGCTCATTTCTTCCACTAGGGTATCAGCATTCAAAAGCTGTGCAGTCAAATAGCATAACAGCGCTAATCCAATCCTGCAATCTTACTGCGTACACTCACTGTAGAGTAAGTCAGACAGCTCATATAAAATATTATACATTATTTACAGCATAGCAATACTAGTACAAATCAATATGAAAAATAAATAAATAAAATTCAGCCAAAAACAAACAGAAAATTGACAGTCTCCAATACAGACACTGCAGGATTGATACTGATTTAGTTATGATTTGTCATACAATTTATATTTGGTTCATATATAAATAAACACAAAATGCAAAATTAAACATACTTTAAAATATACAATAAAAAAATGTAATAGAAAACAAAACACTAGTAATATCTTACAATTATCAGTGCATCCATGACATCTTTACAGATCTGCAGACTGGTGGAGCTCGTCACCTCTAAAAACAGCTCTTGTGTGGACTTCTTTATCTGCAGAGACAGAAGTTTGCTAAAAATGCTGTTTGGAAAAATAATACTAATTATAATAATAGGAATAATTATACAATAATAATACAATTTATAAAATAATACTAAAACTTAGAATTAGAATTCATACATTATCAAGAATGCATGAATACGACATCACTGCTTCACATGCTTTAATATTGTATTTTATTTTTGTTATGACATACTTTCAATGTCCTTCTGGATAAAGAAATAATAAATGTCATTAAAAAAAACATATAAAGCCATAAAATCAGTTGAGCTGAGCATGCCATCCACCTTCATCATCAAGACCTGAAATAACCTCTGCATACTTCACTTAATTTGCATAGATTACCTTTGTCCTCTCGCTGTTTGTGATCGGTGGGAACGAGATCACATGATCCTCTGCATCAACCAAGCAGGGGTAAAGATCTTTCCCATTAAGGAGTTGAAGGTATCTGGGTTGAAGAATTAAAAGTTGGGAATACGTCCATGAAACGCTGAATAATGAATTAATTCGCTGTGTCACAGTTCGGTATTTGTACTTAGTGTTCCGTGCAGTCAGTGCGATTACATGGATGAAATTACACCAATTACCCACAACAACAGGATAGGTGTCTGGCAAATGAGGGATATTTTTCGGATCACTTAGAAAGGGCGTAGATAGTAAACAATGCAACTGAAGAGCGTGACCTAGCACTTTTGCATTGAAAATGATGTTATATTTTAGATGTTAGACTTAACACATTGTGCAGCAAACTATACTGTAGACAAGTCATTATAATATTAAATATTTGCCACTATTAATATTATATAATCGGGTATTTAATATGCACTTTCTTACTTCTGGAGTCCTGAAACGTTTTGACGTTTTTTCTGTTTTCTCTGTTCATCTGCCTCCTGTTGAAGCATCTTCAGAAGTTCAGCTGCCTTCATCTCCTTACGACCCAGAGGAACTATCTACAAACATTAACAATATTATCTTTTTTTTGTTGAAAAATAATTATGTACTGTATATTACTCTGCAGTAGGTATGCTTTCATGTGGCAGCAATATTTTAATGAAAATTTGTGTCATTTTTTTATTATTAACACACTCGAGGATGTGCTGGATTGTGAATATAATCAGCTGAAGAGGTTTCTGTCACTATATTCACAATATAGCATAAAACGTGTCTTAGGTTATTACTTAAGCCTGTTCTCTGGTGTATACACTGCCATTCAAAAGTTTGGGATCAGTAATGTTTTTAAAAAAAAAATTCTTATGCTCATCAAGGCTGTATCTATTTGATCAAATATACAGAAAAAAAAATAATTTTGTGAAATATTATTGCAATTTAAAATAATTTATTTTATGGGATTATGGGACTTCTCTGTGTCATTAGTCAGCTGGTGGCTTTGAAACCAGATTCCCGCCATTCATAAAAACTGTATCGACAACGGTTATTAAATATTCATAGTTCCTGCATTGTCTGTCGGTTATGCAACTAGTGGAGATGCTCTGATTGATGAGTTATGTAACAAACTACTGGGACAATTATGACTGTGAAAGAAGAAGATTGTTTAATTGTGTTGAATTACTGAATTAAAGGAATACTAAGTATATATAATAGCTGATAAAACTCCTCCCATACCTTTAGTGTATCTGGTGGCCTGGCATCATACAACAGAGGAGCTTTCAGCAAGCCAAGGTCATGAGTTGCGATGGTCGCCGTGGTCCTTTTGGCACAAATCTCATCATGAAGTTTGGTCTGCAGACAGAGTACTCGGATGTTTATATAAGCTTATATAAAATATATTTAAAAAGACAGATAGACAGAACACAAGAGTTCTGATGGGTGAGATATTTATTGAAACTTGTGTCACCTGAGCAACTAGAAATCGCTTGAGTGCATTTCCTTTTCTGAGGTTCATGCCTTTCACAATGCAGCACACAATGTAAGGACGGACATCCTTGACTCCAGCAGAAACTTTGACTGTCACAGCCGTAGGTGCTTCGGATACATGCAGAACTCTCACAACCATCCGATTAAGCTCATCCACTTCCTCTGCCTCTTTTTTGCCTTTCTGCTTCGCACCGCTTTTCTTCTTTGAGATGTTACGGCCTCCGTCAAGTTTCTCGCTTGCCTCTCCATCCTGCTGCTTGCCTTTTCCTTTCCCCCTCCCACCTGCCCTCAGGTAGTCTAGGACTGATTTGGTTTGGCAGCCGTTCACCATCTTCTCAAGCCTCTTGTCCTTCAGCTTGTTGCCTTTAAAATTGGTCTCTTTCAGCTTGGGGCAATCGGCCAACTCAAATGGAAGTTCCTGGAGCTTGTTGCTGGAGAGATCCAAAACCTGAGACAGAATAGAGTCAGATGCATGAGATGCTGGAAGCCTAGTCAAATATTATTAATGCATATTAATATACAGTGGTTTTCTGTATTTTAATCACTGTATTAATATACAGAGATAAAATACATTTTATTAATCATATTTAATGATTGTCACCAAGACAAATTCCTTGTGTGTGTAAGCACACTTGGCAATAAAGCTCTTTCTGATTCTGATATTTTATTTGAGTACATTACAGCACCTAAAATCTTTGGAATTACTTTAAAAAAAAAAAAATCACAACTCAATGGAATTGATATTTACTAAACCATTGTTCTTACTGAATTCAAGAGGGTACAAAAGTCTGAGACTAATAGTGGAACGCTGCATTTAGCAATTCTTTCTAAAAACAATTACAAATGATAGACCTAATACTACTACTACTACTACTACTACTACTAATAATGAATTGTAGTAATATTTTAAGTACTTAATACACCACCTACAATCTTTAGAATTACATTTAAAAATCACAATAAATTATAATTGATATTACTATACTTATTAAATTTAAAAGGTCCAAAAGACTAAGGACCATAATGGAATGCTTTTATTTAGCATTATTTTCAAATTTATTTCAAACATTTTATTTATAAATTATAGTCTTGTCATCAGCAAAAAAACCCCAAAAAAAAAAACAAACAAAAACAAAACAAAAAAAAAAACCCCCCCCCCCAAAAAAAAAACACCAAATAAATAAAAATAGTACTAAAATAAATAGATAATAACAATAAAACAAAAAATAAAAATGTCCATATAATAATACGAATAAAAATAATAAATTCTGCCTACAATAATAAAAATGCAAAAATAAATTGTGAGTACATAATACACCACCAGCACTCTTTGTATTTACTTTCAAAATCACAACTGATTAAAATGTATACAGGTGCATCTCAATAAATTAGAATGTCGTGGAAAAGTGGAAATTTTTGAATTTTTGTTAAATGTGAGCCAAAATCATCACAATTAAAAGAACCAAAGACTTAAACTACTTCAGTCTGTGTGCACTGAATTTATTTAATACACGAGTTTCACAATTTGAGTTGAATTACTGAAATAAATGAACTTTTCCACGACATTCTAATTTATTGAGATGCACCTGTATGTATTGAACCATTGCACATATTCAATTCACATACAGTATAAATAATTGGGTTTCACTATTAGACATACCCCCGGTTTCACAGACAAGTCTTAAACCTAGTCCTAGACTAAAATGCACATCTGAGCTGTTTCAAATTAAAGAAACTTGCACTGACTGATCTTAAAACATGTCAGTGCCTTTGTTTTGTCTTAAGATGCACACCAGTAATGCTTTTTTTCTAAGGCATGTTTATAAAAATTACTTAAATGTCCTAATTGAACTATGGCCTAACCCTGGCTTAGGCTAAGCCCCGTCTACGAAACCGGGCCTTAGTCATGAAACGCACCTTCAGCGCAGGCAGGTTATGAACCTCACTGCTCAGCTCCTCTATCGCGTTTTCTGATGCAATGATGCTGCTGAGGAGCTCCAGGCTGGAGCACCATAACTCATCTGGGAGCCGTGAGAGTGCATTTTTGGACACATTGATGCTGGCGAGCTTCACACACTTACTCAGACCGTCCGGCAGAGCAGCGATGCTGTTGCAGCTGAGATTTAAAGTGTTGAGCTCGCTCAGTGCACAGATCTCCTCGGGCAAAGCCTGCAGCTGGTTGACAGACAAATCCAGGACTTTGATCGCCTTCAGATCACCAATGCTTTTTGGGACTGAAGTGAGCTTGTTCCTGCAGAGGATCAGACTCTGTAGATGAGACAGATGTCTGATGTTCTCGTGGATCTCATGTAAACTGGGACATTGACTGATCTCCAGATAGTTTAGGAGCGAGAGGGAATAAAGTCGCGCGTGAAGTCCGCCGCTGCTCTGGATCTTTTTGTCAACCACTGAACCCTGAAGCACCAGCTCGCGCCTGTTCTCCTTTTCTGCCTTTTCTATTTCTGGCCAAATATTCAATGAACCGTTTTCTTCAGCCATGTTGTCCAACGTAACCCGGAACGTGGACGCAAACCGGAAGAGTTTAATATGATGCCGGTTTTTCATCCATTTCCAATTAAAATGTAATTAACTTAATACGCATTGGATTTGGATTTTAGGATTTTCATATTACATATTTTAATAGTAATATTTTACACACTATCTTAGGGTAACTCTCCCATCTCTAGCCAGAGCCATTATAAAGGACTACAAGAACCAGCATCCCGATAGAGTCTGGACTCTTGATTCACTAAAGTGAGTCGAATCTTTTGAATCCGTTCATCTAAAAGAATTGTTAACTGATTCATTCTTTAGGTGGCGAAGTAGACATTTCTTTATATCAATTTGTATAAAATATAAATATAATAAAATAAAATAAATATAAAATTCTTCACCGTTCAAGGTTTAAGGCACATTATTTGTCACATATATATTGATATCACATACACGTCGTGGAATGAACTACATTTTTTTCTTAATTCCTCGTCCCACTATGCAACTACAAACAACTAAAAATTATGGGCATACCAACTCATAATAGAAAATATAATATAATATATATTATTAAATATAAGAAACTGTTCTGAAATTTGTGATTAAAATATAAAAAAGAATATAGAAGATAGTAGGGGAAATGTAAATATAAAACGCAATATAAAGGTTTTATATATATATATATAATAGTAATAATAAATACAAAAAATATTTTAATATCGTTTTGCACACAGCATGTGAGACACGTACTTCAACCAGGGTAGACTTTAGTGAACAAAGTAGCCTACATAGAAGTGAACACGAGTCAGTATACGGAAGTGAACGAAAACGATTCGTTCACTTAAAAGATTCATTCAAAACACCGGATTCTTTCAAGAACGAACGAAAAACTCGCGCATGCGCAAACGATTCAGTTGTCAAACGGTGGTTATGGAGATAAACGTAGGCAACTGCTGTATTTGGGTAAACAACTTATTTATCGAAATTTTATCTGCCACATAGTGAATATTAGTACTAACATTACTCTAAGAACGAGTGATTCTGAGCTTTATTTGGTTAACGTGTGGTTTGTGATGAAGCTCCTTATTGCTGTTTTGAAGGAGTTGTAACCGTAATGTTACTGTTTAGTTAGCCAGATTGCACGCTAACGCTAAACACTTTACATAACAATAATAGTTAACAGTTAAGGTTCTTCACAATACGCAGCAAACCTCTGAATACTAATGAAATATTTAAGTGTAGACTTCACTGAAATTACAGCGTTACAACAAGTAGCTACCAATGTGGTAACTTAATGGAGTAAAATAGATATACCTTGCTTTGCTGCTGTTTAATGGATTGTTCATTCTAATAAGTATCGTTATGTTATTCTAGATAATCTGATTGTAGAGATATTTATTTGCTCTAAGCATGCATTATAAAGGACATATAACTCTCATGTAAAGGAATGTTGCCAAATTGCAGGTTCTTTCTGTATAATTTATGTTAGAGTGCTGGTGCTTTGTGAAATTAAACATCATGTATTGTTCATATCTCATATCCATCAGAGCTCAGGTACGAGATGCCTCATAAGATAGGCTTCACTGTGATCAGCTGGTCTGGTCATGAAGAAAACTACAGTGCCAAAAAGCTGATGGTCCATGGGCCCACCGTCAATGGCTGGAGATCCACCAGGTTAATAAATGTTATATTATTTATGTTAGAATTTGTTAAAATGACAGTCTGTAGATGTAGGATAAATAATTGATTCATTATAACAATCAAGTCTGATTAATAACTGATAATATTCACTTTAATAGCTGTTTATGGTTGCTTTTTACCAAAGATTACAGTTCAATACTTTTTAAGGAATATTTTTCTAATTACTGTGTGTAGGTTCTGTCCATTCCCTCAGGAAATCACATTGCAGTTGGTTGAGAGATGTCGTATAAGGAAACTCCAGCTACTGGCCCATCAGTACCTGATCCCATCCAAGATCGAGTTCCACATTGGAGATAGATTGCCGGAACCCAGCTCGCCCCAGCAGGCTCATAGTCTCCACAGATTGGGGTGAGAAAAGTCTAAACATTACCGCTCTGTTCTGGTCATTATCAATGTATATTGTATAATAAACACCTAATCACATCTTATTAAGATGCTTTTGTTGAACTAACTGTATTGAGTGTAATGTGTTGTCTAGGTATGTGTCCCTCTCTGACAACGAGAAGACTGGTTTCAGAGCCAGAGAGCTGAAATCTGTTCATGTTGATGCTGTTGGGTCTTACTTGAAGCTCACCTTTCACAGAAACCATGTTAATCAATACAACATCTACAATCAGGTACAAACAGATTCATGTGGGAAATTAGGGCTGATTTGTTTATTGTAATCATACCGGTTATAACACATACTTTCCTAAATTCTAGGTTGCATTAGTGGCCCTAAATATTTTGGGTGACCCTGTGGATGGAAATGACATTGGGACAGCAGTAAGTAACTGTTCAGTTTATTGAATAGCTCTCTTCACATCTTCTAGATGGCAATGGTTTTCTGTTAAGCATGTTTCTGTATCAGATTTAGATCAAGGCAGAGCTTGATGTATCAGCTGGGAATGTTCAGCTTCACCTGTAATGATTTTGATGAGTCTTTTCCTCATAAAATTGCACAAACAAACAAATTTAACTTGCATGATTTTATCTGTTTTCTTACCTGTGGCTTGTTCAGTTGTTGAATTCACTAGAGACAATAGCAAATGTTGGAAATGGTCCCTCAGTGTTTGGCTGAGCAATTGGAGCAGTGTTGTTCATCATTCAGAACTAAATTAAGGATACTTTTGGAATTGTAGTTCTGCTCCCAAATTTGGATTAATGCTAAAAGCAGGGTGTTGATTTTAATTTGTGAAAGTAGAATTTAAATGGAATGAAATCTTAATTTACTCACATTTTATTTACATTTAAATTAATTTGTTCTCTTAAATTAACCTAAATGATTTACTTGAAGTACCCCTTGGTGTTTTAAGTATTTAAGTATTTGAGTAGTTTTAAGTTTTTTTTTTTGTTTTTTTTGTTTTTTTTATTTGGTGATGTATGGCAAAATGTTTTGTTGGTGATGTTTATCATTTAGATAGTACAAATTATTATTATTATTATTTTAAAATATGGCTAATAAATTAAAATGAACCAGTTGTGTTTTGGCGCAAAATATGCAGCGTTGTTTTGGACTAATGAAATTTCTGTGAATTGAAAGAGCCCATTTTTACATTCTGTTTTCCCTTACCCTGATTTGGATGTTTCTTTACAACATACCAACCACTAGATGGAGCAGCATTCATCTAAATGCCTGTATCCATGCATCAGTTTTTTTTGTGACTTTAAATTTAAATATTAAGTAACAATTTCAGTAATCTTACAGCACCTGACGAGCATTTTTGTGTATGTGCATGTTGTGGTTCTTGAGCAGGTCTAATTGTTTGTTCTCAGTGTTGGTATGTGGATGTGTGTAATGTTACACTCTTAAAAATTAAAGGTGCTTAAAAAGGTTCTTCAAGCGATGCCATAGAAGAACCATTTTTGGTTCCACAACGAGCCATTCAGTCAAAGGTTCTTTAAAGAACCATCTTTTGCTTACCTTTTTATAATCTGAAGAACCTTCTTTCGCCACAAAGAACCTTTTGTTAAACAGAAAGGTTCTTCAGATGTTAAAGGTTCTTTATGGAACCATTTAGACAAAAAGGTTCTTCTATGGCATCGTGAAGCACCTTTATTTTCAAGAGTGTAGTCTGAGCTCCGTAAGCACAGCAGAGCTTCAGATCAGATCACTCATCAATATATTCTTATCACAGCGACTTTCAGCCCTCTCCTATCTCCTATTCGCTTTATCCCACTACCCCCTTCTTTCTCATGCTCTCTTTCTCCTCTTACGCTCACCTTGTCTCCCCCCTTTTTTTTCCTCCACAACTTCCTCTCTCTCTCGTCCTCTCCCACCTTGCTAACAATCTCTGCATTGTTAATCTCTAATCCCTCTCTCTCTGTCCAGGCTGGAGTCTCTTTGTGTTGTCCAGGACTCTAGTGATAATAGTTTTGGTTCACAGGCAGAAATCAAGATTTTTAACCTTTGTTTGTTGGAAAGATATTAATAGCCGAAAGACATTTGATTCAAAGGATGTTTTCTTTAGGCTATTAAATTCAGAATTTTACTTTATACGTATAATATGTACACTGCTGTTCAAAAGTTTGAGGTCATTTAGCTTTTTTTAATGTTTTCAAAGGAAGTTTCTTATGGTCACCAAGGCTGAATTTATTTTTTTGAAAAACACTGCAGTAAGTGTGAATGTAATTACATTTTAAAATGACTCTTTTGTCTTTTAATATATTTAAAGTTAACTATTTATTTGATGGCAAAACTAAATTTTCAGCATCATTACTCCAGTCTTCAGTGTTAAATGATACTTCAGAAATCATTCTAATATGCTGATTTGCTGCTTAAGAAACATTTCCTATTATTATTAATGTCAAAAACACTTTTTTTGTGGAAACCATTATGCATTTTTTAGATTTCTTTGATGAATAGAGAGTTCACTTTTAATAAATTTAATACATCCTTTCCGAATAAAAGCATTCATTACTATCAAAACTGTCCCGAACGATAGAGTATTTTTTTTAATAACATTTCACCAATTTCTTGTTTTTGTCACAGCTAAGCCGAGATCAATTGATTGATCAATATCTAAACAACAGCCAATACAGCTCAGCTTTGGATGGCACATACACTGGGTAAAACCTGAAGTTATATTGCATTACATTAAATTTGTGCATGCAGTCTTCTATCTTTCTCTTGTGTTTACTCTTGTTATCTTGCAGGCTCTCAAGTTATAAATGTGACTCCATGTCGCCGCTCGATGACTTGGCGTTTGACATGTATCAGGACCCTGAGGTGGCCCATATCATTCGGCTGCTGGACCAAAAAAAACAGGACATGGTTCGGGAGGAAAGATTTGATCTGGCCAAAAAACTCAAACAAGCTATTGCAGATCTGCAAAAGGTTATTAGATTTGCCTTTTTTGTCTGACACATCTTTGTTTGCACGTGTAGTTTAATAATAATGTTACACACTGGAGATGTGAAGCTCAAATTGAGTGTTGAAATGCATTCAGGTGTATTCCAACAGAGCTGTTGCATTCTTTTAATTATAGCCTGACAGTAATTACTAAGCAAATTACTGGTGTCTTCTATTTTTAAACCTCAGATAAGTGTTTAACAATCTCTTTTCTTTTTTGCTCTTTTCTCTTTTTCTTTTTAGGTGGGCGAGCGTTTGGGCAGGTATGATGTAGAGAAACACAGTGCCATAGAACGAGAGGACTATGACACAGCCAAGCAGAAAAAGGAACAAATGGAAGCTTACAGGCTCACAGTCTACCAGCAGCTGGAGCTCCATGACCTGCTGGATATCAGTCAGGTAAACATCCATGCGTTCATCCATCCACATATACACTACCGTTAAAAATGTTGGGGTCAGTAACATTTTAAATAAGATTTTTTAAAATAAAATTAATGCTTTTATTCATTAAGGATGCATTAAATTAATCAAACGTGACTGTAAAGACACTTGCAGTGTTACAAAAAATAATTTGAATGTCCTATTAATCAAAGAATACTTAAAAAAAAAAAAAAGTATAATGGTTACTACAAAAATATTAAGGAGCACAACTCTTTTCAACACTGATAATAATGAATGTTTCTTAAGCACAAAATCAGCATATTAGAAAAATTTCTGAAGGATCAGGTGACACTGAAGAGTAATTGCTGCTGAAAACCTTTGCTACCACAGAATTATATTAAATTTTTTAAAATATATTAAAATAGAAAACAATTATTATAAATTGCAATATTTCACAGTATTACTGACAGTATTTACTGTGTGTTTTAAATAAATTGAGCCTTGGTGAGACTTCTTTCAAAAAACATTAAAAATACCCTTTTTAAAACCCTGAACTTTAAAACAGAGGTGTCCATCCATCCATTGCACTTCTCAAAAGTTAGTTAATGACTTTCATCCATCCATATTCCTGTGTTTCTCTCTTAATTTCTTTTCCTGCAATGAATGCATGAATAATGCATCTCTTGTGTTGTGAGGGCCTCCAGCTCCAGTGAGATTAGTACTCTGATATGGCAGTTTCCCAGCTGAATAGTGATTGTGCTGATTCTTCTGAGATCAGGTGCTTGCTTCTTACTCGTCTGAGGCAAAGAGATATATTTATACAGCAGACAGTAAATGACTTGGACAGTCATAGAGCACTCTGTTTGTTTGTGACAAATACTTAACTGAGCCTGTATTCTCACAACCCTTTATCTGTAGTGTGAGATTGCTTTTTTTCAGTCAGTGTCTGAAAAAAAAAATAGTTCAGAGTTCTTAACATTTAGAATCTTAATCATTTTAGACTTATTTTTATTTTGATAAATAGATTTTATGAACTTTGATTCAAATGTGAATAATTAAAAATCTGTGAAACTTGTTTCAGATCCACAGAACTTCTGAGCTTTCGATCTCTGATTTTCCCTCTCCACGTGTTGGGACACAGAAACACACACCTCATCCAGCAGACTCACCCAGGAAGAGAAGACAGAGGCAACATGTGAAGGATACAGATGAGCAGGACACTTCAAAAGCAGCTAGCCCCAAACATACAGTCGCCTCAACACCCCTCACTCCTCCTCACATCCCCAAGCTCGATGTAAGTCTTGATGTACACAGAATAAACAGCCATGTATGATGTTAATGTTCTAATGCGTTACGTGTGTCCACCTTTTTCTTGTTCATTAATATATCTTATCACAAATGCTAGTTTTAAGGGTACTTTCTGCTGTAATCCTCAGTCTGCCTTGATGAAACACTGCTTCTGTTCCTTTCCACCAATGTAGCTCATTCTTTACTTACACAAGGCTCTTTGTAGCTTTATTATCTTAACATGTGTGTGGCTTAACATGCTTGTCAGGGATTTGCATTAGCCAGAGAGTTTTACGTTTCAAGATTTAATTAAAGGGTTTAATGTTGAAGTGTGCAATTTTTTGTGTTGCTAGTACTGCCCTAAACCATGCATGCTAGAGGTTGAATTATTTACACACTTCTAGAAGATATTTTAACAAAGAAATGACATGCATCCTCTTTAAATCTACAACTGTCTTTGCAAACCTCTTCACTGAGCCATTTACTATTCCTGCTGGAAATGTTTTGTATATCTGATTTCATTTTATATTTTTGGAATCATCATGAGCATGCGTGTGTGTATTTTCACAGATCAGTTCCCTTCCTTATGACGAGAGGCCTTTACCAACACTTAGGAAGAGGTCAAATGATCAACCAGTCAGTGAGCTTGACGAGATGCCCCCTCTGACAGACATAACCACCCCACGTAGCCCTGGGGCCTCAGGACAACCAGAACCGCTCACAGAGAAAGCTCAGAGAGAGGCCAGTCTGCCCATCGACATCTATGGAGACAATCTGGTGAGACACCCAACATTTACAGCCTCCAATTGGTTGAGTATTTACAAAACAGGTCTAAATTATTTGTTCGCAAATCATACTGATCTGATTCACAAGTTTGAAAAAATCGAATTGGTTTGGAATAACATGAAGTTAAGTTAATTATTGCAGAATTAAACTTTTTGGGTGAATTATCCCTTTAAGTATTTAACAGTTTGGTGCGATGTCCATCTATAACTGTTGTTTACTGTCTCACAGCACCAGCCAAACTCTACATGACAAGGGTCAAATGGTCAACTGGTGTATTCTGTTTGTGTGCTGTTTCTGGAATGTGATCTTCACTTTCTCTTTCTGTCTGTCTCTCTAAGGTGGCAGGGGCCTATTCCAAGACGTGGTCCTACAGGGAGGATGCTTTGCTGGCAGTCTACAAGAAACTAATGGAGGTTCCACCTGGAACCCCAAAAGCAGAACTGCGGAGCATGACGAAAGCAGCTGTGTTCCTCTGCAAGAAAGCTCTCACAGATAAAGTGTCATCTGTACGAGAACCCCCACTCTATCTTTATTTTACCCAGTCTTTTTTTCTGATTTTATCACCCTCTTCTTTTGTTTCTCTGCCTCTCCTACTCTCTTTCTTTCTCTCACCCTCTCTTTCTAATTTCTCTCATGTTCCCTTCTTTTCAGTTTCGTTCCAGGCTAAAGACAGAACGGCACCATCAGCCTGACTGATAGTTGTGACTGTTTAGCTGGTGTCGTGTTCTGTCTGGTATTGTGGATTATCTGTAGAAGTGATACAGCAACAAATGTGGTATAAAGCTTGGCTTATCTCTCCCAAGGGTGAACTTACCCTCAGGTTTGAGGGAAACTGTGATAGAACCGATTTTCTGCTAAGAGCAGGTATGAGGGGGAGGAGACGGACAAACTGTAGAAAAATTAACAGGAGATTTGGATGAATCATAATGCTCATTATGGTGGCTGTAGAAATGAAAGTTCCTTACAGTTGAAAAGGCCAATTTCTTTTTTTAATAGAGACATTGACTGCCTTTTTTTTGTTGAACTTTCACACACATTACCTGGACCTGCTTGAAAAACAAACTAATAAATCTTGCAGTCTATTACAAACTGTCACTAACTATCATAAACCTTTTGCCTTGTTGATAAATTTAGCATAGAGTATTTGTTTTCTTTACTCCCTACAGTGACATGTATGAAAAATTCTTGACATTAAGCAACCCAAGCGAAAATATGAGAAACACGATCTGTACCTGTTTGTTATAAATATGCATGAACAAAACCGCTAAATTAAATAACACATATTTTAAGATTTTATTTAATATTTATTAATGAAAAATAAATAATTAGTGAGTGTTGCGTAAAATACATTTTGTGCTCTGTGAGGCTGTTTTAAAAGTAGGATTTCTGTTCATATAATTTTTGCACTGATCTCAGACTCTGATCATTAAAGGGTTTTTTACAATTTGCCATGACATTGAGTTTAATGTGTATTAATGAACACTTAGCTGTTTTTTTGCATGTAAATGGATCGCTCTCTAGTCCTGAGGCATTCTCAAAGCACATGGATGTTTGTGGTTTGACATGACAGCTGTTTTTTTTTTATTGTGTTGTCAGTACTTAGATAAATCGCTCACAGTAAAAGTCGTGGCCTTTCAGAGTTTCTAAACTGTTTTAAATGGTTGTACTGAGAGTCTGAACAATGTGCCCACTGCTGGACACATTCCAGTGACCCTCTCCCCATGGTTGTTTAGTTAAACTAACACAGCATAGCATTTAACTGTGTGCTTTAGCTGACCTGTTGGTGTTATTCTGCACCATGTGTTGCTGTAAAGGTCTTAGGAGGTTTCTTACATGGCTTCTGTGTGTAATTACATCTTAAAACTGAAATTCTGAGGGAAAAATGGCTCCAGGTGGTTCTAAAATAAACATGCCGTGTTAATGAATACATTTCTGAATATTCAATATTTTTCTTTAGTTAGATAGTCATTTATAATGGGTACACAGAAGTTCTTACATGAAGAAGTTGTGTTTAAGCACCATATAAACTCTTAAACTCTGAAATGTGACAATATTGAATATAAACCCTGCATATGAATTTTAGTGTGTAAAGTAACAACTGTCTCTATTTGTTTTGCACTTTAGGTGTTTCTTGCATCTCTGAATCTGCTTCGAATGATTCTGAGTGAGTTTATTCCCAACCATCAACTGGGCAAATCTGAGATCAGTCACTGTGTGGAACAGACTTGGAATAATCTGCTCTCCAGGACCGGAGAATCAACCCCGAGACTGAGAACACTAGCTATTACCTTCATACAGGTCGGTAGACTTTTCAAATAGCTTATCTGTATACATCTGTAATGAAGCGACTCCTGCAGCTATTTGAGTCAACAGAAAAACATATCCAGTTGACTAGAAAAACTTCTTAGCATGCTATGATGACCTGACTTGCTGAGAATCTTCATAGATGACTGGAAGTGAATGTTGTCTGGATGCATTATATGTACTGGTGGTGGCCTTGTGAAGTGAACTTAATTGTGAACTGGAATTGTCAAATATTTGTGGCTTTCTGTTAACATGAATAGAGATTTTATCTTTTACCGTAACCCTGCTATGAGAGTTCCTCATTCCAATCTGCCATGTTTTGTTTGATACAATTTAATTTCATTAATAGGTCTGGCCACAAAACACTTTAAAAGACTCATAAAGAGAGTTTTGTGGCTTCCCATCCATATCTATTAGCTATGCGAGCTTATAGCTCATTCTATTGTACTCCTAAAAGTTGACAAAATGGGTAGAGCTTTTCATTTAAAATTCAATTTGTGGAAAACTAATAAAAAATATTCAAGGGCATATCTGTGGCATATCATGTGAAAGAGAGGCTGAAGTACTTTATTTTGTGACAGTCATCATGCTCTACGTGATGAGGGTGAGGATGTTTCAGGTTCCTGGAAAATTGATGTTTTATAGTGGTCTGTGACTGACAGACACTGATTTGTGTTGGTTTTGGTTGTTGATAGACAGGTTGTGTCTCTGTCAGCATTGTGTGGGAAAACTATGTTGTATTTTGCACTGTATAAATGAAGATATTTGTTACTCATGCTTCTAGATGGTGGAAAAAGTACATCAAAGGCCACACCTTTATATGAATAATTTGGTGATGTACTCTGATATCAGTGCTGTAGAATAATATAAATCATACAACCCAATATTATTTTAAACCAAAATCACTCATTATTGATTAAAGTACTTAAAATATCATTCTCAACCTTCTTCTAGGAATAACACATACAATCATTGCCATCTTTCTTGATGAATACATAAATATCAGTTCATGTCTTGAAAAAATGGCTTTTTAGTATGTCTAAAAGGGCGCCCACGGTGACGAGGGCTATCGACTGACATGACATGAGCGACAGCAGCCGCTGGCAGTGTATTTGGGTGTGCCTGACTACATAACACACTTTTAGCAGAGTTTAGCATTATGCAAACGAGCAGTGATGTAATCACTAATTGGAGTAAAGACAGTGGAGTTCACATATGATTCCTCTTACGGTACTGTAATCCAGTGTAGGCAAGATGGAGGAGAAGTTAATTAATATTAACTGTGAGCAATTTTCATATACTATGTGATTTGTCAAAAACAAAGTTATCCATATAATGTCAGAAATCTTAGTAAAGTTTGAGTTGTCCAGTAGCATCTCATTAATGATGCAGATTTCTCTCCAGAATATTAATTTTTAGCATCAAGAATAGCTGATTCATTGTCTAAGTGGAATAACATCCATTTTTTTTTTTTTTTTTTTTTTTTTTTACTTCATCCATTTGTGGTCAGATGATGGTTCAGTAGCTATGGTTAGTTGTGCTGCCCACTAATAACAATAGAGCAACTAGCAGTAAGACTTATTACCAAATGTACAGAAACCTGCTGACCTCCAGCAATAAAATCCTGGAAAAAATATAGATTTTTTTTTTATATAAAATATATAAATATAAAATAATATAAATATAAATGCTGTTGTTTAAAGCTCACTTGCATGTTTATTTTGGCAGGAAATGGCTTTATTTAAGGAGGTGAGAGCTTTGCAGATGGTTCCTGTGGAGCTTGTGAGGCCCATGCAGAGCAGTGTACCCGCTAGACTGGCTCTGAGCAGACTGGAACTGCTGGAGAAGCTTCTAGAACCGCTGGGCACCAAGGACTCTGGCTTCACCCTCGACAACGTCATGCGGGTACTGGCCCAACTTCAACTCTTTCTGAGATGATCTCACTGGGTGTCAACTCAGTGGAGTTTTGCTCAGTCAATCTGTAAGCTTGAAATTTAAAGCTAGAGCTTTAAACTATTAGCTTACAAATATGCAAATGGATGGTTAGATTTATTGAACACATGATACATGAGTGGTTATGTACTAGTCTGAGACCACACACACTGACTGGCATTAGGTGCCAGCTGTGGTGGTGAATGTTTGCAGCTGGGTGCATGTACAAACCCAAACTGTGCTTTAGCATCTAAGACCACAAAGAAATATTTGATAGTTGCATTTTTAATGGCCAAAATATCACAAATTTAACCTTTCTGTTGGGATCTGAGGGATAATTTCATTCTCACAATTAAGATTCTTGAGGGCTTCATTAGACTGAAACAAAGTGGCCTTTGTATGACAGAGAGGGTGTAGTCGACCCTACGTAATGTCTGTTACCATTAGTTTCTTAAAAGGGCTGTTCTGACAGCCAGTTGCATATCCATGGCATAGTTTATGAAAGTCATCCAAGCACTGTCTCATTCTCTCTCTCTGTTCCAGCAGTTAGTTGTACAAAGTGGTTAAAAGCTGTTAAAATTACAGTTCCTTAGGGTCTTAGTTGAAGACAGAGTTCTCTCTTTTTATTTTGTTTTTCTTTTGGTACCTGTGCAGTTTAAAGCATGTTTGCAATGCAGAATTGGGGCACTACTGCAACAGAGACAGTGAAATTTCACAAGAATCTGCAAAGTGCACAGTGAGGTTTCTGTCTGTGTTCCAGTTGGGCTTGTTATTTTAAAACAACAGCTTCTTCTGGTTTTGTGTGTTAGCTTGGAAGGTTTAGGTAACCACACCTAGGTGGCCTGAAGTCTCATTTTCCTCCACATGGTTTAGTTAGGTGGGTAAAGGTATCATATCAGTTATCAAGCAATGTTCGAGAGTTTTTAATTTTTTTTTTTTTTTTGGAATATATTTTATATATTGGATCTAATTGTTAATATTCAATTGTGCATCTCCTTTTTACGTTAAAATGCTCAATTAGAGTTAAAAATGCTAAACATAAAAATGCTAAAACATCTTTAGTAAATCTTAAAATAAATATCCACTTTTTACACTGTACTTTTATGTTTTTGTATGAACTAAATTCACTTGTAGAATAATAAATGTTTGATTTTAGTTTTTAGTCTTTAGTGCCAAATTAGTTAAATAGTGGGAATTTTTAATATTGACTATATTAGCCATAACATTACAGTAATTATCAGCTTATCTGTATTGGCCAGAATTTTCATCGTTGGATTTCTGTAATGGAATTTATGGACAGGAAATTAAAGAGGTTAATTAACTGAAAAATTAGTATTATTTCATCATTTATACACACTCATGCTGTTTAAAACCTGTATGATTTGATGAGTGGAACTGGCCACTTGTGGACTTTTTTTAAAACACCTTTTTGGAGCTTGACAGATGCCGGTCATAGTATGCTTATGATGTATAGATAAAAGCAGTCTGGACTTCCTGTGGACAAGTCATACAGGTTTGGAACAACTTGAAGAACAGTAACAACAGATTTTATTTTCCTTAAGAAATATTTTTGCAATTATCACCAATGAATCAGCTCCCACATGTCCTCTTAAATATTTTTGGGGTATTTCTGTTAGTTTGGTCTTTTTCATTGGTGATCTCCCACGAAATGGTTTCTGTAGGTTACATGCAGGGATGGCTGCTAAATGCCTCCTGCCTGCTGGTTTCCTGGGAGATGAGATGGGCTTCAGGGCACAGGAGAGAGGCGATTGGGTTTCCTGTAATTAAAATGAGAGATCCAGAGCCTGGGGCAGATGAATGGGATCTGTGTATGGAGAACATAAGAGAGAAAGTGAGGGGCAAATATAATGAATATAATGCAAATGTTTTACAGTATGTAGAAATATATATTTGGTTATTATCAATGTTAAAAATAGCGTTGCTTAATATTTTTGTGGAAGCCATGCTACATTTTTCAGGATTCTTAGATGAATAAAATAATCCTTATGAATAAAAGTATTAATTTCTTTCAAACAAAACAAAACTCTTGCTGACCCCAAAAACTTTAACAGTAGTGCATCTATTATTCTAAAATCCCTTGATTATATTTAAAATAATTAATAATTAAATGTATTGTCATTTGTCGTGTGTTGTGTTAGTTTCTGGCAGGTGGATTGGAGCACAGCGCTGCCTCAGTGCGGGAACTCTCTGTGAGAGTCGTCCAGGCTATGTACCGTCTTCATGGAAAAGCAGTTTTGAATTTTCTGCCACCTGATGACACTAGCACACGTAAAAATGTCCTCTACAAGAACCTTTTTGACTCACTCGCCAAGATAGATGGAAACACCATTGACACGCAGGTAAAACCGGTCTGGCATAAGCTTCGTGATTGAAGCTCATGGAATGTTTGTGCGTGGGCTCAGAGATACTGCATTCAATTTAAAGTGTCTCTCTTTCACACTTTTTTACTCCAGAAGCCAAAAAAAGGGGCAGAAAAAGAAGATGGTGAGAAAGAAAAAGAGGAAATCAGGAGCTTACAAGAGCAGCTTGCAGTGCTGAAGGAGATCAGTGTAGGTTGAGTGGTCAGAGGTGGCCTAATCTATCTCTTCTGTTTTGTTTTTAATGCACTCACACAAAATGGCCTTCTTTACACCTGCCATTAACATTTTTTATCTGGAAGTTCTTTAGCAGGATTGCATGTGCACCTGGACTGAATGACTGTAGAGTGGATCTCTTGTCAGCAGATTGAGCAAAATCAATCATAAAATGTATGATTAGATGAATTCATAAATGCTTTAAAGATGTGAATATGTGTTTTAGGAGAAAGGGAAGGAAAATACCAAAGTACCTGAGAAAAAAGCTGAGAAGTCAACCAAATCAGGTGTGTGTAAACTGGTGTATGTGTGTGCTGCTGAGTCTTTGTGAAATCTCAGTAAAGATCAATTCCTATATAATTGCAGCAAACACTGCAAATCATGCACAAGCTAGTCTTTCGGTCTCCCAGCATTCGTTCTTCATGTTTTTGTTGTAAGGCTTACCTTGTCACCATGTTAAATGTCACATGCTTGTCACAGCAGCCACAATACCACAGTATAACTGATATAGGCTTATGTCCCTACTGAAAAATATAAATAAATAAACATGACAGAAAATTTTAATGGTTTCCACTACAAATACCATTACAAACATTACAAACCATCAACTTTTAACCATTAGAAAATGGTTTTCTGTAGTGTGTTTTGGGACATATTCCATTAGGATTTATTAGTTTTAACAAGCCACCAATAGAAGGCAACAAATTACCAGTAGAGACCCACAGGGTCCATTACAGTTTCCAGTAAAACCAATACAAGTCCCATTATAACCAGTGAAACCATTATTAATTTTGCAATGGTGTCTATTGTTTTTTTCAGCAGGGGTTTTATTAAATTGTTTTTATTTTTATTCAATATATCCCCAAAATATATCATCAAATATCTCAATTCTCAAATATGTGTAAGTAAATGCATTTTGCAACTTTATAGATTGTTATTTGGTCTATAATGGGCAAAGTAGCCTAATAATTAATCTATTAACTATGCATAAAAGCCTGTCTTTTTACTTAAGTACCAGATATGGGTGTCATACCATAAAATACTTTTAATATGACTGACAAGCTTGTTGACAGGGCGGCAAGCTTGTTGACAGGGGGCACTGGCCCCCCCTAGAACCGCCCCTGCTGATGTCACATTTTTAAACTGAACCTACCATAGTCACATATATCTTCCTATCTCTCTGTATGCCCTTCTTTGTATTTGCTTGCCACTTTAGTCAAATGATAAAAACTGTGAGGACCAGACCATCATTCATTCTTTCTTCTCTCTAAAGCATGCATTGCTTTTCACTTCCTCAAATTACCACCTGATTTGCCAGTAGCTCAACAAGCTTCCCTGTTGGTGCAGCCTACACATCAATATTAACCCTCAGTTTCTGTTAACTGAGAGATGCCAATTTATTAGCTTGAAAATATATATTTAACATTGATCCATAAGGATGATTGTTAATTTTGAAATCACTTAAACTTGAAAACTGAAAAGCTTGTTCAAATATGAATAAATACTATAATATTATATAAGTAATACTAAAATAACACTGGTACATCATTACAAACCTCAAACGGTAAATTCAGTCTGAGCAGAATGTGATGGTTAATTATCTTTCCCTTGGTTTCAGCAGGTGTTAAGAAGGTAAACCAGTCTGTTCCTGCTGATGTGAAAGAAAGCCAACCATCTGCAGCTAGCTACTTAGACAAGTAAGGAATACTTCTTGTCACTTCTTCGTTGATTCTCTCAACTGAGCAGTTTGTAATTCTCCCAGTTAGTGGAATCTAAATTTATGAGTTTCTGGTTCAGTGCCACTCAGCAGATGCACTAATATTATCTCACCAAGACATCTGGAAAGTGATAGCATAATGTGCAGTGCTAATGGGCTCTCATTTAATGAGTTTCTCTTTGTACTGCTGGGAAAAAATCTTAATAGCATGTTGAGTGAGAAATGAAAGATCAAATCAGAGTTGATGCTGTTACTGTTTTGTCTAGTCTGTGTATTTTCTGTGGAGAGAGAAATGAGTCATTCACTGAGGATGGACTTGATCTGCACTACTGGAAACACTGCCCGATGCTGCAGCGCTGCCTTCAGTGCAGACAGGTGCACACACACCGAAGCACAAGCGCTGTCATATTTCAAAATATTTCATATTTGTTAAACTACTTATCAGTTTGCAAAGTGTGCTAATGTAGTGTGTTTGTTAGGTGGTGGAGATTGCGAGCCTGACAGAGCACTTGCTGACTGAGTGTGAGCGGAGGGTAGATTTTGCCCAGTGTCCTCTCTGCTCCGAAGCTCTCACCCGAGATAAGCTAACTGAACACGCTCAAAGCCCTGCTTGCAATCGTGAGTCTTTGTGTGGTTGCACAGTGTCATGCTCATCCAGAAACCTCACTAAGTGCTGTTACAAATGTGATACCAGGGTACAAAAATAACATTTGGCAGGTGATTTGAGGTAATTGAGGTTTCTTACTGGCTATAAAACTCTATGAAACATATACTGTACAAGGATTTTGTTCTTACAACCGTATAATTGTTTATCTGTTGTTTTCCTTGCACATTTATGATGAACAGTGCTGCATATTGAGCCATTCAACACATCAGATACTAGTTGTGTTTCCTCCTCTCTGTGAAGACAACTTTGTATTTTCCTCCTACTTCCATTTTGACAGGTTAATGAGAGAAATAATTTACGTCACCACATGGATTTCTTAAGAAAAAACAATTCCACTTAGAAGGCATATGAAGATTTAAAAATTTGTATCATTTTCCAGTTCTCTAATAATACCACAGGCGATAACAGTGTCTTTTTAATTGCTTTTACTTGCATTTGATGCTTGGCAAGTGTTCATTTTGGTCCCTTTGTGTCTCTCATTATACATAAAGATTAGATAAATATAAGATAAGACAGCCCACTTTATCATCCTATCTGTTCATCCATATGAAGTTCTCATCGTGTCACTAGAAATGACCTTTGACAACTGCAGATGTACAGGTGCATCTCAAAAAATTAGAATATCGTGAAAACGTTTTTTTTTTTTTTGTAACTTTTTTTAAAAAGTTTAACTTTTGTACATTCTAGATTCATTACATGTAAAGTAAAACATTTCAAAAGTTTTTTGTTTTAATTTTGATGATTAGAGCTTACAGCTCATGAAAGTCAACAATTTAGTAGCTCAGAATATTAGAATATTTCCTAAGATCAATCAAAAAAAGGGTTTGCAAAACAGAAAAGTTCAAGTTCTTTGAAGTATGTTCATTTATGCACTTAACACTTGGTCGGGGCTCCTTTAGCACAAAAATTCCAGCATCAGTGAGGTGTGGCATGGAAGCGATCAGCCTGTGGCACTGCTGAGGCACTATTGAGCCTTCAGCTCGTCTGTATTGTTGGATCGACTGTTTCTCATCTTGCTCTTGAAAATATCCCATAGATTCCATATGGCGTTCAGGTCAGGCATGTTGGCTGGCCAATCAAGCACAGTAATATCATGGTCAACAAACCACTTGGAAGTGGTTTTGGCACTGTGGGCAGGTGCTCAAGTACTGCTGTTAAAGGAAAATCAGCATCTCCATAAAGCTTGTCAGTAGATGGAAGCATAAGGTAGCCCTTTTCCTGAAGACGTCTGAGCGTGGTGACTCTTGATGCACTGACTCCAGCTTCAGTCCACTCCTTGTGAAGCTCTCCCAAGTGTATTCTCAAGCTTGCGGTCATCCCTGTTGGTTGTGCACCTTTTCCTACCCAATTTCTTCCTTCCACTCAACTTTGCATTTAATATGCTTTGATACAGCACTCTGTGAACAGCCACCCCTTTCAGTAATGACCTTCTGTGACTTACCCTCTTTGTGGAGGGTGTCAATGATTGTCTTCTGGACCATTGCCAAATCAGCAGTCTTCCCCATTATTGTGGTTTCAAAGAACAACAGATACCCGGAATTTATACGGTAGGGATTGTCATTTAATGAAAATCAAATGTAAATATTCAAATATTTTGAGAATATTTGATATTTTGATTTTTGACTTTCATGAGCTGTAAGCTCTAATCATCAAAATAAAAAAAAATAAAAAAAACTTTTTGAAATTTTACTTTACATGTAATCAATCTAGAATATATGATTATATATGAATATATGAAAAGTTTCACTTTTTGAAATAAGTTACAAAAAAAATGAACTTTTTCATGATATTCTAATTTTTTGAGATGCACATGTATTTCCAAGCAGTGTTGTGGTATTACTGTAAGTAGAGAATATTCTATATTTGTTGTTTGGGGAGAAAGTAGAAACAGTTTTATTTCCAGGGGATGGATTTATTATTTTGTTCTTTTTGTCAGCACCAACTTCTGGAGAAAATTGTAATCACTGTCCTCTCTGCCATGAAAACTTCGCCTCAGGGGAGGAGGTGAGATCACACACAACACACCCACAAGGTGCCACGTTACATCATCAACTCATTTATTGTCATTAACAACAAAATAACAAACAACAAAACACATGGTGCACAAATGCATATTTGTCACAATAGGAACTATAAAATTATAGAAATTAAATTATTTATCCATTACAAATAACTTGAAAAGTTCTTGTTATACACTGTTAGGTGTATATTTCTCTGTTGCATGTCATACAGATGAGCTCATGACTGTGACTGACACTGGAAAGGTGTTCACTCAAGAGTCATTTACCTGTCAGCTCTGAAAAGTCACATGGAGTAATACCTCCAACTGACAAACAGTGTTTTACGTATTCAGTGTTTGACGTGTCTTCTGTGTCAAATGAATGATGCCTCACGTCATGTGCCTCATAAACTCATACATTGTTAAAATCATAAACCTGTTTTTGTGAGGGTTACACTGTTCCTGAAATACAGTGTGAGCTTTGTTTTTTTACACATTGCAGTGAAAATATGGGCAGTCTTGTTAAGATAAATAGAATGATATTTAGCAATATGTAAACAATTCACTTCAGACACTGAACAAATGATTACATAAAAAGAGATGCAGTTGTTAGTATCTTTAAAGATATCAACTATCTTTGATTAATTTTAATGGACTTAACATTCATGATTATTATGAACAACACATTTCCTTTTATTTTAGAATCAGTTCAGGGTACTGTTATTTTAGTATTTTTTTAATATGATTATACTATTTATTAATATTTTGAATAGGTTTTTTTTCAGTTTTGAAAAGTGTTATATATATATATATATATATATATATATATATATATTATTTGTTTTTATTTATTTATTTATTTTTTAAATTGTTTTGGTTTTAATTTTAATTTACAATAACAACATTGGTTCAGGAAATGCATTAGTTGTTCTTGACTTGAAAGAGCTCCTTGGCTAGAAAGACATCAGCACGTACTTGGTCATTCAATCTGAAATGATGTAAGGAGTTTCCAAAATGTAAGAGCTGATATTATTTCTAAGGTTTAGGAATGTAAAAACACTGGTATGAAATCAAGACTGAAACCAAGTCCATAGGTAGAGATTATTTACATGAGCACCCATGATGATAAATGAATAACTCCAGTATTAAGTGAATATTAAAGTCTCTCACACACACGTTCCTCATACAGCAGTGTAACAGTGCATGTCTTGTATGTGCAGGGCTGGAAGTCTCACCTCATGGGAATTGAGGGTTGTAAACAGAATTCACGGAGGAGAGCGGTACAGCAGAGCACTCTCTCACACGCACAAGGTGATCATTCATCTCCTTTAGCCTCAATGAGACCTTTACAACCCCACACTGTCCCCTACAAGCCCCTATAGATCCCAACTGCCCCACACAGCCTCAACAACATCCGTTTTGCCATACAAGAGCCCATCTGCCCTGCATGACCTCAGAGAGTTCCACAATGCCCCATCCTCCACACACACTGCCTCTGAAAGAACTGTTCAGTATAGTATTATTTTGAATACTGTTTACTTTGGCTAAACTATACAGCATCGCACAATGCGTTTCTCATTAACTCCTCAGGTGTTTGTGTGTTTGCATTTCTCTTAATCTTTGCCTTCAGGAAAGACCGTCAGCACATCTATAGCTAAGACAACAATGGTCATATCTGAGTCCAAGGCTCGGGGGCTGGGCAGAGGCAGTCGCATCCCTGCTCCTGCTTCCAGGATCAACAGACGCACCGGAATTCTTCCAGGCAAGGCCTCTAACCACCGACTACAACAGGCATAGCACACGGGCTACATCTAGTAGCTTTGTTGAATCTCATATGAGTGATTCATAGCAAAAATCACACAAATCTACTTTATATCAGGTTTCAAATAATGCATTATTGCACTCTTGTTGCTGTACTGATTTAGAAATATTCCTGTAAGACACAACATCATCCGATGCACGTTATCAGTGACACCTGATATAAAATTTACCCATAAATGAATGTAAAATATCTAAAATGTGTGTGAACAAAAATACTTGAGCTGAAAAACAGGTTAATGAGCAGAGTCTGTATTTTGCTCTGTTTACCTTTTTAGGAGGATAACTTGGATTTTTTAGTAATCTATTTGAGAATTTTATTCTTGTATGTTGTTTTATACTTGTTTGTTTAGTGTGTGTGTGGTGTACTGTATGTGAATATTTTGTTATTGTAGCACTTTGATATTTAATGGTTTTAAAGCGTCATAAGCACCATAGCCAAAAGTGAAAAGTACCCTTTGAAAAGAATGCAAAAAATTCTGTCCAAGATATATGAACGTCAGACAGATTCCCATTGTATCTGATTCAGATAATGCACTTAAATTTCCTGCAGCACTCGACTTGCAACATTTAGTTAACAAACAAAAAAAAAAAAGTTGTTTTTCTTGAATAGGGCAAAGGCTAATTCAAGTCGCAGAACTGCCTTGGTGCTTCTCAGAGAATCGGGACTTGGAACAGAGATGTTGCCAATACACGAGGCCAGAATAAAGAGTCATAAGGGATGATGATGCTATTAGACTATTATTTCATATTTGGTCTTTGCATTTACTTCAGTATTAGAAAAACCC
Organism: Spinibarbus caldwelli; assembly: GCA_039654775.1. Taxonomy (NCBI): domain Eukaryota; kingdom Metazoa; phylum Chordata; class Actinopteri; order Cypriniformes; family Cyprinidae; genus Spinibarbus; species Spinibarbus caldwelli. The sequence goes on from CM077249.1 coordinate 19,990,531, forward strand.
TTGGCCTTGTTTGTTGGCATGTAAGCTGTTTTGTCTAGTGTGGGATGTGTTTAATCACAGGGTATCATTTGCATCAAACTACGCTGCTCTATTGATTGTGTTAGAAAGTAAATGCTTTAGTCCAGTCATGCTTATAAAATCATCAAGATATGAAACAATATGAAAGCCAGTTTGAGTGAATTAGGCTGATCCTGTGCCTGAAAATAAGCCATAATGTCACTTTTTAAAGTATTTGGATATAGTGAAGACTGAACACAAGTATGCCGTCAGTTTTCCTATTGTGAGATATGATAGTCAAGGGACTTCCGGGAGGGAATTTTCAAGGTAGGCTTTAACAGTATGTTATACCAGAATAAAACAAACCAGTTTAAAACTCTTACAGTGATACAAGCACAGAGGCATTTCTTTTTAAGAATGTCTTCTGGTTTCATAGCTGACGTAATGCATTGTCTGTAGCTATACAGACAGTATAGTTATATATAATGCACTGCTGAGACATGCATTATATATAACTGACATAAACCAACTCTTGCAGACATGATTCACTCGTGTGACATGACTGAGATGTCTAATATTTAAATATCACTTATTTATTGGTTTAAATAAGTCAGCCTGAACAATTATTTCAGAGTGGAGAGAGTGCTCTAAAAGTGACCAACTCAATTTTTTTAACACAGATGAAACATACCCAATAGTATTATTTTTTCAGTCAAAAGTATAAATATTTATACTATATAGGTGATAATGGTAGAATATCATAGTTTGTTTTGTTGTTGAGTAGAGCTTTTTTGAGTTTGCTTTCATTTGGATTTATTTTAGTGATAGTAGCAGAATTAAGAAGCACAGCAGAGTCATATCATCATAATCTGGAGGAGGTACCTGGAAATGCTGCACTAATGTGTGCTGTCAGTTCTCAAGGAATATTATGAAACAAGATTTTAAAGATTTATACTTATTGTAATTTGAATTGTCATGACACATTAATTCAGTGCCCCTCAGCTGAATGTGCATTGATATCAACAGAAGCTAATATCTGCTTAGAAGCTGTTTTAATAAATGTATTTAAATGAAGTTTTGTCACATGCTTGGTTTTTTGATCTGTAAAAATACTCCATGCATATATATTTAGCTTTGTAAAAGTTATTTGATTGTGACACAAACACCAAACCAAAACAACTCATCTGACAAATGGTTGATGGTGTTGTTTATCATGCAATGTTATTCACCCAAATTTAAGATGATGCAGATCAATGTAATTTACTCACCCTCATGTCATTTCAAACTTGTATGACTTACTTTCTTACACGTAACACCATAGAGAACATTTCAGTTGAACTGTGTTTAATTATGTTGAATGGGAACTAGCGATTTATGGCAAAAGCACCATAGGAGTGAATAATGACTTCAATTTCAGACTGTTCCTCACACAAAGCTATACTGTATGGTGCAGAATGACTTTAGAATATGTGGAATATAGCACATGACATGCATAAACTTTTGAGAATAGGTTAATCATGCTTTTATGGTGTTTAAATTATTATTGTTGTGCCCCCCTTTTTGTGCGAAAGTGAAACCGATAAAACAGCGCACATAAGAAAGCGATTGCACGCTTTAGAGACCGTCAGCAACTGCGTGCGATCACAGATTGCACGCTCCCCACCCGAAACAACCCCCACCCCACCCCACATCACATTTTCCAGGTTGGGCCAACTCACATGAGTTTTAGATGTTTTGCATTAGTCAACATTTGAAGTGGATCAAAAAATTTCATCAAAGTTGTGCTAAGACAAGATCGGGTATCGTTTGGTTTTAGGACAACTTTGATGAAAGGTTTTATGCACTTCAAATGTTGACTACTATATATAAGCAATTTATTAATTACATTATTTGTTGGCCAAATCAGGTGTTACATATTTCATGAAAAGTGGACCTTTAAAAAAGCTCCATAAAAGTGGACCATTAATGAAATATGTAACGCCTGATTTGGCCAAAGACTAATATACTTGGAGGGAGGAAAAAAAAAAAAAAACTGGAGTAAACATTGTGACAGCTAGCCCCGGTCTATAGGCTTATATAATCAAAATTTGGGTTTGTATTTGTTCCCTGTAGATGATAAGAGCATAATTGAAAGAGTTGTGATTTATTACATCTGACAGTTGATAACACAAGTAATAATCATCCTTCATTACAAAATTACAAAAAGAAAAGATGAAAATTACAAATACACCTCATTTGAAAAAATATCTTCCCTCCGTCTTTAAAAAATACTCATCTTTTCATATTACGACTCGTCTGGCGCAGTTCAAGTCCTCGTTTTGAACAAGCCTCCACATTTGCAGCAGCTCCTGCGGAAAGAGTTTGTGCACCACGATGAGGCTGCGAAAGAAGCACGGCTCCCGGTTCAGAGGAGTCATTTTACGCTTAATGATCCCAAATGTGCGGAAGCCCAGATGCAGCTCAGGGACGATCTTCAGCTTCTGAAGGCACATGCCCAAAAACACATCATCAATGGGGTAAAGCTCCACGCTCTCAGAAACCGCAAAGAGCTTGTGGGCCACCTGAGAAGACATGAGAAATCCTCCCCCACCCAAATAAGGTGGATAACGTTTATCATACAACTCTTTGGGAATGAAATATTTACTCTGGCGGTTTCTGATCGGTTTGGCTTCTAAAATGGTGTCTCCTACAATGAGTTTTTCCACCCTGTTCTCCTCCACCCGAAAGCCAATCAGTTCCACGAGGTTCTTGATGTGGACGAAAACATCATCGTCCCCTTTGAAGATGAAGGGAACTCCACTGCAGTAGATGTTGAACCATCTCAGAAAGTTCACCTCCTTTAAGGTGAGGTTGAAGAAGGTGTCCATAAAGTCCCACTGTAGGATGTCCCCGTAGGTTCGGTCTTCGTAATGGACGAGGGCTTGTAAATTTCGAGCGTCTTTGCCAGTGGCTGGAGTGCCTAACAGAAATAATGTTTTGATTTTGAAGCCCTGGATTTCTTTCTCCTTTCCCCAGGTCTGCCTCACGGCTTCTCGCCGGTCATGTTCTTCAATAACCGATTTGACCACGACCAGAATATCCACATCACCGCTACACTTCTCCGGGTGATTCAGTAACATTGGGTAGTATCTGCAATGTCTGTGCAGGACAAATTCGTGAAACCTTGGGCTCAAACGACGAAACCAGGCTTGTCTTTTCATCGTGGAATTTTCAAGACACTTAATTTTATCCACGTCCCATTTTCTTGGCATGGGTTTTCCCACCGGCGCCAATCCATTACCTTTGGATGAATTTTCAACGGCCTTTATGCTTTTACATGTGGGGCCACACCATTTGCGTTTCACGTCGACTTTGATATCTTTGAAATTCGTGTCCACTGTTATTAACTTCTGAAGCATCAGTAAAGTGGCAAAAACCAAAGTCAGGCTGACCGCAGTCCTTAAATTCTTTCTCTTTCGAAAGAAAAATTCCATTACGCACACGCTCCTCAGAGAGCAGTCCATTCGGGTGGCCAGTGGATTTGTCATGAAAGGTCAGCCAGGTCCGCTGTAGTTAATTTTCCAAGTGTTATGGAAATATAAAAACGAGCGAATAGTCCATAAAAAGGCATTTTGATAAAACTGTCCTCTCCACTTTCCTCCTGTCAGCCGAAGTCTCCCGTCATAAATTGTCGCAACAGGTTCTTCTCGCTTCAAGTTCCATCGTTGAACTGCTGAGAATGGGAGGCAGTCATCCTGTAAAACTATCGGCTGTCTGCCCTCCTCTGTCCTCCACCTTTACGACACCTACCTGCTACAGGCTCTCTGGTTACACACGACAGCTGTGCAAGCGTAGTAAATGGGGGTCCCCAAGAAGAGTTTGAGTGAAAACTAGGCTACTTACTTATTCAATGTATGCAAATATTGGAGTTGAAGTAACTTCTCGTATTTTTGAAGGTTTGCAACCCACTTTTCACGTCCCTCTCACAAGCACTCAGAAAGATGCTTGAATATGTCAAGGAGTTTAGCTCTAAACTTATAATTTTAGTATTTAGTGCCCTCGTGTGGTTCATAGCGATAGAGTTAGTCAACAAGATTTTAATGGCATAGAGTACTTACATATATGAAATTAGATTGTCCTATCAAATGTAAGTGTGTTTCAGTTATATTATTATTGATAATTTAAATTGTTTTATGCATCATGAAAACTACTTTTAAAATTAAAAGTTATACAATTTAATATTTGATATGTGTACTAAAATGTATAACTTGTACAACGGGTATAACTTGTACAAACGGACTAGGACTAATCGATGAGCATCAGCCACCGCCTCAGAAAAGCCTGGTGAAGTTTTCAGCTCCAGTCTCGTGATTCTGTGTGGCGTTGATGATCGGATATGGGCGGGTCACCGGAGATAAACACTCGCAGGACTGCTAACTCGGTTTTCGACGCTGAAACTTTCAATGAGGGCGAAGCAGATAAGAAAGCTTTTACGTTTGAGAAGTGTAATATGAACCTGCACGATCACTTTCGAGTTTATGCAGACTTTATTGGACGGCTTACAATTCAAGCTTTGAGTGTGGAATTTAGTTCATAAAACAACGTTAATTCACAGCTTTGGCGTGTGGAGTCTCGCTTGGAGCATGTGCCTTGTCTTTTTAGTATTACAATCAAGTGGTTTTTACGGGTTGTTTTGCATAAACGTAAGTTTGTGACCAGCAGTAGTGGTGGGGATTTTGAATCACTTGGTGAGTCGAATCTTTTGAATCTGTTTAAGAGGAAGATCTGTTTACGGATTCATTCAGTGCATGCTTTTTGTGTTGATTTATTTTCGAATTTCATTAACTTGGTTTTAATTGTGGATGCTGATCTTTCATTTTTACATGTTCATTCCGCACCTCTTCTCTCCTGGTTGCGAACTAGACTGCTTCACATTTTGTTCCAGTTCATTTAGTTTGTTCACGAACTAAATGATTCATTTATTCAGTTTGTTCACGTATGGCTTGTTTATTGAAAGGTATATATTCATTAAGTGCCGTCGTCGGTCTTTTATGGCAGGAATGCAAAAAAGAGAGCTCATTAAACGAAAAAAATGTCTTTGCATAGAAATGAGCAAAAAAGATTCGTTCACCTAAATGTTTTGTTCAAACGAAACGCCACTCAGTAGCACAAAATAGGCTTATTTGTGACTGGGAAACTTATGTATTATTGATCATACAGTGTCCCTAATAAGGATAGTGCTCTCTTGTTTCAGATTGTCGTTGAGAGCCACAGCCTGCGAGTGCGCGGTACTGTCTCTTTAAACGCGCCTGGTGTGAAAAGTTCAGTCAAGGTCAGTGTCAGTCTACCCAACCATCTCCTCCCCGCAGTTTCCGTCTGTCGGCTACAGTAAAGCGCTACAATGTAACAAGGTTTCTCACGATGTATCAGCCTCGTCTAAAACCGCGCTGATATTTTATTCATTTATTTACATATCTAAATTTATCATTGGACTTTGATCCACAGAAGGCTGTGCGGAGGAGGGTTCTGCGCGGTTTGGTGCAGAGATCGGTGTCTGATATCGCGAGCGCAGTGCAGCAGATGGCTGGCGACGGCGGGGAGGCCAAACGTCTTCCAAAGAGACCTTTTCACGGCGAAGTGGAGGAGAACTCCAGCGAGACCATGAATGAAAACGTCAAAATTAAGCCCGGGAAAAAGACTCCGGGTGAACGGCGCGGTAAGGAGAACTCTACCGCCAAGTGTACTGCTTTGTCAAGCGGCTCTGCAGAGGCGAAGATGGACCAGACCGTAATTCACAGTCCCCAAACGCGAGAGGACACGAGCATTTTCTTCGACGAGGACAGCAATCACATTTTCCCAGTGGAGCAGTTCTTTGGGAACATGGATGTTGTTCAGGTAAGTTAAACCGATTCAGAATACATGTTGTTATGATTGGGCATGATTGCAGAAATGCAGCAATTTTGGGGGGGATTTAATTCTGAGCTAACGTGTGTGACCAGTTACGTCAAACTTTCAAGGTTCTAAAAAGAACTGATGTATTTTGCAAATATAATTTCAAGTACAAACGGTCATAATTTAATGTGGACATTTTTACGTCTGGTGAAAAGAGTCACGTGACCGGAGTTTGACGTCTGTGTGGAGGCTCTGTAAAAGGAAGCGTGTGCATCAAATCGATACATATAGTAAAAAAAAACCTGGTGTTTTTAATTAACTAAAATGTCTATTGTGAATTACTGACATGTATTAGAATTTATAATACATGTCAGTTAAGAAAATCGTTGCCCAGTTTTGAATATAAAACGAGAAAAAAAGAGAAATTTATTCTTTATCACTTCTCTCTCCTTCACAACTGACTGATAGTAAAATTCGATTAATATTATTTATTTATTTATTTATTTATTACTTTATTGTTTGCTACTTTCTTTTGACTCTATAGTTTCTCGTACAATAAGAATGAAAAAAAAAGTTTGTTTTTAGAAAAGTCATGTAGTTTCTTTGATTTGGGATATCAAAGAAGTAAAATACATGAGCTGAAAAACGAATTAAATGCATTAAATATCAGTTGATGGCCCTTGCAGGATGTGAACTTTCATGGCCCTTTGCTCCAGTAACATAACTCTGGTCTAAGTTAAGCGTTCCAGATAAATAACATACAGCCAGATGGCTTTGTTTGCACACAGTAATCCTAAAATATTGAGGTTAATACAAGACCATGTAGGATTATTGCAATTAAAGTATGTTGATGCTCAATAGGGTGTCAAAGCACAGCAGGTGTCTGATTTCATAATGCATACACTCAGTAGCCATTGAACTGTCTTTAATGCAGTTTTAATGGCAGAAATGGCTTCGTTTTAAAAGATTCTGACCTGATTTGTTGCAGGATTACCAGGATTACTCACACAAAAACCCAGGAAGCAAGAGAATGAGTCGAAGAGAGTACAGGAGCACGCATTACTATGCCAAAGAGGACAGTGAAGACGAGCAGCTATGAGGAAACAATTCTTCAGTTTTATTCTGGTAAAATGGACTTGATTGTTTTAAAGCAAGCTATTTTATTCCAAAAGCCTTCTTAAAGTTTGAGATGCACTGTGTTGATTTAACAGTAATGTAATTATTTCTTACGCCGTTTTAATTAGGTACATCAACAATGGCAAAAATGTTAGTGCATCCCTAATTATAAACTTAAGAACATTATATGTGTGCCACACTAAAAGAATGTACATTAAGAGGGTTTTGTGCTAGACTTTAAGCTGAAACCATCATATGATTGGGGTTTGTGCTGAAAGAAAGCTATAATTTCTATAACTTTCTGTACGCTGGGTTTTCTACCACTAGTCCTTACTAATGTGCTCTGAAATCAACAAATACAGTTTTATCAGTCAAGTGCCTCAAATTTGCTGTTTAGACTTTGGAAGCAATTTGAACATTAGCTTGGAAATTATGAATTTGGCACTTTTTTTTAACATTCTCTGTTGAGAATGAATACATTTGTTTTGGAAAAAACACGATACTTAAGATTTGGTGCCGTATAATTGAAAATTGAAGCATGTAGCTATTTTGTTCTTTGTTTATGATGTAAAGATTTTTATATTGGTTAGTATCTCAAATTAAGAGGGTTTTATTGTAAGATATGAAAAGTTGTAATTTTAAACCAACAATTTCAAACTGTTATGCATGTGGCTTCACCAGAAATTTGATTTGTCTGTATATATTTGTATAATCTTATTTGACAGAATTTGCACTAACTTCATGAGTGATCATCAAAGATGTAACATTTTAAAATGTAATTTCTTTTCTACTATGTACAAATTATATGAGGTAAAAATTGTAGAAAGTGTGATTTTGAAGTTTGTTTTTCTATTGAAGTGATAAACCAAGTGCTAATTTCTTTGCTACCAAATGCTTTGTATGTATATGACATGTAATTTTTGTGAACTTATTTAATGGCAAATCTTCTGTGTATTATCATGTGAAATCTACAATACTCCGTCCAGATAAAATAAACCTCATTAACAGCTTTGGAAAACAACTTTTGTGTTTTATGTATATGCACATGTATGTGTCTGTATATTTTAATATTTTTTTTTTTTTTTTTTCACATTTAACCTTTAGTTTAGTGTAATTTTTGAAGACCCTTTTTTTGTATTATTAAAGAAGGCTTTATATTTTGTACAATAAATAAGGCTATTGTTTGCTGATGAAAGTACTACGAATGTTAATTGTACAAGATACCATTCCTACACATGATTCATGATTCAAATGGAGACTCTATTCAAAGACATTTAGTTCTTAAAAAAAAAAAAAAAAAAATGTAAATATAAAATCAGTCACTGTTATAAACCCCTGAAAAAATGTTTTTCACATAATTTAAACCGAAATGTTGTTTAGGTACAAAAATATATGTATAACTGAAACCAAATATTACAATTAAAAATGCCTGTACCTGAGCCACAATACAACCCCATAATAACATAAAATGGCCCTGAGAATCTCAGTACTTGCATCAGAGCTTGTGATTCACCAAAGCTGAAACTTTCACACTAAGCGGCATATTTCATAAGAGGATTATGGATGTGCTTTCATTTCACAGTCCTCCTGAGCCGTTTGTAGATTTTTCGGGAGTCACAGCTGAGCTCATGGGCCCCTTTCTTATGGCAGACGATGTGAACCAGCTTGAGATTTTCCCTTGTGAATAACAGTTTGTAGAAATAATCCACGTTTATATCACCGCTCTTATTGCCCATCAGTGCCTTGGCGAGTGTGGGGATGATGGTCCTCCTCTTTTCTATCCTGAAAAACACATCAGCATGTTGATGTCATGAGGAATATTATTCTTTATCCCTAAAATTAATTTTAAAATGTTTTTTTTTTTTATCAGAATTGCTAAATACTAATATTTTGATATTAAAATGTACACCAAGATTTAAGTGTACTTATTTATTTTTTTTAATGAACATTTACATTTGAGACTAACTACTCACAGGTGGTCCAGATTCCAGGTGCTGAAGAGGATTCTGCTCTCGCGGCTCCCATACGGGTTTATTGAGTGAAGAAATGTGCAGTTGTTTTCGTCAAAGGCACCTTGTTAGCTCAAAAGTCTTTTATAGTCTCATACAAATAAAAACTATTGTACCACTGTGACAAAACAGTTAATAAGAAATGTTTTATATTTTTATGTTTCATCATTTTCCTTCAAAGAAAAATTAAATGAGACTCATTAGAAAAGACTAAATGACAGCACCTGGCAGGTGAACCAGCCCTCTTCAGTGCAGAGCCTGTGGACGTCCTTCTCCGATCTGTCAAAATAAGTGCCATTATACCGTGCAGCCTTCAGTTTCTCTGCCAGGATCTCCATCACCTTATTATATTCACTTTTTGTCTTGGCATTTGAATCAGTCCGCATATATCCATCAACCTACAGACAGTGAACAATATATCTCCTTCAGAATAACAGCAGGTCTCCTTTGCTGCATGAAATAAATGATAAACTCTACACTAAATAAAATAAATATCTTCAATATTTCAAAAACTAACAGTGCCGTTTGTCACACCTCTTTCAAATATCCTCGGATTCTGCTCTCACAGTTATACTTCATGTAAGCAGATTTGGTTTTAAAACGGGCATCAATACCTGACATATAGACATGAGAAAATTAAAAAAACGTACAAATAAATATGCAACACATTTCAGTAAATGAAATATACTGTATACAGTCATTTTCATATATATATATATATATATATATATATATATATATATATATATATATGCAAATAAAATTAAACCTTTTTTAAGTTAAACCAGTTATTAACATTATTTAGTATTATTGACAGTGTGAAATCACTTCATGAAAGTTAAGAACATTTTCCCTCCAATTCTAGGTGACGTTCTTTGTGAGTTATAATATTTAATAATAATTTAGCTGATAATATAGCCTAATAATGTTATCTATAAAAATGACAATATCTTTTTTTTTAATAATGTTATGTAATATTATGTTGTTTCCCCTCACTTACCTTCAAACCAGTCCTTATCTCCTTCTCTGTTCTCCACCTCTGAATTGTCCCTCAGGTTCCTCAGAAGGTCTCCCAGTATTCTGCGCTGTTTGGGAGAATGTTCATCTGACATTAGATCTTTTGCTGCACTGATCAGAAGGTCTGTGTCTCTGTCCAAACCCAGGACTTGATTTATTACATGAACAACTGTAGAGAAGGAAAAGCCAAAGCAATCTGAATCATTACATTGTTTCTATTTGATCACAATATCATTGTTTATTATATTCAGGCAGTGTTTTCCAGTTTCAGGCAAGTGTACAGTAATGACACCATATCAGTAATAAACCACACGGAAATATATTTTTTTATACCTTTAGCAAATGACATCCTTTTTTAATCAGCCCCTTCAGGTCATCAGCTGCAGTTCCGTATTTTATTCAGCTATGACGTAGTAGTATGTCCCAAAGCGTGCCTACTATTCTGCTACATACTCAAAAGTATGTACTTTTTTCTTCACCAAAAGAGTACATACTTTTAAGGCATAGTATAAGTAGGCAAATTGGGCCGCAGCATGTGTCTCTGCATGAGCGATCAAAACAACGACAAGACGATCGTTGCCACCTCGTGGATGAAAATAAAAACAACACGGACATGTTTAAATAAAACAAAAACTAAATAATTATTTTGATTATTTTATGATAAAAAAAAATATAATGTAATAGAGTGGTACATTTTGTATTCCAAAACCCCAAGAAGAATTAGCATTTGGAGCCATGTGCCTCCTCAGGAATTTCGCTAGGGTGTTTTAAATATGCTTTTTATTTTTTAAAGTATTATTATTTTAATCATACGGCTTGGTAAAACATGATTTAACACAGCGATTCAGAGCTTGGATTCACCCCCGAGGCACGCGGTGGCGGTATATAGCAGCCCTGCACTTTTCTCCTGCAGGAACGCGGGAAAACGCTCTTTAATTCACCCTGGCAACCGCTGACAAGCGCTATGGCAACCACTACAGAGAGAGTCCCTTCCTGACAACTAGCTGAGCGCGCATTTTCATTATATGTATTATGATTATGAAAATAACAGTGCGTAGAGCGCGTGTCAAAATGGTCAGAACTCGTTATTCTGTTAAATTAGCCTAGTTTCGTGCGACCGAAGCGTTATCAGGAGAAAAGAGAGTTGTGTGCATTAATGAGCAGCCTGCAAGAAGTGTCTCTGCGTGATTTAGCGTCGCATTTTGTCAATATTCCGCATTTGATTTTAATTAAGTAACAAGCGCTTCACTTCGCCTGTGGGGATGATTTAACAACCGGTGAAGCTTTTAGGCGTTTTCAGGGATGTTTGCCAGGGGACATTGACGCTCCCTGACCGACCCCTTTTAAGAAACGTTCCCTGGTCGATTGATAGTAAGTTAGTGAAGAAACCCCGCACATGTCTGACTGGAAAAACGCTTTCGAGAGAAGCCGCGTGATCCCGCCTCACAGTCAAACAGCCAGACGAGCTCCAGCATCTTCTCAAGGTCTACAGCTGCTCTTCAAACACATCGATGGACTTCACGAAAAACAGGTGGATGGAAAAAACATGCCGTGGAAAAGTTAACATGTATTGCTAGATCGTGTTACTAGTCATAATTTCTCATATTTTCACATTTTAACCACCAAGTGTATCCTTAAGCCCACCAAAACTTGTTTCAAACATGTTCACCCATATTTCCTATTTTATAGGAAATAAAACATGGATGAAATGAAAGATTAATGCTATTTTAAGTTTTATGTCAATTTGCCATTGCTAAAAATATATCATGAAATATGTGATAAGTATTAACTGATTTATATTTCTATCTATCTATCTATCTATCTATCTAACACAATATAATAGTATATAATCAGTATATATAATGAAATTCTAGAATATAAAAATAAATATTTATTAGTAATAAATAACAAACACAATTACATTAATTATCAATAAATAATATTTGTTATATTTATTGATATGTGTGTGTGTGTGTGTGTGTATATATATATATATATATATATATATATATATATATATATAACTTAATATTAACTATCAATATTAATATTATTATAATATTACATAATATATAATAATTATGTTGTGTGTATATATATATATATATATATATATATATATAAGTTAAACGTGGGGCGATTAATATGAGGTAATAAAAATTGTATAATGATTAGTTTTAGATGAATTATACAGTGTCACACTGCAGCACACTGTCACTGCTTGAAGTCTTATGTGAACTACCACCAAAAAAAAAAAAAAAAGTAACAACTAATTAAATCTATATCTAATCTATATATGCCCTTGATTACAGAGATGTTTTTGTTTTCTTTTTTTCTCCTTTTCTTCCTGTGGTTTGCATGACAACAGTCAGAGTCACGGCCATCACTCCAGTATCAGCTGCGTGTGACCCTGTTTGACTCGGGTCACCAGCACTTCTTCGGGCGCACATGGAAGAGCGGCTCACACTCTGTCAGTGGCACGCAGAGTCAGAGCGGTCGAGTGCTCTTCAATGAGGTAGGGTGACTCATTTCTCACTGACTGATGATATTTAGTGTTATTTTATGATGCAACACCTTTTCATGCTTGACTAAGGGTGCTATCCATTCAGAAGTCGTCATATCTTCAAGCCCTATTCCATGTAGAGTGATGACCTCTTTAAAGTGACAGCTCAGAATGGATTGTAGAATTACAGTAGCTTGAGCTGTGCATCTGTACAATGAAGCTGTAGAACACATGACTCTCAGTATGCTTGTTGACGAGGAATCTACTCTTAGGCCCTGTCAAGCTTTTGTCCTGTGTCGGTCTTGTTGTCTCACTCTGTAGAGGGAGTATTTATAGGAAAAGGGGCCAGGAAGTCTGACATCCAGGGCTCAACAAAAGTGATTTTTTTTTTTTTTTCTGGGGCAGTTTAGATATTAACTTGCACTGCCCTTTTCCACAGCAAATGGGATAAAATATAATATATATTAAAAAACAAAAATAGATATAATATATATTAGAAAAAATAAGTAAAGGATAGAAATATATACACAAGTCATTCTCGCAATTTTAGTAAATCCTCATATATATATATATATATATATATATATATATATATATATATTAGCCAACTAGATTGCTTTGCGTTTGTGACATATTTAAGCACAATTCTCAACAAAAAATTAAGCATTAATCATTCCTTTTTACAACTGTTCAATAATATTGTTCAGTCAAAAAATATTGCCAATTTCTTTGCCTGTTATGATTCCACCAATGAAATCAAATTGGTCGAGTAAATGATTCAGTGACTTGTAGAAACAGTCACTTTTAGCAATGCTATTTTAGTATTCATATACTATTATATTTTTGTTATTATTTTGAATTATATTTTATATTTATATTTTCTGTTTTCATTTTATTTTTGTAATTTTGTTGTGTTTTGTTATTATTTATTTATATAAAATATGTAGTTTTCATTAAGTTTTAATTTTTCTTATTTCAGTACTTCAACTTACTAACCAAAAATAAGAAATTTAGCCTTTGCAGCTAGCTGAAATAGTTTTTTATTTTTATCTTTTATAATTTATTTTATTTTATTTTATTTCACTTAACGTTTATTTTTTCTCAAGTAATGAAATTGTATTTTATGGTTTTAGTTTTAGTTAATGATAATAACCCTGTTTGTTAGTTTCTGAATAAATCAGTGAATACTGTCACTTGTCGCGACCTACTGGTGTATAGATGTAACTTGTAGAAACAGTCACCAAAAAAACTTCTTCAAAATCTGTTTAATGCAGTCTTATTTCAGTGGTTATTTTTGAGTGTACTTACAAATAAACCCAGTCTTTTCATTATGCCATTGAGGCTATTTTCATTTTTTGCAGTGATGATAGCAGGTACCCTGACCCTGGCTGCACACCTTTTTTTTAATCTTTGTTACAGTTGTGCTGAAACTCTCAGGTTTGAAGTATCAGTACTGGCAGCACACAGCACAAACAAACCAAACCTAGTAGAGTTTAGTGGAGATGATAGACATGTTCTGGCCTCTCTCAGAAAGCACAATAAAGGCCCATCTGAGGCTGTGAATTTACTGTCTAGCTGTCCAGAAGACCACACACACGCACACACTTCTGTCTGCATGCCTGGCACCACTGTAATTCACTTAAATCTCCCATTATGGGCTCTTAGATCCACCAAGTGGAAATGAAAGTTCTTGAAAATGTCCACTCTGAGTCACAGACCGTGGAGACCGCGGTTAATGTCTGCAGCACGCTCCATTTCCAGCTACTCGCTGTGCCTTTGTGTTTTATTACATGTTGCCATTTCTCCCCCAACAGCTGTGTGGCTCTGCATATTATATTGAAAATTCCCCCTTTTGCCTTCCTGTCAACCATTTGGATTTTTTTTTTTTGTTAACTAATCGGCAGTTCACAGTTGCATTGCCCTGTTTTTGCCACAGCTGGCTGTGCCAAGCAAATGGAGAGAATTAACACACCGCAAAATTGTATTTTGCATTATTTTTATTGAAAAGGTTAAATTCAAAGGTTAAGTTTCCACAGTTTGAATGCATTTTTATGACTCTTCCTGTCATTTGTGATTAAGCTTTTAAAAATCATTTTGATTCTAACCAATTTGGTAGTTAATTATTCGTTTTGTGAACTGGTTCACAAACATTTTGTGACTGATTCGTTAAAAAATTTGACTCAAGAGAATTAGCTAACAAATCAAACATTTCTGTGGTTTGAAAGAAAGATTTGCTCTACAATTTGCTGTATTTCATGCACAATATAAAATATTAAATGCAGTATTTTAGAGCATAACTAAAAAATGTATTCGCTATAGAGATGTCTGTTCACTATAGAGATGATTTATCATGACTTTTAACATTTTATTAGTTTCCAAGACCTGGAAAACACACGTTTTTATTTCCAGGTTTTCCATGACTGTGGGAACCCTAAAATGTTATGACAATGGGAATTATTTAGTGTTTTTTTATTTTGCCCTTGCAAGGAACATATGTGAGTTAGGTTTTGGTTTAATGCTAGACTATTATAACTTACAATTAAGGATATAATGATGCACTCCGGGCCGGTTGTAAATCGATACAAATACGTGGTGATTCAAATCGGTTGAGATGTTAAACGAATTGTGAAACATTTGAGGAGTGGGCATTTAATTCAGATTAAAAACCGCTCATGCTGCATGTATGCAGCATCATTGTTTGAATCATGATAAAATTAACAGTGGTTGCTTCTAATTTTAAGTGGAAAGAGCACTGGCAAATCCTTAGTTTGTTTATATGAAGAGATTTCTTTTATTTGTGCTATTTATTTATTTGATTTGGGGTTTGTTTTAAAATTTCAATTTAGTTTTGTTATTTGTCATTTCAATTTCACAAAGAAATGCGCAGCTTTTTGTCCAAGCAATAATAAAAGGACACCTTTTCATTTATAATTTTTATAATTCATAAGTCTTAAATCTCATTTTGTTGGGGAAAAAAAACATCAGAAAATTGTATCGTGAAATCGTATCACATTGTGAGTTGAGTGAATTGTTACATTCCTACTTACAATACATTGCCCTTCAAAAATTAGTGGTCAGTATGTTTTTTTTCCTTTAATTCAGGAAAAATGCATTAAATTGATCAAAAGTCAAGTCACCTTTATTTTTCTTTATTTTTATAGCACTTTATACAAGACCGTTGTAGCAAGACCGTTATCATTATTTATCTCCAGTCAGATCAGTGTTGCTTCAGTCCAGTGTAATAACTGTGTAAAGTTCATTCATTATGAAACAACTTTCTGTTCATCAAAGAATCCTGAAGGTATTAAGCAGTACAGCTGTTTTCAACATTAATAATAATTAGAAAAGTATCTTGAGCACCAAATCCGCATATTAGAATGATTTCTGAAGTGACAGTGAAGATTGTAGTAATGATGCTGAAAATTCAACTTTATCATGGGTATAAATTAAATTTTAAAATGCTTTTTATTTATTTATTTTTTAATTGTGATAATATTTTACAGTATTATAATTTTTACTGTGTTTTTGATCAAATAAATTCAGCCTTGTGAGCACTGGGACTTCATTAAAAACAAAAACATCTTACCAGCCCCAAACTTTTGAACAGTAGTTAATGTGTTGCCACATCTGGGGAGAAAAAAACTTTAGACCTAGATTAACTTCTAATATGGCAAAAGTTATTATGAGATGCTAATTTCATGACCAGTGTTTCTTTAGTAGACTATTTGTATATCTTTTGTTTTGAATCCCTGGCATCAGCAAGGGACAGACTATTATTCTCATAATTATTCTTGAACCATCTATTATGTTGTAGTCCTCATTAAGACACCTACCACTAGCAAGTAACTTGATTATTTCTTCCCAAAGTCAAATGTTACTTGCATTCTCTGCTGGTCGAGAATTCATTTTTGATCTTGCTTGAACCCAGTGTTATTCACTAATTACCCTGGCTAATTCATTTTCTGCTGTCTAACACCGAGTGAGAGGTTTTTGTTTATGGAATTGTGATGTGCTAATTTCCACCGTTGTCAGTGTTGAAGCCGAATAAAAGGTTTGCTCTTCTGTGAATCCCCAGGAGCAGCAGCAGCACAGAAGAGGGACCGTGCGATCACATAAGGTCTGTCAGACATGATGGATCTGTTTTAATATACGCCTCAGAGAGAGACTCCAAACAGAGGGAGTGATTATAGAGGAATGAAGATAGAATTAAAGCGGGACTCTCCCTCTGGCCCGACTCTAATAGAGGGGTGTTATGACAAAACCGATGTTTTGTGTGGGGATGTAGGAATCGATAGATCTAATTTGATCAGTGACCTTCGGTTTGAGGGACAGAGATTTGAGGCCTGTGTTGATGTAGGTGAAAAGGAAGCTGATTTTTGGAATAAGTCTAATGCATTGTGAATTTTCAATTGCAAATCACCATCAGCCATATGTTATGAGATGATGCTTTGTTTCTTAAAGGACCCCTACAGTCCAATTTTTGTTGCAGACCTAATCAGATGTTTTCTTTTTGCTAAGGATGTTGGTGTATCACACCAGGCCTCTGTTTGTAAAGGTCCAGCCTCTTTAAACCTCTATAAATCACAGGTTGTGTCTGGGGAACATGGGTTATTCATGATGGGTGCCATAAAGCTCTTCGGCCTGTAGAGGGCAGTGCTGTCACACAGTTGAGTGGAAGCGTTATTGGGCTGTGGTTCAGAAGTGTCAGGCTTTTTCCATCGACTCCTCTTGTGTGATGTTAAACTGTCTCTCCTCACTGGCTGTATGATGGGCAAAGTGCAAAACGGCAGTGTCAATGGGGAGCTGGGCAAACTATAGAACCATAGATTTATGGGTAAATATCACAAAGAAATGTTCAGGTTATATTTCATCCCTAATTCAAAAGGGGAGAAAAAAATAAAATATATTTTGCATGAACAAAATGAAGCCTGTTATTAGGACCATTAAGATTTTGTGCCTCGTGATATTATTTTCAGGACAATTAAACACATTTTTACCCCTAAATTTGTATTACT
The DNA here is from genome assembly GCA_039654775.1 of Spinibarbus caldwelli. Classification (NCBI taxonomy): domain Eukaryota; kingdom Metazoa; phylum Chordata; class Actinopteri; order Cypriniformes; family Cyprinidae; genus Spinibarbus; species Spinibarbus caldwelli. The sequence goes on from CM077249.1 coordinate 20,008,059, forward strand.
GAAATGCAGTAAATAAATAACTAAATTAATAAATAATTAAATAATGTAATTCTCATTACTGGAATATCAAGTCTCATGCCTATTACTTTGTGGATACAATTATTATTATTTGTATTCATTTATTCTTTTGTTTTTTTTTTCTTCCCCATATCAAAACGCAAGAATAAGAAATTATATTTTGCATTTAAAAAAATCAATCTTGTTTTTAGGACCATTAAGATTTTTAGCCTTTTTATGCTTTTTTTTTGTCAGGACAATTGAGCATATTTACACTCGAATTCTCATTACTGAAATGCAATAAATGAATAAATAATTACATAATGTAATTCTCATTACTGGAATAGGGAAAATCCTGTGCTAATTACTGTGTGGAGTGAATTCATGTTAAAAACATGCTGCATAAATAATTTACTCTTTATTAACCTTTTTTGTGTGTGTATTATTCTCAACTTTTTGTAAGCTGTGTGAGTACCTGCCTCTAGACTAGGTCACCAAAACCTTTGACCCTAAAACAACATTTAAACAAAGTTAAAGGCTAAATTTATACTTAATTGATCTTAGAAGCCAGTGACATATCTGTTCAACCAATTAGCACAACATTTTATGACATGCGACAGCACTCTGTAGAGAACTTTTAGCTCTTATTAGTGCTTATTTAGTTTGCTATGCCCACATTCTGGACTCTAAATTAGAAATTCTTAATGGATAGCCAAGAGTTCATTGAATTCTGTATTTATTTGAGAGAGAAAAATGATTTTAAATGCGGTGTGATGTAGCATTCTGCGACGTCCATTCATTCCTGGGTTGGTCTGGTTTCCTCCACAAGAGCCTCTCAGCAAGCATGCAGCCAGTGCCGTGTCAGGTGCTTCATCTCTTCAACTTTCACAGCGTTCAATAGGCTGGACCGTAAGGTCCACGGATCTCCCTCTTTCAGCGTGATTCATGTTCTCAGGCTCTAAGAGCCTCGCGGATGTTTCAGTACCCCTTTTAACTCTTCCACCTGTTCCGACACAACCCTAAGAGATTCATTTAAATTATAAATGTGGCTCACCAGCCGTCCAGGAAATGATCAATATTTCAGCTCATGGAGAAGTAAACATCCCTGAGAGCAGCCGGTCCTTAAAGGCACTCGCACCCTTAAGAAGAACAGGGCAGTTCTTGATGGAGAGGAGGGTTTGTGAGGATTTTTATTATTATTTGACATTTATGCATATTTATGACAGACAGTGTTGTTTTAGTCTTATTTATATACTTTTACATGGCCAGCCAAAAGTTTTGAATAATAAAAAAAAAATTCTGCTTTCCTGTAGCTCAAATAGTAGAGCATGGCGCTAGCAACGCCAAGATCATGGGTTCGATTCCCAGGGAAAGCAAGAGCTGATAAAAAATGTAAAAAACTGTAACTTGAATGCAGTGTAAGTCGCTTTGGATAAAAGCGTCTGCTAAATGCATAAATGTAAATGTAAATGTATTTGATCAAAAATATTAGAATATTAAATGTTATTAGAATTTAAAATAACTTTTCTATTTGACTGTATCTTAAAAAGCAATTTATTCCTGTGATGGCAAAGCTGAATTTTTAGCAATTATTCCAATTTGCTAGTAATTTTTAGCAATTACTAGCAGTTATTTTTAGTAATTACTCCAGTCTTCAGTGTCACACGCTCAAAAATCATTCTAATATGCTGATTCGGTGCTAAATTCATTAATACTTTTATTCAGCAAGGATGCATTAAATTGATCAAAAGTTACTGTAAAGACATTTTATAATTTTACAAATATTATATGTGACCCTGGACCACAAAACCAGTCATAAGGGAATAAGAATATAAGAATAAATAAGCTTTCCACTGATGTATGGTTTGTTAGGATAGGACAATATTTGGCCGAGATACAACTATTTGAAAATCTGGAGTCTGAGGGTGCAAAAAAATCAAAATAATGAGAAAATCGCCTTTAAAGTTGTCCACATGAAATTCTTAGCAATGCATATTACTAATCAAATATTAAGTTTTGATATTTATGGTAGGAAATTTACAAAATATCTTCATGGAACATGATCTTTACTTAATATCCTAATGATTTTTGGCATAAAAGAAAAATTGATAATTTTGACCATTGCAATAGTATATTTCTGGCTACAAATATACCCGTGCTACTTATGACTGGTTTTGTGGTCCAGGCTGTTCATTGAACTTTCTTTTCATAAAAGAATCCTGAAAAATGTATTCAGGTTTTTACAAAAAAATACTGCATTAAGCAGCAAAAACTGTTTTCAACACTGACAATAATAAAAGCCATTATTAATAATTGAGCACTGTATCCGCATATTGGAATGATTTCTGAAGGATCATGACATGTACACTGAAGACTGGAGCAATGACTTAAAAATTCAGCTTTGCAATCACTGGAGTAATTTACATTTTAAAATATATATTCAAATAGAAAACACTTAGTTTTAGTAACTTTAGTTCTTAAGCTTAAACCCATTTTTATATAAGTTAGTTGCTGAAGCAATATTTCTAATTTAACAATTTAATTGATCTAATTTTATACTTTTAAAAATTTATTTCAGCTTTATTTCTATTAATGAAATCTTAGAGAACTACAAAAAAATGTTCACACATTCTGTTTTTATTTTTTATTTTATTGTTGTCTACGTAAATAAATGCTCTAGATGTCTTTAACTGTTGCATTATGTCTCCCTGTTTTATCAGTGTTTTGTGCCATTTTAAAGATGACATGCATTAGGCAAACACCTTTGACTGTTGTGATGTGTCTTGCTGTGTTTTTAGCTCCTCCTGCCGTGAGCGCTCTGTCTTTAAGACGCCGTGTAAAGGTCAAAGAAGAGAAACTTCTCAAGATGTCTGCATTCTGTTCCATTCTTCAGTTCTAGCTGTTACTGAGTGCAAAAACATTCATTTAACTGTTTTTGAATGGACAAAACGTGCACATTTAAACATTAGGAACCAAACCCATGACCTTGGCGTCTTTCTCGGCATTCTTGTTGAAAATGAAAGAATTTGTGCTGATGACGAGTGCAGGTACTCGTCAGATGAGAGGCGGCGAACTAAAAGATGCCTTTGAAGACTATGAATGTGATGAAGAGAGAGAACAGAGGGCGAGAAGAATGGTTTTGTCTCCTCAGTGTGTGGTGTGAAAATAATTCTGCAATCAGCACTCCCCATGGCTTCATCTGCTGCACTCGTTCTCATTCGAACATCTCCACTCCTCCTCTTTATTCTCTTCTTCTCTGTCTGCTCAAAGTCTTAAGAGCAGCTTGTGTCTTTGTTGGTGCGTAGTTCCCTCTTTTAAGTCCAAGAACTGCTTTTGTGTAGTGTTTTTTCGAGATGAGAGCACCATGCAGAGAAAGAGTCTTTAGAAGTGTGACGTTACGGATTTAACAGAACTATATGACTGACTGCTGCATGAGCTTGCAGCTCTACACGGTAATGACTCATTTTAGCAGCTGTACTTCACTTACATCTTGCGTTTGTACAGTAGTTTCACAGGAACATAGAGGGTGCTGACGTATATCGACTGAGGTGAATGAGTGCGAAGGCAGAGCAATTGTGTTTTACACTAAAATGGCATCAGAGGATAGAGAGTTCTCGGTTCATCAGTCAGTCATAATTCAAATTGGTAGAACTGTTATGCTTGTGTTTGAGCACATCTTTGAGATATAAGGATTAGATTTTTTTTTTTTTTCATTATTTACTAACCATTCAGGACATTTAGACCGCCTTTATGGTACTTTTATTCCTGTGATAGCAAAACAGCCATTACTCCAGTGTTCAATGTCACATGATCCTTCAGAAATCATTCTGATATGCTTATTTGGTGCTCAAGAAATATTTATTATTATTATCAAAGTTGAAAAGAGTTGTGCTACTTAATATTTTTGTGAAAACTGCTAATTTTTTTCAGCATTCTTTGATAAATAGAAATTTCAAAATAACAGAATTTATTTGAAACTGATGTCTTTTGTGACATTATGAATGTCTTTACTGTCACTGTTACTTTTGTTCAATTCAATGCATCCATGCTGAATAAAAATATATAAAGTTTTACTTTAAAAAAAAAAAAAAAAAAAACTTTGAACAGTGTACATTTTTCTAGTTATGCAAAGTTCTAAAATCAGTTATTGGATAGAAATTGTGAGTAAAATGCATTTTTAAAAGACCTTGTATCCGGTGAATCATGGATGAGTGGGAAATTCATGAAGCCAAATACTATTGTAGGCCTTGGAGTCAAAAAGGACCACTGAGAACCACTAGCAGTTGATGCACATAATGCTTTATTATGCTCTTCTTCACTGTTATTTCCAGTCCTCTCTGTAGTCTGTACTGTGACGACTGACGAAGAAGATGAAAATGATTTGTGTGCTTTGACTTGTCAGACTGGGCATCTTGCTTGTCTGAATATGATGTGTAAATCATGCTTAGTTCGTAAATTATGAAGTACCAAAACGAGGACTGGTGATGGATTCTGCAACTTTGGCGGGATTCAGTGGTGACAGAACATAAACACAAAAGAGTGTGCTAAACACCCAATCAACACTTAAGCAAGTGACATGACAAAAATACATTGTTCAGAAAAAACTCACACTGACAGCTTTGTTGATTACGATGGGAGGAGTTTTATTGTCTTGAGATAGCATTATTAGTGTTGATTTCCCTATTAAAGATGGCTATAAATGAAAATTCATCTATTTTCAAAATGCATGATCTTATTGCTACTTTTGTATGCCTTTTCATTATGAATTCAACTTGCATTACGATAAATGAATTATTTTAAAATGATTATTTTGCTAGACAGGAATAAAAATAAAACACTTGCTCAAACGCTCAAACTCAAATTTCTGTTTTTAAATTTCATCAGGATAAGTTATTTACAATATTTAGTATTATTTAGTATTGTATCATACATAATTAGAATAAGTATTGTACAGAATTTTCAAGAAATATCAGAAAGTTATGCAAGTGTCAAATGAAGTGCTGTTTCTTGGAGGGAGTGATTACACTTACAACATTTGTAACACTGTTAGAAGAATGTACTGTGTCTGTGAGTGGCATTTTTCTATATGCCAAAGCTATTAACTGTACATTTATGCTTTTTTTTTTTTTTCTAGTTAGTCTTTTGACATTGTTGAATCTTGTTCCTTGCTTGCATCCTTGAGAGCAGCTGGTCTGTAAAACCTCTTCTGTGTATATAGTTTGTCTGAAGGTGAGGAACGAGTCAGTCTAGTTTCAAGCACTTGAGCACAAATAAGGAACAGCTGAAATGTTAGCAGCCCCTACGGTGACGTTTCCCTTTGAAATGCTACGAAGAAACAACTTTATCAGGTCTAACTGCTTCTCTGCTCAAGGAGAGCTCTGAGGCCGAAGGTCTCGTGTCTGTGAGCGAGTGCAAACAGCAGATCTATCCACAGCACAACTGTGGACATTACATCCCTGCCATTCACTCCCAGTAGGCTTTTAGAGAGACTCTTTTAATGTAGCTTGTGTTTTGCTAGAAATATGCAAATTGCTGCAACTCCAGCAGCACTTATGCCAATGTTTTGAGAGATTTTGTGTATTTAGTGAGCTGACAGAGATGTATGCCCTTCTCTTCACAGAGGAAGGAGCTGGTGCGCCTGCATGCGAGCATGCCGCAGCCCTCGCTTCAATCCTGTGGCGAGTGCAGGGTGTCAGCAAATTTTCCAAATCATTAAAGTAGGGCTTCATCATGATCTTTTGGTGGAAATGCAGGCCGGTGCTATTTTAAGATGTATAATGACTCACAGATTATTGCTTAGAAAATGCAGGTTACCTGTTGCTTGAAGGGCACCTGGTGCAAGTAATGATCATATCAATTTGCTCATGCAGCTTAAAAATGACTTTGTCAATGGATCAGAAGTTCTGAAAAGTAGAAGAACGGAAATATGGTTTTCTTTTAATCTGAGGGTGAACCATAGTTTGCAGTAAGAACATTACACATTTGTTAGGGTATTGTTTTCGAATGAGTTGATAACAAGGAGATATTGCTAAATAGTGATGCAACTAAAAATATTTGCTGAAATGGCAAAAAAAATTGTGCTGTCAAATGATTGATCGCATCCAAAATAAAAGTTTTTGTTTGCATAATATATGTGTGTGTACTGTGTATATTGATTGTCTATATATAAATACACACATGCATGTATATATTTCAGAAAAAATGTTATGTTTATATATTAAATATTTATATATAACATAAATTATATGAATATAAATATATACATGTAAATACATGTAAATATTTTCAAAATATACCGTATGTGTGTATTTATATATACATTATAAACATACACAGTACACACGTTATGTAAACAAAAACTTTTATTTTGGATGCGATTAATCGTTTGACAGCACTACAAAAAATAAATAAGAATAAATGAATACAATTTTTGGTGTCAGTTGAAATAGTTTTCGAAACCATTGACCGAAACGATGTTTAATTAACCCTTCTTTGATGACCCGTCTGTTTCATGCAATCACAGTCAAAAGTGCATAATAAATGTAGAGCCCTATGAAATCTGTTTTATTTGTTCGCAAATTCAGGTTTATTTTTTCCAAATTCCTTTTTTTCTGTCATTATTTTTCTAGATTCCGTTTTTTTTCCGTTTTAATTTTTCGTTAGTTTTAATGGTTAGATTTAAATTTTTATTATTTAAAAAGCATGTCTAATTAATTGAAATCATGAAACTTACACAATTTAACAGCAATTTATTACAAGTTTAACAAAAGTTAAATTTTTAAGGCCCTATGAAATGTTTTATTTTTTTCATAATGCAATTCAGGTTTTTTTTCCATTTTTTGTTTTCATTTATTCAGAAATACTGTTTTGTGTATTTACCTTTTTTTCTGCTAAATAAATTCTGGTAAATAATGTTTTCTGGTAAATATTCCTTAAAAATAATTTTTACATTACAGTAAGTTATATATTTCTGTCACAGTTTCTTCAAGTTAACCAAACTTTTATTTTGATGGGTTGCTCTGAAGACCTTTAAGTTTCTGATTGTATATGATGTGAGGATAGTTTTTCTCGTTATACTGTAAATTCCATTTTTATGACTGGATTCCGTGATTCTGTCAGCGTTATCCACATCGCAGAAATCATAGGGCCCTATATATGCAAAAACTCTCAGGAAAGGTGCTGTAAATATTTATATTTTTCAATAAAAAGGAAAAGTTTATTTACAATAATTTCTGTTTATTATATATGTTTTGTTATATTATAATAAGATATTTTTGACATTTTTTTTACTTAATTTTTTTTTTTCAATTGGGAATTATTATACAGCTATAATGTAGCTGTAAATATTGGATTTTACTTTTAGAACAAATTATTACTGATGTCAAAGTTATTTTAGCAATTTGGCTCTACATCAAGGGTATTCAATTTTGCAGGTTGCTTGCGACCTTCAAAGAAAATAACCCTCTGATGAAAAATGTAATGAAGTACATATTTTGAGGCATATTTGGAATCAATACTAAACATTTACCAGAGGTGCCCAAACTTTTTACTTCATAGGGCCAAAAATCAAACTTGATTGATGGCCGTGGGCTGAAGGTAAATGATGCATTACCAATAAATATACTATTAAAATGTACATTTTTGTCAAAATTTACTTATATTCCCAGCATTTGAAAGCCAAAAAAAAAAAAAAAATAGATATATGCATAGTGGGCCAATTCAAATGGGTCCTGGTTGAGGCGTCTCTGCCATATACAATAATACCACACGCATGTCTTCTTCTGTCTCATCTGACCGCTTCTGATTGGCTTGCCTAAAAGATGTAATTCTAGCTGTAAACCGGGCCTAAGATTTTAAACTTCTGCTCAATGTCTCAAGGTTGATGCTAAGTTTAGTATTTGCCTTTTACTTATTGTGTCAGTGCTCATTAAAATACTCATCAAACGTCCTCTCTGTTTGTTATTGAGTTTGCGTGACTTGTCTGTGTGTTCGACATGACAAGAAGAATCTGATCGTCGTCCTCCCCGGGAGATCGGGGCCTTGGTTTTTAATTTGTGTGCTGTGAGCAGAGCTTCTCCAATTCCCACCAAAATAAACAAACCGTGGCCTGGGTATCACGCCTGAGGGCAGAACCGCAGAAACAACACAGCCAAAGTAAACAAAGTCCTGTAGCAGTCAAACAAAGCAGCTCACAGACCTAACAGACTCGGCTCCATAAAATCACTCTGCATGCTGACACGCACTTCCATACTAAAAAAACAGTCAAAACTTGCATACATATGTATTCAGCATATCGTATTTTCAATATGGAGTTGTATTTTATAGAATAATGAGAGACTAGAGTGGGCGGTGTCTTTTTATCGATTTGGTTTGTTCGGATGGTTTGTTTCATTTATCCATTTTAAAAATCAGTTTATAAAATGTACAGTTTCTTCATCCGTATTCTATTCTATTCTCAGCTTCTCTTTACATCTCGGAGGCCTCTATGCATCATCCTAATAAGCCTTGATTTCTTTTTAATGCTTCAAAAGGAACCGTTCTCCACTCATTATGCCCGACTCGTCTCTCAGAGCTAAAGAATTTTAATAAATCAATTCTCTAACACATGGATCCTATTAATCCACTGTAAAATGATTAGGTGGACTCGTCTCCCTGCTGGCTCCATAGGCATCGTACTGTGTAAATTCCCACACATGTTAGTGAAAGAAGGCAGTGGTGGGTGATCAGAGAAGGTTAACCCAGGTTATCCCGTCAAGGACTGCGGTAGTGATCTGCGAGGTCAGTGAAGTTTACCTGCAGGGTACAGATGTCCCTTAAACTGAATCATCTGCTCCGTCCCTCAGACGCCTTTTGCACATCCTGCTCAACTTAATTGAGTTGTTTGTATTGATTTGCTACACCTTCTGTGTGTTTGGGATGCTTGTGGCCCATCGAGGCATTGTGTATTGGCGGCCAGCTTCAAAACCTTTTCATTCTTAGCGTAGATGTTCAACACCACAGAGCATAAAAATGAAGCCTGATTTGTTGTTATGACCGAACATGGCCAAGTGAGGTGCCGATGGTGCCATTTCAAAGGATGATTCACATTTGATATTAGAAGAAATCCAGTCAACACATGAATTGTAGTGTTGGGAAGCTACTTTGTAACTGTACCCTCGCAAGCTACTCATAATTGAATGTACACTATATTGCCAAAAGTATTGGGTCACCCCCTTCTAATGAACGGGTTTGACTACTTTAGTAATTTCCATGAGTACAAATCTTAATGTTTAAGCATATAATGATATTCTAGGGAATTGTGTGCTTCTAATTTTAAAGCAACAGTTTGGACAGGACCCTTTTCTATTCTAACATGACAATGCCTCTGTGTATAAGACAAGGTTCAAAAAGAAATGATTGATTTAGTCACTGTGGAAGAACTTGACTGGTCTGCAGAAAGCCAGGTCCTAATCCAAGCTGAACACCTCTGGTGTGACTTTAAATGCAGATCTTGAGCCAAAAACTTTGGAATATTTTTACTATTTAAAATGTAATTTATTCCTGTGATCAAAGCTAAATTTTCAGTGTATATGAAAAAGTACTTAGTTAGTGGTCAACTGCAGCTCGACTTAAAGGTGTAGTTTCTTTTTTCTGTATTTTTTACTTAATAAATTACTGTGATGCATTTATTAAGGTTTTGTTGAATAGAAAGTTCAACAGAACATAATTATTAAAATAGATATTATAATCAATTATAACATTTATAAATATCGAAAAAAAGTCATTTAAATGAGACCTTATTTATTTATTTAAAATAAATGCATTAAAAATAAAAAAATAGTGACCCTCCAAACTTCTGAATGGTAGTTTAGAAATATCACATGATGCAGTGTGTAATTTTATTTAGACCTGTCTCTTTGCCACAAAACACAAAGCTTTTGAATTTTTTGAAGAATGGCAACATTGAACTTGAAGAGATTTATTTTTAAATGATTGAAAAATTACTTAAAAAGATAATTTGACAGCAGTTTTTTTTATTTTTTTTATAGATTGTTTGAATTGAAAATGTAGCTATGACTAAGAAGTGCAGTGCAGGGACTTGAGTCAGCGATTTGTTTTTGAATGGATTAATTTACATACCCCATCTGAATGAACTGATTCACTAGAATGAATCGGATTAGCAGTGCTAACAATCAGGGTCTACTTTCAACTGGTACAGTGAAATTATTGATTTCTATTGCTCTCACTGTACCACATATAATTAGCAGGAAAATACATTTGCTAGTGAACACCATGCAGCAATATTCAACCTAAATCTCCAGCGGGAGAGAAACAAAACAGTCTGTAACAACTCGCTCAAGGGTTTTGTTAATTGTAGCATTGCTCACACATTTTGTCAATACACAACTTTAGTCAATACATAAGTGACTGTATGCGTAAACTTTGTTTTATCTGACAAATGTCTGCAGTATCACTGCATGAGCTCTGATACCTGGCACTAGCCAATTCGTTGACCTGAACTATTGTGTAATATTTACAAATCTGTGACTCTAACAGATATTGTTTTTCTTCTGCATAAGGCATTGAAGTGCAGTATTTGCTTTCCTCTTCAGTGCTGTTTGTAATTTTAGAGTTGTTTAGTTTCGACTAGCTTAAGCATTCAAACATTTGTGGTTCCCTATGGGTTTATAACACAGAATTTTTGTGTCTAATTTAAATGGGTCGCACGACTCACGCTGCGCTTTCCCACTGGTTTGTGCAGCTTTGTACAAATTGGCCTGGTTTCTATAGTCGAAACCGGTTTGCACCGTGCTGTCCGTTGGGCCAGTCAATAATTGGTCTGCACTGCGCAGTTCAGCTGGGTAGTGCTGTTTCATCCGATTTTGGAGTGTTTGCTGTTTACGAAACAGAATACTGCAGCACATAATCACAGAGTTGGAGCAATTTTGTAGTTGACATAATTTAGTCACACAGCCAGGAAAAGTGGTCACTTTTAGTGTCAGTCTTGGAACCTTCATATCTGTTGCTTTATTTTGTATAATTTAGAACTTTTGGTTTAATGTTTGCTTAAAGTATGCTGTGCAATTTTTTTTTTTTTTTTTTTTCCCCACCAAAGCCGCATTTATTTCGTCAAAAATACAGTAAAACAGTTATATTGTGATGTCTTATTACAATTCAAAATAACTTTTCTATTTTAATATATTTTAAAATGTATATTATTCATGTGGCAGCAAAGCAAATTTTCATCATCATTACTCAGCCATCAGTGTCACATGATCCTTCAGATATTATTCTAATATGCTGATTTGATAATCAGTTTATAAACAATACTGAAAACTTCTGCTTAATATTTTTATAACACATTTTTTGACTTTTTTTCAGGATTCTTTAATCAATAGAACGTTTTTGTAAAAATGTTGAAGTCATTATTCTTTCTTTGATCAAATTAACCATTTTTGAATAAAAGAATTAATGTATAAAAAAAATCTACTGTATCTACTGACCCCAAACATTTATTTTATACATTCTCTATAAATTATATTTTCTATTTATAATATATTTATAGGTTTCATCTAAAACAGGGTTTCCGCGGGGTCTTAAAAAGTCTTAAGTCTTAAATTTAGTTGTATCAAATTTAAGGCCTTAAAAAGTCTTAAATTGTACAAGAAAGTCTTAATTATGATTTCAAGAGGTCTTAAATTTGGAGACGGAAAGACAAGAATTGCGATATGGCTGAATGTGACGATTAAACTTCAAAAGGCTATGATTTCATTAAATAAACATGAGCTCTGCAAGTTCAAATTCCGGTGCTGCGCTGCTTTGTGTTCTGCCTTTACCGGGAAAACTCTTATATTTCAGCCAAACGCGACACCTGTTGACAGAGAATGAATCAGTTAACATAGCTTAAACTAGAGTGCGTGCGATTCAGTCTATTAAAATACATTTAGACTGATCACATAATTTAAGATATGGGTGCAGAAAATGTATAGCCTATATTTATATCATTTCATATAGTTAATATCAATCGAAGAGTGCCATTTTTTTTCTCCAAAAATCAGCATGATTACAAATGTGATATTGATTTTATGCAACAGTTCAATAAACAAGAAGTTAATTTTAAGAGACTTACGTTTCAGACACCATATTGGCTGTTTTTGGTCTATTTCTACAACAAAAATAATTCCAAACACAGCCACAGCACTGTTTTGCTTCTCTGAGCAACATGCGGTGTTTCGTTCCTGAATGAATCAAACGTTGAAATGATTCGGTTCAGTCGAAATGACTCACTTATTAACGCTGACTTACTGCTGCCTATTGGCCGTTTTAATTTCACATTTAAAGTATATTCATATTTTTAAAATAATTTCAAACATCAATTTTCAACGTTTTATGTTTCAAATATCAAAACATCATTTATGCATTTGTAACTGTGCAGATTAGCATTCTATGTCCCTCTGAGCTGCATTAAAGAGTGTGTAAATACATCTAAATGCCACTTCAGATGCATTGCAAAGATAAATTTTGTTGATACTGATTTCATTTGCTTGGTAACAGCCCAAATGCAAGAATTTGACTTAAAAGATTATGTACACTTTTAGAAAAAATGGCTTAAAGGTAAAAATGCCCATAAAACTTGTTGGAAAAGACTAATTTCTATCACTGCTGTGAACTGACCACACAGAATATGAAGAATATCAAAAAAATTCAGGAGTCACCTGTCCATGGTAATCTTTAAGATACCAGCACAGTAACACACTCAGCAAAATATTGTCTAGTTATCGTTATCGATAAAATCCCAGAAAATATAGAGATATCATTTTTTTGCCAATTTCGCACACCCCTAATTCATGTTATTTAATTTATATAATAATTTATTGATAATAATTGTTGAAATCAATATTATTAACACTTTTGACTTATGTATTTTCTTAAAAATGGTGTAAAGGCTGAAATGTAAAGTTTATCATTTTACAAAACTTTTTGTTTTTGTGAAAAATTGTATCTGAATTGTAAATTATGCTTTTTACAGTCATTTTACAGTTTAATATGGTACTATAGACATTGCGCTACCCCACTCATATGGTATTCATTTTATTTGTGCAGGTCTTAAAAAAGGTCTTAAAAAGTCTTAAATTTGAACTTAAAAATCCTGCAGAAACCCTGTAAAATGTTAGATTAAAAATGAATAATAATAATAATTTATATTTAAAATAATTTATATTTAAAATAATTTATTATTATTATTATTATTATTATTATTATTATTATTATTATTATCTAAGCCTGAATATTTTATGAATATTTTTCTATATTGTCTATTATAATGGTATGATGCCTAAATTCACTTGTAGCATTTATTTCTTATATTTTTAGTTTTGTTTTGGATTTATTTTTACAAAAAACTGTAGAATTTTATTATTGGCTGATTATTGATTCATGCAAATAATTATCTGTATAATTATCAATATCAGCCAGAATTTTAATATTAGAATTTTAATATTGATTCTACAGTGATCCAGACACCTGATTCAGCTTTTTAAAATGATGATTATTAGCTACATATATTTGAGCTAAGTGCCCAAATACCAGTCTTACTAAAAAGAGTAAAACAGAATAAAGCCATTTAATGCCAAATGTGTTGTTAAATAAGCACTGTTAAGTTTACAATGTTAATTAAACTATATGTAATTAATTTCAGGAGTTACCTCTAGCACCCCTAGTACCTGTTTTTTTTTCCCTGTCAGTGAGCAGTGAGATACCATGTACAGACATTAACAGGCTGGCCTTCTTGCTTCTCATCTGTTGGACTGCAGCAGTAGACAGCAGAGGCCACTCGGCAAAAGCCCTGCGCTCTATGATTCACTTTCACAAGGTTAGTTAGAGTCCCTAGAGTCTGTGTTTATCTGTTTTCTGCTGCTTATACATTTTATATTTTCTCTCTCTCTCTCTTTTTCTGTGTCTCTCACACAGACACTTATATGCTAGGCGATTTACACAGTTGTAATGCAACATTTTCACAGAGTCTTGAACTCAGTACTTCAAAAGGTCCCATTTTTTGTTAATGAGCCCATAACAACAGAACAGCCTAGCAGTAATCCCTCTCGCTATGCATGACAATCTCAAACCTGCTCCCTGCCTGCACTGGATCATGTTATAATGCTACTTTACTAGGACTTGGTGCCCTTGTGAATTTTACAGGGATTCTTCACAACTCCTGACTAATGATTTGTTGACTGTGTTTTTGGGGTAGTCTGAACGAGTGCAGACTATTTCTGGCAGAGTGGATAAGAAGCCGTACCCTCTCTCTGCTGATTGGCTTGTGAAGAGCGGGAGAGGGGAGCTCTGTATAATGATAATCTCAGCATCTCCTTATTTTTATGAGGGTTTTCTGGGGTTGGTAGAGAATTAGGAGTCTTGATTGTGTCTTGAAAGTTTGTGTTTTCAAATGCCAGCCTGTCCAGTCTTTTAGCTAATGTTCTCACCTCACAATCAAATATCAGATTCACAGTTTAAAGATTATTAGCTGCTAATGAGAGTTAGAGGTTCAGAAAACTGGATGTGTTCAAAAATTCAGGCCTGTGACTCATATTTTGAAGATGTAAGGGTTTGGAAACGCTAACCTTAAATTAGACGTAAACAAAGAGTATGCTGATATTATATCACATAAGCTTCTTTGTAATGTTTAAAAACATGAATAACTTAATAACACTATTGAATGTCTTCTTTAGAGTTATGATTTTGATTTATTTAGACAAAACACTATAGAATTTTATTATTGGCTGATTATCAATTCATGTAAATAATTATCTGTATAATTATCAACATCAGCCAGAATTTTAATGAGTCCTTTCTGGGACTCTACTGTGATCCAGACTAGGGGTGGGAATCGCAGGGTACCTCACGATACGATATTATCACGATACATGGCTCACGATAACGATAATATCATGATACAGCGATTCTGCGATAATCGATATATTTCTAGAAAATCCTATAATGATATATCGCGATATCTGTCTAAACAAAATGCCTGTGAAAAGGTTAAGTGCAAGTTTTCTTTCTTTATTCAAGTCCAAACTGTTAGAAAACAGCAAAAAAAAGTTCTGTAAATCAATTTGAACATGTAAATTAATAATTTTATTCTTGGACTATTAAAAGGTTACACTTTTCTTTTTCTCTGTGTTTAAACAAACACATTTAACTGCTTAACTTATATAGCCTCTCTCTCTCTCTCCATGTAATATATATATATATATATATATATATATATATATATATATATATATATATATATATATATACACAAACAAACCTGGTACATTTCAAAATTTACCTGGAGTGTTTTCTCAACCTTTCTACTCCTCTCATCATAAAAACAGAGCCCCGCACGGAAAAATAGCCGTTCACAATCACATCGCGTCTTTTGTGCGCTCAGGTTGGTTATTTCAAATGTAGACGCGCGGCAAGCACACACACACTGCACACTTCTGCGCCGCATTACGGCTCTGACAGTGTTTTGTCTCGTCCTCCATGCCATAGGTGCAGATTTATGTTTCTGCTGGTCGGTGCCCACTGTTCACACTGCATAACGCGCACTTGTAATATCTGTGAGAGATGGAGAGCATCCAGTGTTGTTCACATAAAACTGAACGCACCGTCGGCGCTCTCTCTCTCTCATATAGTGAGTGAAATCCACCTGCGATCCGAGCGGAGAGGTTCGGCTACTCATGAACTGAATATGCGCTCTGCAATAATAACGTGATCGGTGCCTATGGTCCACGCTGATAACTGTTCCGGGGCAGTTTTTTAGTTTTGATCTCCATAAACGTGTATATATAGCAGTAGAGCTAATACAGTGTCTGAAAATCTGTTTATCATTCGGTTCCTCGTGCTTCTCCATCTTCATAGAGAACGCGCTTCATAGTTGCTCAGAGCGCTCTTGGAAAGAATGTGGAAATGGCGCGGCCGCGATTTCCACGCATTTTTAGACGCTGGGAGCAGGAAAATGTATTTAGAGCACCTTATTGTATTAATTAAAATATCGATATTTGGCGCCAGATATCGATTATCGTATCGCATGGAGAAGGATCACGATATATCGCCATATCGATTTATTGTCCCACCCCTAATCCAGACACCTGATTCAGGCAGAATGAATTACAACTCATGTGCATTTAGAAAAACAAAGACACTATTTTTTTTCAAAACTTCATCAACAGTCCACTGTGTGTTGAGAACATTTTTAAGCTTTTTGGTCTCTCATGATAATGTGTGCTGTAGAAAAAGTGGATTTAAAAGACATGTTGCATCATTGATCATTATCTATAGCTCTGAAAGGAGGAGTGAAAGAGAGGAGACCATGCCTTTTGAGTTGAAAATGCACATCCAGAGCTCTGATGAAACCAGCCCCGCTGGTGAGCTGAGGGAATCGCCTCAACCATGCAATGCAAATTATTGTTTTCACTAGAGAGCAAACACTCAGAGTACAGATTCATATAAGAATGTTATTCAGCTCACTGCAGTTCATTTGAAGTTCAGGGTAAGAACAAAACAAGGGCATGTCATAGGTTATGAGCAGAAGACAGGTAAAGCAGTGAAAGGAAACATTTTTGAAAAGTTTGCTTTGTATTTTACATAACCCCCATTTCATGCCCGAAAACTCCATGAATGCAGAAGGGTTATGTGAGGTTGACCTTCAGAGATCCACTGTAGCAAAACTAGAAAAGTTGATTGCATAATAACTATGTATTACTAGGTCATAGCTATAAAATACAGCTGTAAGATGTTATCTTATATTTTTCAGCATTTTGATGGAATTAAATATTAAAGACATAGTGGACACAAAAATGAAAATTCCATCATCATCCTCATCACTCTCAAGTTGTCCAGTTTTCTTCTGCTGAACACAATATTATATTTTGAAGAATGTGTATAACCAAACAGTTGCTGGTTCCCACTGACTTCCATAGTAGTATTTTTTTCCATATTATGTAAGTTAATGGGGATCAGCAGCTGTTTGGTTAGAGTTCATTTTCAATTTTTATACTAAAAGTTTTTTTTTTCCCTCTAAATTCCCAAAATGTTGTGATAGAATATTTTCATAACCAATAGATTAATAAAAGCACTTCCAATGATGAAAGGAGGATGAAATTATACAATATCATCAATGCTTGGGTCTCTAAAGCTTGAACGTTTCAGATGCTGTTCAACAACTATGATACCAAAAACTGAATCAGTGCACTCGGGAAGCACTTTTGTCATGGTTATATTTCAGTGCTTTTGTTTGAATTCTGATCCGTATGAACCTGTACTTTATTCTATGCCTCTTTAGTGCCTGTAAGTAGTGTGAATTCAATCAATGGCACAACCTCTGCTCTGCATTTAAACAAGCCTCAAGTTTAAAACCCTTTCAACCCACACAACCCAAACTTAGCAGGAGCTCTTGTGATTTGATTTTAAGATTCAAGCACCATCGACCCACATAGCCCAAAAAATCAGCCAGAGCACTTCTGAATGCTGTTGAATCACTTGTAAACGGACACGTATAAATCTTTGTAGTTCGGTATTTTAGGAGCTTGAGTTTGCAATGACTAAAATACTATATGCTCCATAAAAGATTCATGATCTGCAGACTCAAGAATAGAAATACAGTGAGTGTTTATTCATTTCGTAAGCGTATTATATCATAAACAGTAGCCTGTGCGACAAAAATAGGGCAAATATATAATCAGGGTATGGAAATATAGCAGGCTGTCTAATAATTACGGTTACATGGACAAGGACAGGGTTGTCTTATTAGTTTTCAAATGTGAAATCTTGTTCGGATTATGCATACAAATGACCTAAGTAAATATGACTCGCTGTGCTGCTTGTGCAGTGTGCTAGTGTTGATTGTGCTCTGCTCTTCAGCTGATTTCGCAGAACTCTTTGCTTTGATGTTTGTGTAGATTGAGTTTTATTTTTTTCCTAAAAGCCCCTTCTGCATAATCAGAGCTGCTGCTGTTATTGATTGGTGTGGTGTAAGTAGGTGTTTCTTGTAATTGTTAAACTGGTTCAGTGGTTGCTAGATTTTAATGGGTGCCTCCATCTCTCATTTGGCTTCAAAGCTTTAAGTGAGAAAACATTGTTATTCTGGGAAATGAATGTTTCCTTGGGCTACACATTCAGCTTGCAGTCTGTGAGAGAGACAAATTTTTATTTTCTGTGAAAATAGCGTAAGATGGCCTGTGCTTTTATAGACATCCTCAGCGAGATTCTTCCAAGAGCCATAGGATGTCAGACCAAGACTCTGCGTGCTCTTTTTTTAAAACAAATCATTATGTCCTGACATCCTCTTTAGGTTTTTTCTCAACAAACCTCTAGGTTTTCTCTGATAAAGTTAAGTTGCAGGTTTAATCTTCCTCTTACACTGTTTCTCACTTTTCGACACATTTTTCCACGTCCATAACCTTGTGTTTCTCTCTCTGTTTTCTCACCCTCTCACCTCAGATTCCTTTGTTTGCTGTTTTTATTAGTGGTGTTTGCCAAAGAAAACTTGCTTATATGTAAGGATATGGTTTTTGAGGACTTTTTCCTGAACTCCTAACTCTAAGTATTACACTTAAGTGGGTTGCTCATCCCTCAGGGTTTGTGCTACGGACTTGAACAATGCCTCAAATTGTGTGACTTGTGCAATATTTCATTTCCAAGTGACTGAACTTGCTAATAATAATAAATTATTATTGTATTTAAAAATACACACACTATATACATACAGTACTATAGCTGCATATTTGTTTATATTGTGGCAAAAATGTAAAAATCAGAAACAAATATTAACTGTTTTTTTTTTTTTTCCCCCATCGCAAAATCTAACTATACTATCGCATCTCTCTTTGTATAAAGTTAGATAGTAAAGTATGTCCAACTTTATCCACATACACACAGTATACGCAAGTGGACACATACTATATACATTTCTCAATTGCTTGATTGCTTGTATTGTCACAAAGTATAAACTATAATATCGCCTAGCTATAATCTGCTAAATGCAACTATAAGGCATGAAGGTATATTAGGGCATTAAGATATTATAAACTTTAACCTCATGATTTTCTGTAAAGCTGCTTTAAAACACTTTTTGTGAAGAGTGTGCAAATAAATTTGACTCCACTTTGATTTGTGCATTAGCAAACACTGCTTACAGTGTCAGAACAAGTTACTTTATAATTTTCTCTGTCTGTTTCTTTATTATAGGTGGTGTACTTCCACACTTCCCTGTGTTTGAGTTCTGTGGTTGCAGTGGTGGAGTTAGTGTCTCTGTCTTCCAGGGCAGACGGTTCCCAGGATGCAGTGGGGTCAGGTTTTGGACTCCTCCAGCTCTTTACAGGTCGCGCAGACACCAGCATCTCTCAGGGGGAGGACAGGTAATGGTCACCTCAGAGCGGTGCAGAATGGCCATTTTCATGAGTGATAAAGATGACACTCCAGAGCACACAGTCTTATTGACTATGCAGCAAATCCTGAAACCTGTAATGAGTGAATAAAGTGGGCTTATTGTAATTGGGCTTATTATAATATTCATCAGAAGGAAAATCTGAATGTGTGCCTTTCATAACTCTTTTAATGGGTCTGTAATTTCATGTTCTCTTTGTCATACTGAACAAAGAAAAATAACTATAACAGCAGAGTGAATTCAGAGTACTTTTTGTATACTGAGTACTATACTGAGTACTTTTTTTCTATTTAAATTTGTGTCACCCACCTCCTTAACTTCAGTCCACATTTTAGGATACAAAAGAGCCCACTTCTGAAACTTGATCTGCTGGTGTTGCTTTAATGCTGCTTTAGAAAAAGTGCTTTGTACTCTATTTAAGCACTTTTTTTTTTTTGCAATACATGTTTTGTTTATAATACAGAATATATACAGTATCTCTAAAAAGTTTGGGATCAGTAAGACTTAAGATGTTTTTAAAGATGCCTCCTATGCTCACCAAGGCTATATTTATTTGATTAAAAATACAGTACAACAGTCATATTGTGAAATATTATTACAGTTTAAAATAACTGTTGTCTGTATGAATAGATTATATTATGTAATTTATTAATTTGATGGCAAAGCTGAGTTTTCAGCAGCAATTATTCCAGTCTTTGGTGTCATATGATCTTTCAGATCTAGGTATGCTGGTTTGCTACTCAAGAAATGTTTCTTATTATTATCAGTGTTGAAAACAGTTGTACTGCGTAATATTTTTGTGGAAACTATGTATTTTATGTCAGGATCCTTTAATGAATAGAATTTTCATAATAACAGCATTGCTGAATACATTACAGATGTCTTTATCGTGACTTTGGATTTAATTTAACGGATCCTTGCTGAATAAAATCATTAATTTATTTTAAAAAAAAAAGGGAAAACCTAACCCTGATCCATCTTTTTTTTTGCATAGTCTGTTTATTAAACTTTTATAATAATGGAAGAATGACGATACAAGAGAAAAGAAACAATTTTGTTTTCCCCCCAACCCTACCCGCCACCCCAATACCAAATTTTACAAACCAAACAGACAAAAAAGAATAATAAAAGAAAAAATAAATAAATAAAATAAATAAAAATAAATAAATTAAAAAAAAAAAAATTAATTAAATTAAAATAAATAAATAATAAAATAAAAACATTACATAATTATGAAGTGTATGTAAATTGTGTACAAAATAAGTTTAGAAGCAAGATAAATAACAATCACCCAAGTACATTGTACACATTTGCATCAGCAGACAAAAAGTATACTCAATGTTTTTTTGTTTTTTTTTTATCAAAATCAAGCCCCAGTCACAAGGACATCCTAATGATTAGATTAACCAACTACAAAAGAAGGATTCACATTACCAGAAAAAAAATTAATAAAAGGGTCCCAAGTTTCAGAAAATATGCCAGTGTTGCCCTTTATTGTGTACCTAATTTTTTCCAAATGAATGAAACTCATAACATCTCTCAGCCAGTCATCAAAGGATGGGGGAAGATTTTGTTTCCATAACAGAAGAATACGCCGTCTAGCCAATAATGTTAAAAAAGCAAATGCGTTTGCAGAACATGCAGGCAAACCTGTAACATTTGGAGGGAGTCCAAAAAGTGCAACCAAAGGACAAGGCTCGATCTGTTTTTTTGTTACAGAAGAAAAACAATTAAAAATTGACAGCCAAAAAGAGGTTATGGATGGACATAGCCAAAACATATGTATTAAGTCTGCGGGGGTCTGACGACAACGATCGCATATAGGATCCACATCATGCCAAATTTTTGCCAACTTCACTTTTGTCCAATAAATTCGATGAATAAATTTTAATTGGATAAGACTATGTCGTGCACAAATAGAAGAGGTATGGACACGGGACAATATCTGACTCCAAATCTCATCTTCAAATGTGAGGCCAAGGTCTGATTCCCACTGTTGCTTAACAAAAGAGAGAGAGGGAGTAGAGATAGAGGAGATCAGCCTGTATAGAGCAGACAATACACCTTTTTTATTTAAGGGTACTTCAAGAATTTGATCTAGATGTGATTTAGGAGGAAGATTTGGAAAGTTGGGAAATGAGTTTTTGACAAAGTTTCGAAACTGCAAGTATCTAAAAAAATGAGCACTAGAAAGGGTAAATTTTTGTGTTAACTGAGAAAAGCTGGGAAAAATATTATCAATGTAGATATCATTAACTACTGAAATGCCTGCTCTCTGCCATCTATTAAATGCTTTATCATTAAGAGAGGGGGGGAATATTGGGTTACGATTAATCGGTGAGACCAATGGCAATCGTTGAAGGCCGAAATGGGTTCGAAATTGGGACCAAATTCGTAATGATTGTCGGACAATGGAATTACCGTATGGAAGACGTGAGACGGCAGTAAGAGGACCACACAATAGTGCAGCTGGTGAGGCTGGGGAGCAAGAACCCTCTTCAATGCTGACCCAAGCTGGAACCCAATCACAGAGCCCAAAGTGGCTCTGAAACCAGAATAGAGTAGAATGTATATTTGCGGCCCAGTAGTAAAATAAGAAATTAGGAAGGGCGATCCCACCTTCAACCCTTGGTTTCTGAAGTATTTCCCTCCGAATTCTGGCTGGTCTTTTGTTCCAGATAAAAGAAGAGATGTGTTGATTTAAAGACTTAAAGAAAGATTTAGGTATAAAAATAGGAACACACTGAAATAAGTACAGAAATCTAGGCAACACGTTCATCTTTACTGAATTCACACGTCCAGCCAGGGAAATGGGGAGAGCTGACCAGCGGGCAAAATCATTCTGAACTCTTTCTGATCCATCTTTTTGACCCCAAACTTTTCAACAGTGTGTATATATGCGGTGTGTGTATATTTTTATCCATAATGTAACATTTACACTAAGTATTTTAACTTATTATTACTGTTTTTAACCACCATGTCTTTTTCAGGTTGAGTCTGTTCAGTGGGACCCCCAGAGCCCTCCTGCACCCAACGCTGAAAGACCCTCTGCAGTGTGAGTGCAACCTTGAGCTTCACATTCAGTCAGTAGTTCATAGTCCACACTGTTAGCAGCTCAATTCTGCTAAATGAGTAGTGGATTCAGTCAAAGTTTGTAATCAACATGAAATCAGAATTTACTCTTAATTCAATACCATTTAATGTTGATGTATTAAAATTGATGACAATTAGGGTAAATGATAGATTTGAATAAGAAGTGATACCATTGTGATGCATAGAGATGTTCTTGAAAGCAAGCTAATCCTTCAGTCTCCACATCCCAGTCAAAAATACTCCCTAAAAGTGGGTAACAGAAGCATTTCAGGAAGCACTCGGGTGTTCTGATATTCGACACCCTGTTGTCATTATCCAATCAAATCCTGCCCTACTTTATTCACATTGAAAATCTTGAGTGACACGTAAGTATGTCACATTGCGGAAGTGAAATTGGTTGTGAATTGTGTTTCATGTTGACTTTGAAAAGCTGAATTGTTCAGTCAGTGTGAATGTGGTTTTGAAATGAAGAGATCATTCTCAGTTTTCTTCTAGGCAGTTCTCCATGATTTTTTTAGTTCGGTACAGTAGATAGATGTTTCATTGATGTGATTACCCCAGCAGCACAGCAGGTATTTGAAGGCTTGACTGAACCGGCCTGATTTCTGGGGAAAGCACATGTAGTGAAATTTGACATTAGATAACATATTCTACTCATGGTCTCAAAGGAGTCAAACCGAGCTAAAGACAACAGCAAGAGCTTAGTAATAAATAGTTGATAAATAGCACTCTATGCTTTGACACTTGCGATGAGAAACTATTTGTGTGTGTGTTTGCCTCATTTTTCAATGCTTTCAATATTCAGTCTGTCAGCTTGCCTTGACTTTCCCATTTAGATTCATTTCCACCTGAAAGTAAATTGAATTAGGACTGTTTCTTGCAGTGCTGTTCTAAGCAAACAATCTCTGTCATGACCATTTCAGATCTTATTTTCCTACCTTTCCTACCTTTCCTGCAAATTAAAGGAAATAGTTGGGACTCACCTAAAAATAATTGAAGAGATTCTTGAAACAGATTTCAGAAAGTAGCCTTAATTGATGAATATTCTTTAATGTTGGCCTTTTTTGCTGTTGTGTTTGGCAGACTTTTCATACCCTGGAAAATTTATTTGGTTTTGTCCTTGTAAGTGTTTTATGTTTGAGAATAGCGTTCCGATTCCTTTCTTCTATTTTTGTGCTTAGCTTTTTATGTCTTAATGGGTATGTTCCACTTTTTGCCATTGATTTAAATTGATGTTTATACAATGTATTGTGTATATACATTCATTTTCTGGGTCCGTAGTTTTAAGAAGCATACATTTTTTTTATTTATTAATTTTTTTCCCCCCATTCCTTTACTGTGAATTGAAAGCAGTCAAGTAGGTTGTCTTCAAAAGTGTCATTATTGGAAGCAATTAACTCGCACTGTACAGTCACATGCATCCATAAATGTTCTTCCAAAATTATATAATCGCAAAATGAGTTTTGGAGATTAATTGAATGCCATTGAAAGGCTGAAAAAGTATTTTTCTCAGATGACAGGAGCAGGTGGTAAAAAAAATAATGCATGATTGGAAACAAACCCTTGTGAAAAAGAAGTACACATTTAGCATACTTTTAAAAAGAGTACTTATTACAGAAATAATATACTTTAAACAAATATACTTGTGTATAAACGGAGTGTTTTCAGACATTCAATTGCATGTTACTTGCAATCCGCTGAACGTTATTGTGTTTTTAGACCCACTAGGCACATCTTCATGTCATGGAGATGTCTTGTATGTCATGGATTTAATTATATACGTAATTACATTATTTGTAATGATAAAGTTGTAATTTAGTACATTTAAAATATATAAAAATAATATAAATAATAAAAATAAAAATATAATTAAAAAAATACATTTAAAGACTTTAAATGTCATTTTTAATAACACACTACAGTTAAAATTATAATCAAGTACTTGTGATTTAATATATTAGGCAACACATCAAAATTTATTTACTACTTTAAAGCACCACAAAAGATTCTTAAAACAATGATTTAAAATGTACTTTAAAGAAAAGCTTTTAATTTGACATTATTACAAAGTGCACTTTTAAAATATACTAATATAAAAGACTAATAATTTGAAGTACACTACAAGTGTGCAATTAAGCACACTTCTTTCACTAGGGATAATTTGACAGAAGACAGAATTTTTCCCTTAGATATCTGACTTTCTAATCAATGATGTTTATGTAATCTTGAGGGATAAAACTAACAAAGTTATTTTGTTTATAACAAGAGTGATGTAGTTTTGTTGTTGTCCCATCATACTGCTTGCTTTGTAGATGTGTTAATCTTGCGACTGAGAGCACCAGATGAGAGTGACTCATGGATGTAGTGTATCTGCAGGGTGTCCAGCTGTTGGAGTGGAGAGGGAGTAACACTGATCTAAAATTCCCTCTGTATCCAGCCTTTCCTTCTAGCCGTGTCTCTGTGCTACCTGCCATTCTGTCTCAGTTATGCCTCTCCATGCTGGAGGGAGGAGATGTCCTGCTGTCTCTCTGAGAGTCTGAGCCTCCTAGGGCCTCTCAGATCACACATAAACTTGCTGTCAAACACACACAAACATAGGTGCAAACATTCTCTCACATGACTTATATAGCAGCACACACACATTCAGCCATTGCCTGTTCATTAATACTACTGAAGCCACATTCTGGATGGTACAGACATTGGGAAAGTGAGAAGATGAGACCTAAAGCAGTGCTTCTCCACTGGTTTTTTTTTTTTTTTTTTAAACATCAACAAAAATCAAGATATTTTCTTTTACAACCTGTAGTTTTTATCATTTTATTTTATTTATTTATTTATTTTCAGATGAGGGTACTCCATGTAACCTGCACATGTTGGCTTTTCCCTAATTTCTACCATTTGACAGATTTTGTGCCAAAACACCCATAGATTTTATTTGGATGTGTAGCCTGTGATGTCATAAAACAAAAGACATGGCACATGTTTTGGAGAGGAATATTTATTTTTGCTGTATTTAATGTTCAGTTATTTGCATGGTTGGTTACACTTCATTCCCCCCCCCCCCCCCCCCCCCCCTGCTTTTTGCAGCAGAACATTTTTGGATCACAACCCTACAAGTTGAGAACTACTGGCATAGAGGACATGTAAACAGCACTGGCAGAGCCTAATAATGCTGGCACTTTGAAATCTGCGCTTTATTTGATGTGTTTGTCTGGGCACATGTCTTTGTGTGTATGTGTGTGCGTGAAAGAGAGAGCTGGAGAGATGTGAGAATGAGTGAGCATTTTTTCATCTCTGAAGATTAGAATTCCTATTTTGACACACTTCAGTGTTTGTAGATGGCTGATTTTGACAAGCACAGTAGCTTAGTCATTCCTTCAGAATAGAGACAAATAGATGCAAAGCCATGTTGATGTTGTTACATCTGCTGTTCCTTCACCCGTGAAAGAAACACATAATGACCTCGAAAGACCAAAGAAAGATCAGTCATGTTGAATTAGTTGCTAAATCATAGGTTTAATCAAGTATTCAGTGGGAATCAGCAACAAAGCTGGTGGACAGAGAGCTGTAGGTTCTGGTATACTGATTGCTATTTTTTATTTTTTTTATTTTAATTTGAATCATTTTAGTCCTGTTTTTTTGAGCCATGGCCTAATGTTTTATACATGTGCTTCGCACATGCTGAGCCTTGGTGTTTGTGTATAACATGCAAATTTGAATCTATACTGTCCTGATCACATTTTTCCAAAATAAATAAATAAAAAAATAAATAAAATATATTTTTTAATAAATGCATTTTTATTCTCTGCTTTCTATGTTAAATAAACAAATAACACACACTACTAAAAGGTTTGGGGTTAGAAAGATTTTTTTTAAATGCTTTTATTCAGCAAAGATGGCTTAAGTCAGAAGTGACTGAAATCTTTTGTAACATTATAAATGTATTTACTGTTTTTTTTTTTTTTTTTTTAAATGCTACTAATCAAATAATTTTGATTGGAGAAATCAAGATTGGAGTAATGGCTGCTGAATATCCAGCTTTTCTTTCACAGAAATAAAATACATTTTAAAGTATATTAAAGTCTAATCTAGAAATATTTCACAACAATACTATTTTTACTTTTTTTTTTAATCAACTTAGCTAAGAGACTTCCTTCAAAAACATAAAAAAAAACAAACAAAAAAAAAAAAACACTTCCCGATCCCAAACTTTTGACTAGTAGTGTAATCGCAGTAATACTACACTATAGCAGGTGTCTCATTTATACAGATACAGGGAAATAGGAAAATACATACTTAAAAAAGATCAGCAGGTTATATTTGAAATGCATAGTGTTGCATAATAACGCTACAAAGAATGAACTTTGCTACACAGACTAGAAATATGCAGGCCCACACAAAATCTGCGCATAGATTTCCTCAGGATTGGTACTTCCATCACACACCATTCCATTCTGCAGATTGCCCCCCAAATTGAGTGCAGAGAATAGAAAAATGTCCAGATTCTTTTTGTGCCCAATAATATGTAATCATTAGAACAGCATGTTTATTTGCTACTAAGTGGATGTTTTTTAATCTAATTTGTGGTACACTAATTGTACAGATTGGTCCATTAGATAAGTAATCTCAGCAATTTTTGTCACCCTACTTGTGACTGAACCTGTGACCTTCCTTTTAAAAGCCCTGATCCTTAACGATTAGGCAAGCAGCACTCAGAGCTGTTATAAAGAGTGAACAGAATGACACACTGCAGCTCAGTGATTTGCACAGCGGCACAGAGTAAGCAAAGTGCGATTCTGACCAATTAGAATGAGTTTGTCTAATAAAGTGACTGCGCACGCTCTCAGGCTATGGCGTTGTTCCAGAATGTGTATAATCTCTCTTCTTTTTCTTTTTGGAGGTTGTTTGGTAATTTTTGGCACATTTTTAATGTTTAAATCCATTCCAAAATCCAAAAAAGTTTGCAGATTCCATCTGGGCCTGTCATTTGGTATGTGAATGGAAATATGTGTGGTGTCACCTGGTACCGTATGCAGGTGTCACCGACATCCATTTCCTCAACTCAGGCAGGTGTGTGCACATGTGTTCGTTTCATTCAGAACTGGCGTGTTTTTTTTCCAATTGAGCGGCAGTGATGCACAATTCTGTGTAATACGGCTTCAAAGTAATGGAGCGGAATGTGTGCGTGCGTGTATCCGTGTCTGGGATAAATGGCCTAATGAAAAATGGAAAGCTCTGCTGAAATGTAATGACGCAGACTGGTGTGAACGGCCTGTCTTTCAGCAGGTTCACACCAACCTGCTCTTTCTTTCTCACAACAAAGAATAGCACACAAGCAACAAAACAGAACACACATGGAACCATGTCCAGTTGCACTATGGGAAACTTTTCTCTGGCCTTGTGGTCACACCTTGCATCTAAAAGCCTTATATAAGTCCTTACGCATACTGGCCTTTTGTGAGATTTCAATATCTGAGTCTTACCTTGACTCTGGTTTTGCTTTGCTTGAGAATGTAAGTGCCTGTTTTAAAAGTAAATAAGGTTTAGAAGCTCAAATGGTGTCCAGGTGGGTGTTTTTCCTCTGCTGTGAAAGTGTCTGACAGTGAAAGTATTCTCAAAATCATGTAGAGTGGGCAAAAGTGTGGTAAAATTAAATTAAAGTGGAGATTGCTAGCATACAATATAGTTGTTGACTCTAGCATGAAATGAAACTCTCTGCTTGTGCTCTCATATGTTGTCCCAGTTTGAGAAAAATATCTCTCTCGTTTTTAGTAATCTTTTATGATGGTGAGTTTTATTGGGTGCAGTCAACAGCATACATTTGACAGGGATGTTTTTCCTCAGTATTTAACAATGATGTGTAAACCTTGGGTTCCTATAAATCTAGATTTTAATGTGCTGTGGGGTTTGATAGTATCCCGCTTGTGATCTGTTTATAGTTATTAGTGGTGCTTGCTAAGACAAACATCACTATTATTATTGCTCATACTTGATGTTAAATGTTTTTTCTAAACCTATAACCCAGTATTAAACTTCAGTGTGTAATTTGTCCCGCACCATTTGAGCTACAGACATAAACGATACCTCAAATTGTGTGGCTTGTTGAGGAGAGGCGTGCTGTTACCTTTCAGACTTATCAGCTGAAAAGGCAGATGATAAATTGGGCAATAAATCCCATAAACTAACACTGAAGGAAGGAGGAGAGGCATACATGTACCAATATGTCATAGATCCAGTCAGTAAGGAGGCTCTGCCTACAACTTTTTAGCACACTTGCCAATGATAATCATGATAATCAGAAAATATACATCGTAATAATATTATAAATTCATATAATATAAAATTCATATCATGTAAAGTGTTATAATTAATAAATAAAATAAATTTAAAAAAACTTTTTTTTATTATATACTACTGTTCACACTACAGTTTGGGGTCAGCAAGAGAAAAGTAAAAGTAATCATTAGTAAAAAACA
The DNA here is from genome assembly GCA_039654775.1 of Spinibarbus caldwelli. Lineage (NCBI taxonomy): Eukaryota > Metazoa > Chordata > Actinopteri > Cypriniformes > Cyprinidae > Spinibarbus > Spinibarbus caldwelli. The sequence continues at coordinate 20,037,039 of CM077249.1, forward strand.
GTCTATTTCAAATAAACTCTTCTTTTGAACTTTCTATCAAAGAATCCTGAAAAGAAATATGCAAATGTTTCCACAATAAGCAGCACAACTGTTTTCTACATTGATAATAATAAGAAATGTTTCTTGAGTATCAAATCAACATATTAGTATGATTTTCGAAGTATCATGTGACACTGAACACTGGAGTAATGACTGCTGAAAATTCAGATTTACCATCACAGGAATAAACTACATTTTAAAGTATACTAAAATAGTAAACTCTTTTGAATTATTTCAAACTGTAATATTATATTATATTATATTATATTATATTATATTATATTATATTATATTATATTTAGTGCTGTCAATCGATTAAAAAATTTAATCGCTTTAATCACAGTCATGGACTGTGATTAATCATGATTAATCACAAATTTAAAATACTAGTTTTTACCTGTAAATGTGTGGAAATAAACAAATGCATGACAAATTAGTTTAAGGAGGAAACAGAACCTTTCACACTTCCGCCAGGTGTGAGACACATTATTCTTTTGTTTTTATTCAGCCATTATACATTTACCCAACTATTATCAAAAGTATTTCTAAATAAATACAAAAAAACATTTTCTTGCGACCTTACGTGAAGTATTATGACAAAATGCATTATGAAGAAGAATTGGACTTGTTCTGCAGGTGCATTAGAGCTAATATTAGCATCATGCTACATAAGACAATTTATGAGATTAATAGTACACTTTTACACAGAACTCACTTCAAACCACCATTGAGTGTTTGTAATAACTTCCTTTTGTGATCACGTGAAATTTGGTCATTTACTGTTGTTAAAATATGCTATTTATAGTCTTTTATATCGCTGCACAAATTAGCATTTCAGATGTACACATTCATCTCAAGAAAATCACATACAAACCATATCCTATCGTGATCGCGTGTTTATTATCTTATATAATCTACAGTGGCTGTTGTCATGTTTATTTCTGCTGTGTAAAAGCCTTCACATGTATGCTCTGGCTGAAACTCACGTTGTTTGTGATGCTACAACCGCCTCTCCGTTCTTAAGTTGGCAGGGATACATTCCAAGTATAATACACATTAGTAAAAGGATCTATTTTCATTTTTTATTTGTCTATATACACCTTGGGCGGCCGTGGTACATTATAAAAGTAACCCAAAAAACCGCAACCCACGGCTCTGTAATTTTTCCCGCAACTGTATTTTCAAAACAGCCCACTTGTGCCGCTACCCTGGCAACACTGGTTCGCTGTACCCTTATCACACAATGATAGATAACCTTCCGCGCTGCGATGATGGCAAGAAGTTGGGGTCAAACCTTATCAAACGATTAATTTGCGTTAAAAAAAATATTAACGCGTTAAAATTTTTAGATTAATTGCATGCGTTAACGCGTTAGCGTTGACACCCCTAATTATATTATATTATATTATATTATATTTTGTTAGTAGTGTATATTGTTATGTTTTTGCATATTTTTAAATGGCTAAATCTGTCAGATATTATTCCCTTTTTCTTCGTTGGAATGAATAACTCCCTTAACAGGGATTTGTTTATTATGTGTGAAACCACACCCGCAGTATATGATGCTTTGCTGACTGTACCAATTACAGTAAATCTCCACCCAAAACACCCATATAGCAAAACTCAGAACACCTTATGAACCAGTTAGCAACTCCTTTGCATTGTAGCAGTGAGTTTTAATAGAAAATCTAAACATAGGATCGTGTCATCTTCCTGTGAAGTTCATTGGTAATCATGACTCTTTTTTTTTTTTTCTCTCTGTAGTGAATGCTGTATTATCAGTGATGGAGGGCTCTCAGCTGCTCTACTCCATACAGCCACACCCAGCTCTCACTCCCATAATGCACCTGCTCCCGCCCAACATTCTAGTGTCTCGACATGACAGCATCCCTGGTGTGGTGTCATCCACGGACACAGGCACAGGTAAGATTACCCACAATGCCCCCTCTCAGTTTATCATTTGAGTGTGAGAGGAAAGGCTTTAATGTGCTAGATTTTCTCTACAGTTATAAAACAATCAAATGACATTTGATGACTGCTCATCTGTTACGAGAGAATGTGTGTTGCCATGGAGACTGCAGAAGGAACTCTAGAAGCCTCGCTAAAGAGCTTCCCGTTTCTTAGGACATTCCCTTGATTAGCTTTAGAATCACTTCATAACAAAGCAGGTCATAAATGAGACCTTAAAGCAAAAACACTCTAGCCTTTCATAACTTTTACGACTCACAGCACTACGCTCATGACTCGTCTCTTTTTGGATTTCTGTTCTGAGCTGATTTCAGGGGTGGGTAAAGACAGAGTTTCTGAACAATGGTAATGAACTGTAGTGGGTTTCGCAGTGACGAGGGGATTGGAAGTTGAGCACAATGTTGGGCTAATCCTCCAGCACTCCAAATATCTCACAGGGAGCGTGACCCACGACCGCAGTCTAGATCCAGAGAGGGACGCAGGAAATTAGAAAATTATTCCACAGTGATATTTCTCTCACTCCCCCTTACTCTCTCTCTCATTATAAACCGATGAGCAGATGTAGGAATGGGGTTCCTCTGGAGCAGGTTTCTCTTTGAACTGCATCTGAAATATTTGAGTGCTATATTCTGCATCCTCCTGGGCCCCACACAGACTGAAAGTAGAAAAAGAGAGATGTTCCCCCCCGACTGTTAATACGGTTAATAAGACATGATTCAAAGCACTTCATTCCGAGATCCAAAAGCAATATATTCTATCTGATTATAAACTTTTCTTGAGTGGGCGTCATAAAAGCCAAATTCCACCAGCCGCCTCTTGTTTTTATTGCTTTAATTGTATCTAAGTGAAAAATTACCTTCAATTTCCCAGTAGTCTTAGCACATGATTGATCATAGCACAGTTTTGTGACACACCCACCAGTTTTTAATGGCGTTCAAAATGTAGGTTAACATACTAAATGCTTAAAGGATTAGTTCACTTCCAGAATAAAAATTTCCTGATAATTTACTCACCCCCATGTCATCCAAGATATTCATATCTTTTTTCTTCGGTCGAAAAGAAATCAAGGTTTTTGAGGAAAACTTTTCCAGGATTTTCTTCATATAGTGGACATCAATGGGAGCCAGCGGGTTGAAGGTCCAAATTGCAGTTTCAGTGCAGCTTCAAAAAACTCAATACGATCACAGCCAAGGAATAAGGGTCTTATCTAGCGAAATGTAAATAAAAATTTACATACTTTTTAACCTCAAATGCTCGTCTTGATCTAGCTTTGCAATGTGCGTCCACGACTTCACGCATTACGTAATCATGTTGGAAAGGTCACACGTGGTTAGTTCTTCGTCTGTGTACTCGAGCTCAAAAAGGTAGGGTAGGGTGAAAAACTCCATCTCATTTTCTCCTCCAACTTCAAAATCGTCTGACATCGTTGTTTTAGCTTTTTTTGTAAAAGGCGTTTGACTTTCCACGTTTGGGTTAGTACTTATGCCTACGTCACGCGTGAACTTTCCAGCGTAACTACGTAATGTGTGAAGTTGAGCTACTGTAGTGCAAAATGAGCATTTGTGCTTTAAAAGTATTTAAATTAAAAATTTTTTTTTTTTTAGAATATGACTGATCGTTTTGCTAGATAAGACCCTTATTCCTCAGCTGAGATCATGTAGAGCCCTTTGAAGCTGCATTGAAACTGCAATTTGGACCTTCAACCCGCTGATCCCCACTGAAGTCTACAATATGGAGAAAAACCTTGAAATGTTTTCCTCAAAAACCTTGATTTCTTTTTGACTGAAGAAATAAAGACATGAACATCTTGGATGACAATGGGGTGAGTAAATTATCAGGAGATTTTTATTCTGGAAGTGAACTAATCCTTTACTGTTGGAGGAAGGTTCTTTATGTGCATTTTAAAGAAGGGTTTCCCTGAGGAGGTTCACATGAATTATATATGATGAATAGTGTTAAATTTATTATTTAATTAATTTATTTAAAATATGATTTACATATCATTTAAATTGATTTCAGTAATTTTTAATTAATCATTACCTGTTGACAGCCATAATAAAAATATCTAAACTATAATTGGGTAGTAACAAAGTAAGTGTGAAAGTATTTATTTAATTTAGTACCTACCATTTTTTTATGGCTATAGGTAATGATTAATCTTAATAATTAATCATTTTAACAGCTATAATAAAAATGTCAATATATAAGTGAGTAGTAACAGCACAGTCAGTGTGAAATTCTGTATCTCATCTGAAATGTTTGAAATAACATGTTTTTTCAGTGATTTCTTTAATTATTATATAAGATACTTTATAACTTTTATATTAATTGTAAGACTACATGGTATTTTTGTACTTTTGGCAAAAATTTAACAAAAGGTATGCACATCTAGTAGGCAAAAAAGCTCAATGAGAGTGCTCAACCACAAAAAAAATAAGAAAAAGTTGTCACACCATAGATCACCATAGAGCCACATGGCTTGAAATGTTATATTTGTACTTTTTAAAGTTAATTTGTCATACCTCCGGACTAATTAAATGGGCTGCAAAAGGCTAAGAGGCAAATAAAAAGTGGAAACTTGTAAAAGAAAGAGTTTTAATCTTGTATGTACATATTATTTATCATCTACCCAATTAAAGATGTGCAATTTGAAACGTGCTAAGTAAAATAAGAAAATTCAGCATGCAAAAAGTTGTGAAAGTTGTGAAAAACATTGTATTTATGGAACAGTTAGAATTAGATTGTATTTGAAGTAAATTAAAAATTTTGATCTAGGGGTTGAACTAAAGTTAAACAACTGGGAACTCAGTCACACTTTATTTTAAGGTCCAATTCTTGCCATTAACTAGACTTTTTCCTCAAACTCCTAATTTGCTGCTTGTTAATAGTTAGTAAGTTTAGGTATTGGGTAGGATTAGGGATGTAGAATATGGTCATACAGAATATGTGCTTTATACTAATACACAGCCAATATGTTAATAATAGGAATGCTAATAAGCAACTATTAACAGTGAGAATTGGTCCCTATGCTAAAGTGTTACCAAGAACTCCTGCAGTAGAGAAATACAGTATTCTAAACTTTAAAGATACACAACGCAAATGGATACAAAACATTAGCAGACCTAAGATGTTTAAAGAGGCACATTGAATTTCCTCCATTCTCTTCTGTTGAGCCGTCACCTATCGGAGCTTCTGTAACGCATCTCTCTTGGGCTGCAGTGGTGGAGTGTTTTGTATGCTGTAATGTCCTGACGATGCTGCACTTGTTTGGCTGTCAGGCCTCAGTGCTGCTGTACAGATAAGCCTGGTTTGGTGTGTATGTGTGCTTGAGTGTAGAGTGATTGTGCTGTGTGTTTGAGGTAACAGACTGTGTGTACGGTAAATGTCTGAGTGCGTCGGAGCTCTCTGTGCCTGGCTTTGATAGTGGCAGACTGTGTGAGTGTGTTAAAGCTAAACTGTGATAGACTGTGTTTGTGTATGGCTGAGTGATCCGTGAAACTCTCCTGGTTGTGACTCATTCAAACCAGCAGGCCTGCTGTCTGCTGCCACAGCAACTTGTGTATTATTACAAACACACATGCGCACACACACACACACACACACACACCATATGATAACTTTTTGTGATAAACAGACCCAAATGTAGGTGGTTGTTCATTGCAACAGTTTGTGAGAGATCATTGCTTCAAGTAGCAATGGGGTTCTTTTGAGTTGACAAACAAGCAAAACTGAATGATTTGTTCATGAATCAGACTGATTCAGTTGTTCAACTCACTGACTCAGTGAGTTGTTTGCAATGGTCTTTTTTGGAATTGAGTTGATCAAAAGTAAACTTTTTTTTTTTTTATCAGGCTCCTATGAAAATAACATTGCACATTTTTGAAAATAAGGCATTCGTTAACTGACTAATAACCTTTTCCTTGCTATTAAAGTGAAATTACTGAACCTAAACATAGGAGCCTGATAAAAATGCTAATTTAAAAGAAAAAAATTCTCAGACAGATTGAGGTTTTTGCATCTGAAGTCTTCATATGTATGTATTAGGGATGTGCATCTCATGACTGAGGCCGATACGAAAATGCGTCTCGATGCATAGCCAACGATACGATACATTGAAGATACATATGAAGCAGCTTGCGATACGATTCACCCCTGTTACAATGCAGTGCGATCCTATTTTGATTCGATTCAACACAATGTGATTCGATGCAATGGAGAAAATATGATCACTTTTAATGCCTTGAGGCCTGTTTCATAAAACAAGTTAACCAAATAAGCCAGGCTTATTTCAGTTAGTCTGACTCATTGTCAAATGATTTAGTTCCATAAAGCAAATTTAACATAGGGCTAAATCAAGCTTAGTCACTGTGGCAACTTAGAACTAACCTGGTCTAAAGGAGGCTAACTGTCAGGCTAAGCTGAGCTCCTCTAACACTGACCAATAGAAACACAATGATATTACCACTGTCTCACATACTATTATTTGACTTAAAAAAAAAAAAAAAAAAGAAAAAAGAAAAAAAAAAGTTTCTAGCCATGCAGCCATTCTCTCTGTTTTTATGACAGCTTTTATAGTTTGCAGAACAGATACCAAAACGTTAGAACATTACAATCTAAAAAAATGCTCTTTAAAGCATTAAAATAACTAAATTAAAAGTTAAAGTCACTGAATTAAAAATGAAAATAATGAAGAAAATTAATATATTTTAACTGCTATAAGAAACACACATTAACTCATTTGAGTTTAGTTAGTACCGTACTAGCTTGCATTTGATTTACCTATTACAGTAGTACCATAAAAATACACTTATGTAGGTTTAAAATTCTACAAAAGACACATTTAATGCTCAACAACAAATATTTTAACAAAATATTTTTTGATTGCGCTCCGTCTGTTTAGCGTGCATGTGCGCAGCCCACTCCTGACAGCAAAATGGATATGTTTGCATGACTTTCTAACATTTACAGATGAAAAATATACCTTTGACATGTCAGTTATGCACTGAGGAAAACACAACGTCTCAAATGCATTAAACAGCACAGATATATTCGCTGTTTGCCATGGTGGATCGATTTGATCCATGATCGACATTAAGGTCTGCTTAAGAATAAGCGTGCACAAATTAGTGAGACTGTGTGAATTTAATTAGTAATTTATGGAACCGCTTTAGCCCCGATTGATTTGTTAGGTTATTTCAAGTCAGGTTTTGGACTTTAATCCCCGTTTTTCCTCAGGTCTCCATGGTGTTGTGATTCGTCATATTCACGTGCAGCGGTGATGAGAGAATGCACTTGAGAAACAGCACACTTTACTTTTGGGATGGTACTCTGCAGGTGATGAGCAGAGCTGGTTTCCTTCAAACATGATGTTTGGAATTGAGGATCATCAGACCAGATAATCTTGTTTCTCACAGTCTGAGGGTCCTTTAGGTGCTTTTTTGCAAATTCCAAGTTTTCATGTGTCTTCACTGAAGAGAGGATTGAGTCTTGCCACACCGCCATAAAGCCCAGATCGGTGGAGTGTTGCAGTGATGTTTGTCCTTCTGTAGATTTCTCCTATCTCCACATATGATCATGGAGCTCAACTAAAGTGACCATCAGGTTCTTGGTCACCACACTAACCAAAGCCCTTCTCCATCAATTCCTCAGTTTGGCCAGGAGGCCAGCTCTAGGAAGAGTCCTGGTCGTTTCAAACTTTTTCCATTAAGGGTAACAGAGACTACATGTTTCTGTGAACCTTCAATACTGCAGAATTTTTTTTCTGAATAATTCCCCAGATGTGTGGCTTGACACAGACATGTTTCTGAGCTCTGCAGGCAGTTCTTTTGACCTCAGGGCTTAGTTTTTGCTCTGATATGCATTATCAGCTGTTAAACCTTTTATTAAGACTTGTGTGACTCCAAATCCTACCCATTCAATTGAATTTGCCACAGGTTAACTTCACTCGATGTGTAGTAACATCTACAAGCAATATAAATGCTTCTAAGCTAAATTTCAACGGTCCCAGATAAGGGTATGAATACTTATGCAATGGAATCATTTTAAGTTTTTTATTTTTAATAAATTTGCAAAGATGTTAAAAACTTATTTTTTTCTTTACCATTATGGTGTATGGAGTGCTGATTGATGTGGAAAAAAGTAATATAAAGCAGTTTAACATAAGGCAGCAACATAAAAGGTGAAAAAAAAATGGTGTATGAATACTTTCGCAAGGCGATGGATGTATGTATCAAACAATCAAAAAATTATCATGGTTTTCTCAAAAATATTAAGTATTACAAAAATATTAAGTATTACAAAAATATTATAAATATTAACATTTGTAATGTTATCAGAATCCAGCATATTAGAATGATTTCTGATGGATCACGTGACACTAAAGACTGGAGTAATGGCTGCTGAAAATTTAGCTTTTCCATCAATTGGAATAAATTACAATTTAAAATATATTCTAATAGAAAACATTTATTTTAAGTTGTAATAATATATTTACTATATTTTGATGGATAAATGTAGCCTTGGTGAGCATAAGAGACTTTCAGAAAACATAAAATCTTACTAACCCCAAACATTTGAACGGTTGTGTACCTCACAAAATATTTCAAAATAATTCCTCCTGCATTCCTTGTTGGTTTCACATCAGAAATCTTTGAAATGAATCATCATGTGTCATGTGAACATTCAGGTCCAGTATTTCTGAGAAAAATTTGATTTAGCCTATAGACAGCTTTCACTTAGGGAATGCACATCAATTATAGAAACCAGTTAGCCTAGGGGTTAATGCTGTATAACACATGTTTATCTTTAAATAAATCATGGAGGATGATTCACTTAACCTGTCTGTATGTGAAGATTTTATTTCATTTGATTTTTATTTTCTGCATATTTCTCTGAGACGTCTAAATAAAACCTCAAGGATGAGTTTTTCAAAGAGAAGCAGGTTAGCGTCGATGTAAGTTGAGCATGTTTGGATGTGCCGAGGCAAACCAGGCAAATCTTGGCAATCACAAACATGTCATGTGACCATTTTCAGACTGCTCAAAAAATTTTTGAATTGATTATGGAGTTTCTTAGACTCCTGTGTGTAAGTGAGCTGGAATTTTGTCTTTACCAAAAAGAAAAGAAAAAGTGGGTGTGATGGCTTGGATATGCAGAAGACTTTCTCAATAGACAATGTTTGAAACACTTCACAGCGAGACCCCTACTGAGAGCGGAAATGGGGCCAGCCAAAGATCTCAGCTGGAGGAAATGTGCTTGTGAGGATGCAGCCAGACACATACTCCAAATGATAAATTATCATTGGTCCTTATTCTTTTTTTTAAATCAGAAGAGGAATTTGGGCCACATGGAGCTCCGTTACGTTGGCCTCAACTGATTTTTGCCAGCTTCTGGAATACATTGAGCTCTCTTGTGCATCGCTCACTAGTTTGTTATCCCATGCACTTGTTTGTGTGTTTTTTTTATTTATTTTTTTACATATTTCAATGCATTGCCATGAGTAAGAGGATCTTGGCATTCTGAAGCGTGCTGATAAATTAATTTTTACTGTCTAATTAAATCCTTTGTTGCTGTAATGCTGTAAAAAATGAATAGCCATTAAATATAAAGGACAATAATAAAATGGCTGGATGGAATTGGCTCTGCACGCAGGAAATGAGTAAAATGTTAACATTATATTCACTCCATCTCTGTTGCAGCAGATGCGCTGCGGAAGCCTCGTCTGTTGAAGAGCTTCTCGTGTGTGTTGGAGGGCCTACGTGTGGCACTCTTCCCCTCCGTGGAGGTCTTCGAATCTGACCTGCTCCAGCTGCTCAACAGAGACTGCCAGAATACAGTAAGCTACTAAATGACTCCAACCAAACGTTTAGGCCATTCAATTATGTAAATTCAGTAAGTTCTTTTTTTCAGAAGTTATGATATGACTCCTCCTTAAAGGGTTATATACAGTTTTTAAATATATATATTTTTTTGTTTCCCCTTAAGGTCCACTTAGAATCTGGCAGAAGAAATTTCACACAAAATGTTGTGATTGATTGATTGATTGATTGTCATAACTACCAAGTTGTTTGGAATTTTGCTTGGTGAACTCATCAACAATCAGATTGAAGTTGTCAGAAACAGGGTTATTATAGTTAAAACTGAAACAGAAACATTAAAAAAAAAAAAAAAAACATTTTTGTTACTTGCTATTTTTAAAAAAAAAAAAAAACTTTAACTGAAATGAAATATAAATTAGTTGACAAGTCAACATGTCTCATTTTGTTTTAGCTTAACTTGATGTACTAAAGTAATTAGCTGAAATGTAAAAATTCCTAAAAAAAAAAATATATACATAGAAAAACTATATCGGGGGAATATCGAAAATATAAAAATAAAATCTGATTTTAAAATCTTAAGTATCTAAAAGTATCTAAATGGCACTAAAATAACACTGGTCAGGAATATTGTTAATTCTGTATTTTGATACTTTTTATGTTCATACTTACTGGAATGTGCACTAGTGTGTTTTTTTTATTTATTTATTTATTTATTTTTTTATAATTATATTTTAGCATTTTGTTTGTTTCCCCAGGTGATTGAACAGGGTTCTTGAACTTTTTAGTGACATCTTTCTGTGTCAGAATCCATCATAACGGAAAAGCAAACCTTCTGCTGTTGTAGAACTTATCTATTTGCACACATTTTCATCACCCACAATAATTTATTCCAGAATTTCCATTAATTTGGTAGTTAATGAGATTAAGTGAGTTGTATTCGGATGATTGAAATAAATAACCCTGTGTACACTATAGTCTCTTTTGCATGCTGAAATAAACAACCCGAATAAATTGACTTCTTGGTAGAATATTGCCTTCAGTGCTTCAGCAAATGCACAGGTGGTCTGAATACAGTCTGGATAAAGTAGTCAGCAGTGAAAATTGTTGATTTCATTGGCACAGTGTGATAGGTTTTGTATTAGAACGTAGACTGTTCTGCAGACTAACTCATTGTGTGTTCCAGATTTCTCATATTAGAGTTGCATTGTCTCTCTGATCAACCTCACATATACATTATAAATCTAACAAAATTCTCTACAGTCACAAACACCATCTGCTCCTGTTTTTCTGTAATGAAGATCTAAATGAACAAAGAAAGTGCAAAGAGGATGTAGAGACCTCCAAAACTTCAAATGATAGAGGTGTTTGAGTTTGGTGGGTTGATGGTGGGTATGGTTTGGATGCAGTGTAGTGGTTAATGTTTGAAGCTGGTAATTGAAAGGTAGTAGGTTTAAACCCCGCAAAATGTGATCCAAAAGCCATAACCTTGACCTAATGTCTTGACTTTTGAAGCTACACTACTGTTTAAAAGTTTTTTTTAAAAGAAATTTAATACATTTATTCAGCAAGCATGCATTAAATTGATCAAAAGTTAAAGAATTTTAGATTTTTTTTAAAAAAAAATCTTCACATAAATTTCAAATAAATGCTGTTCTTTTGAACTTTCCATTGGTCAAAGAATTCTGAAAAAGTATCATGGTTTCCACAAAAATATTAAGCACAGAAATGTTTATTGAGCACCAAATCAGCATATTAAAAACATTTCTGAAAGATCATGTGATACTGAAGACTGGATAAAATAATGTGTAAAAATTAGGGCTGTCAATCGATTAAAATATTTAATCGTGATTAATCGCATGATTGTCATGAGTTAACTCCCGATTAATCGCACATTTTTATCTGTTCTAAATGTACCTTAAATTAATACTTTTCATGTTTTAAATACTCTAATCAACATGGGCAATGACAAATATGGATGCTTTATGCAATATGTTTATTATTAGTGAAACCATAGTTAACAGAGCCTGAAGACTAGACATGTTTCATAGATCATAGATGTGTTTCAAAAAACTTGCTCATGTCTTTTAGACACATGAAAAAAGAAATACCAGGTTCCTATTACTTCTCTTTCTTTGCACTGAGCAATTTACTAACACAAACCTGTTTACATTTCCGCATGACAGGGCATCTCACTTCTTCTGAACATGCAAAATGTACATTTATTATTTATTATTACATTTGTTTGCCTCTCTGTGTCCACATACTGTATTTTGATGCAGCTAAATTCTCAATAAAACTGTTTTCATTGATATATTTTACTGTTTCTGTTGTCAGACAACGGAATGAATATGAAATAGTGACTGAAACACGACCCATTGGGACTAAATAACCAGCTCTCCCTTCCAAGATGTTAATCTGCACAAAAATCCTGATTTATAATCCAGCCATCGTCTGATAAAATCAAATAGGCTATACATAAGATAAAGACAATAGCTGTGCTATTATTTCGGCTATACTTACATGTTAAATTAGAGAAGCAACATAATATCTGTTTTAACTGAAAGCACTGTTCCTCTCATCCGCACGCTGAACAGAGCAGATGCGGAGAGAGAGAGAGAGAGAGAGAGAGGGAGGTGTGCGCGCAGCGGGAAAGAGAGACCTCGCGCTCGTGCGGCAGTACCGGTGAGTCTCAGAAACTAAAAAAGGTTTGGGCAAACCCTATAAAGATTGGTCGCTAGGCGCTTTTTAAAAAAAAAAAAAAAACAAAAAAAAAATAAGAAAAAAGTTGCTAAAGTGGTCTGAAAAGTCGCTAAGTTGGCAACACTGTCAGCATCTCCATCCATTTCCATTTATCCAACTATAGTAGTACGGGCTAGGTCACGGGTCAAACAGAAAATGCGCGCTGCGTTAATCGCGCGTTAATAAAATTAGTGCCGTTAAAATTAATTTGCGTTAACGCATTATTAACGTTAACTTTGACAGCACTAGTAAAAATATTACTGGTTTTGTTGCATATTTGATCAAATAAATGCAGCCTTGGAGAGCATAAGTAACTTCTTTCAAAAGCATCAAAAGTCTTGCCGACCTCAAACTTTTGAATGGTAGTGTGGTTACGACAAAAACTGTTATGCATAATTCATCTAAACAATAAAGGTTTATTTACCTTCACGTCTTTAGAAAACTGCATGTCTTTTCCCCTCTATGGAGCACAAAATGTACAGAATTACTAGAGCAACATGTACGTCATTACCTACTGAAAGACTTATTTACTTCTGAAAGAGATTTATTCCTGACAGACACATCACTTGGCGCTTTGCGTCACACTTAATTAAGACGTGATATAAGTCGCTTTGGATGGAAAGTGTCAGCAAATGAGCACAAATTAGTAATTAGTTTGATTTGGAGCAGTGGTCTGTGCCCTCTCCATGAGACACAACCTCGAGTGATAAGTCTTGTTATGGCAATATCTTCACCCCCCTCAGAGGCACACTTTGCATTGTGGGAAGAGAGCAGTGCATTTTCTATAAGAACGTATTCTGTATTCTAGTGTGGTTGTGTTTCAGGCTGTGGATTTGTGAAGGCTGTCTGCAGTCTTGTGTGTGTGTGTGTGTGTGTGTGTGTGTGTGTGTGTGTGTGTGTGTGTTGTGGAGCTTGGACCCCGGTAACCATGTTTGACAGATGCACTCATGCATTTGCAATTATTTACACACTGCAGACACCGCTTTGGTCATCCCTTAAACTTGGGGAGAGAGAGAGAGAGAGAGAGATAACAACAAGAGGGGAAAAATTTAAGTAGTGGAAATTGATAATGTCATTTTTGACGACTTGTGACAAACCTTTTGTTTCTCACCCTTTCATGGTGCGTGGTGCTTCTCACTGTTTAATGGTGTGAGGCAGAAAAACCTTCTGTATTCTTTAATCAGGTGTTCTTAAAACAGCTTTAAAAGCCAGACAGACATACGCAACCACCTTACACAAGAGCCCTTTTTAATTGTGCTTCCTAAACCGCTCAGGTTGTGTCACTTTCCCTGCGGTGTCAGTGGAATGTCAGAGGAACTATTTTAGCCGAGCTAAAATCGGCTCATAGGACGTCACTTGTTGTCATGTTGAAGTGAGTCTCTTTTTGTTGTTCTTGGTGTATTTATGATAATGTCATTACAGTTTTTGAAATTCCTCCTAGTGTTTTTTATTATAGTGCTTGCAAGGCAGTGCTGTATTGATATTCGTCAGAAGTTCTGGGCAGGGTTTGTTTAAAATCTTTAACCTCGGGTGTTAAACTTCTGCTATTAATACACACTGCTTACAGTACAGACTCTGAATTTTGTTTTGTAGATAATTTCAGCCTTAGGTGTTCTATCTATTAATATTATAAATTTTTAAAAATAATTTTATGATTGAAACTCTCCATTGACCTACACAGTTGCTGAATGTTCAGCGTTCAAAATCTTTAAATTTAAAGTTATACTCTTGCAGGTTATAAGCATTTCCTTCTGGAAATATAAATCTAGTTACATAACCAGAGGACCAAGATCGTCCAGTAATAATATCTTACATTTTAATGTACCGACACATATTTATTCTTAACTTTTTTTTTTTTTTTTTTTAAATTTTGATTTTAATTATGCTAATACTGAAATAATAATAATAATAATAATAATAATATTCTTAGCATAATCATCATTATTAGTAATTATTAAAAACACCAGCAAAATAAATAACATCAATTATGAATAATACTGAAAACATTATTATTAATAATAATGTGGTTATTGTTGTTAATATTATACAACATCTACAAAATAATCATTTGATGCTACTGAAATATTAATATTTTATTATTTTAATGTGTTAATAATATATACAAATATACTCTCTATAAAATTATATTTTTGCTGTGATTTCTTTATAAAGTAGTGTGTAATTTTTTTGTTTTTTAATTTTAAAGAAGTAGTTAAAATTATTTTTGTCAATGAAATACAAACATTGACATTTATACTCTTTGATCAATCAATAATCCATTATATTCTTATCACTGGTAAGGGTTCTCTTGCTCGGCACATACACATTAATCTCTGATTTATTCAGAAAAAATTTAAAAAAAAAAAAAAAACAAGAAAAAAAATGTAGTGAACGAGTCAGACAGGTGACCTCCAGCTCAAAAATTAAAGGTACAGCAGATGATCTTTAACAGGGTCAGAGGTAATTAGATGAATCCATCATCTGTGATTGGCCAGCAGCTTTAAATAAGAAAAATGCTTTTTCTTCATCGTGTTAACAAGAACGATGGAGACAATGGTGACAAAAAACAAAAAGAGAAATGGAGATAGATATTATGAGATAATTGGGGGAGGGAATATTCATCAAAATCTGTGCAATCTCGCCTGACGTCACTTCTCTGCAGTTCTGAGGTGATAATTCACATGTGATAGCAGTTGACAGCAGGCTCTAATTGGGCCTCATGTGGGTGTTTGACCTTTAGAGAGTGTGACTCGCAATGCATTGTCATCAGGATATTGTTGACGCTCTAAACACATTTCACTCTGTGAAAGATGCATGAAACCTCCAACCCTCAGAGGTGTATATATCCGGGAAGGTACAAGAAAAAGGAAATAGGGGTATTTGTTGTTTTTAACGCTATTGATCACCATGGTGTGAACCCAGGGTTTCATCTTCTGTATTCTGTAGGTGTAAAGATAAAAGAGCAGTGTGGGTTTGTGATTGGCTCAGGTACTCTAATTCAACTACAAAGGTGATCGGCTGGTTCAGGTCCAGAGTGAGAGAGTTTCAGGTCTTTTTATGCCAGTGCTGCAAGTATATATTTATTGGTTATGTACATGAAGTTTAATATTTTGTAAACTTAAGCATTTGGTTTTGTGTGGCTTTAATCTGCGGTAAAACCCGCTAACTGGGATGAGATAAGTTTCCATTTGTTAACATTAGTTAGTACTAAAAACGATAACTAACATTGAAATACTAAAATGTAGTATTTACTAAAGAAACATAACAAAGCATTTATTAGTCAGTTGACTTTAATTTTCAACATTTAATAATACATTATTAAAATAAAAAGTTGTAGGAGGTAACATGACCTAATAATTATTGGTTATATTTTCATTTGTTATTAAGCTAAAGATTATTGTTTGTGAAAGTTAGTTAATGCATTAGCCAGCATTAAATAATGGGACCTTGTTGTAAAGTGTTACAGATGAGTATAATTTAATGGTGTATAATTTCCAGTGTTATCAAAAAATGAGAAAAGCTCATATTTAATTAATAAAATGTTATATTTATGATTGTAAAATAATACAAAATTATATAATATAAAATGAAACAAATCATATATATGTACATTTAATTGGAAAAAAAAAGAAAAGAAAAAAGTTTTGTGTGTGTCTGTGTAAATTTTAACCTTTTGGGGACACTTTTTTCATGACAAAAACAGCTTAAAAATAATACAAAATTAAAATTAAAATTAAAGTTGCCTGTAGTTTTGTGTTAAAGGTAGGTTTATGTGAAGGAATAGAAAATACAGTTTGTACAGTATAAAAATCATTGTCAGCGGAATCTCCCAATAAAACATGGAAAACTCTGTGTGTGTGTGTGTGTGTGTGTGTGTGTGTTTGGCCCAGTGAAAATGTTGCCATTTGAATTATTCTCTGGTATTGGCCTTACCAACTTCTAGCAAACAGAAAAAAAGTTGTTAAAGTTAAGTCCTGTCCTTACCCTCTTCATCTTTTTCCTCATCCTCATCTCATCCTTGACCTTATCGTTCTCTTCATCCATATCTTTGCCCTCATCCTCGTCTTTATCCTCATCCTGATTGAGAACACTACTGCTAGCAGCTGCGTAAGATGAGCCTTGGCCCAAAGCTTGAACACTTCCTTCACAATTATCATGGCTATTTTTGCTCACAGTTTGGCAAAGCCTGGTGAATTTGTCTAGATCTCTATTTTCAGGCCTGCCTAAAAAAAACCCTAAACCAATATAAATTCAATAAAAATATAACCACAGAGGAACCAAACGGTTCTAGTCTCAACAGAAGGAGGTATGAAATTTTTTTTAATGAAATATCCAACTGTTTTTCCCCACTTTGCTATGTTCATTAATTCCTTCATACAACCTTGCAAGATTATATCTTTTTAATTTTACTTCGGTTTAATTTCATATGGAGCGTTGATTAAACTTTGATTTAGCTTATTGACTAGATGTTTTGAAAATACTTCTTTTCACTTTTTACTTTCAGAGCTGTGCAGTTTTTAAATGAGATATGAATGACATGCAAAGATGGTCTAAAAGAACACAATAAGTCTAAATTGAATCTAACTGTCTGAAAAGACCTTCTAAACAAAGCGCAGCGCTCAATAAATGGCTATGGTGGTTTTAGATTTTATCATTGCATTACTGCTAATGTTCGATTACTGTTTTCAATTTTCAGAGAATAAATTGTGAAAAGACCTGTTACCATAGTGCTTTTCCATTTATGAATTTTCCATTTAGGACACTCATTTGTACATTGCTGCCCCAACTAAACACTTTCTCACACTCCTCCTCCTCTGAATTATTGACCTTTTTGTAAGGCTTTTTGTATAAAAGAGCCTTTTCCACGTCGAGGGAAGTTGGCGTCAGCTGAATCTATCTGTGTAGTATTAACCGGCTAATCCCTTTCTGAGCCACTGGGAAACTTTTGGGTGCTTTTTTTTGACTGAAGGTTTGAGCTATTTTATCACGAAACATTTTTGTGTTTGGCAGCTGCATTTGTATATTTTGTGTACATCTGTGCATTTGTGTGTTTTGTTGATGTTCTTCATAGCAGAGGGCAGTGATTAGCATCATCAATGAGAGGTGTTTGTCAGCTGCAACAATTGAAAGCTGTGTGTGTGTGTGTGTGTGTGTGAGAGAGGCTGAGTGGGCGGATGTGGATAACATGCTAATGATACTGCTGTTACACTTCCTGCATGACTCATCGCAGTGTGATCCAGCACACTCTCTCAGTGTGGGCACACACACACTCACAATCTCTTTTAAAGCCTGAGATATGATATATAACTGCATTCATTCTGCTCTTTCTGAAGGCATGCTGGGAGGCTCATAAGCATCATAAGCGGGTTTATCACAGACTGTATGTTCCTTCTGAAATGCTACTAAACTTTTAGATGTGCAGTGAAATCACTTGTGAGCGCTTAGCTGTAGTGTAAACTGTACTAAATGCTAACCACAACTGTTGTAATATTTTGAAAACTCTGTTAAATGTAATCTTTAGCAAATCTCAAAATGAATATCTATTCATACTAATGTATTACTAATGTACAGTGTTCAAAAGTTTGGGATCGGTAAGATTTTTAATGTTTTTTTTTAAAGAAGTCTCTTATGCTCAAGGCTGCATTTAGTAATATTGTGAAAAATTATTGTAATTTAAAATACCAGATTTCTATTTTAATGTACTTTTAAAATATAATTCATTCCTGTGATGCAAAGCTGAATTTTCAGCATCATTACTCCAGTCTTCAGTGTCACATGATCCTTCAGAAATCATTCTAATATGCTGATTTATCATCAATGTTGGATATTTGTGACTGTGATACTTTTTTTGGGATTTTTTGATTTAAAAAAAAAGTTAAAAAGAACAGCATTTATTTAAAATAGAAATCTTTTCTAACATAAGTCTTTACTTTCACTTTGTATCAATATAACACATATTTGCTGAATAAAAGTATTAATTTCTTTTAAAAAAAGAAAGGGAAAAAAATAGGGATGCACCGAAATGAAAATTCTTGGCCGAAGCTGAAACCGAACAAACTGAAACACTGGGCCAAAGGCCGAATACCAAACACGGTTTTTCGTATTTTTTTTCCCCAATGTAGGCCTATTTTGCCTTTTTTTTTTTTTTTTTTTCCCACCATTGCAGAAATTAAAAAGCCAAAATGTGTTTTTTACCGTTTTGTCCTGCTTTTCAAATAAAAAAATCAATTACAAAACAACAATTTAAAAATATTTACTTTAACACTGAACATTTTTTAACATTCTATCAGACATTATACCAACAAAGCACAATTTAACTTAAAATTAATAAGTTACTAAAATAATAATTTTGGCCATTTTTGAGACCCCCTTCTTGAATCAGGCTTGTAGTTTTTTTACTGTACAAATAAATGCAGCCTTGCTGAGCAGAAGAGACTTCTTTTAAAATATTAGAATATATTACAGATCCCAATTTGAACACTATGTGTGAATGTTATAATAAATGTATAGAGCTGTTGTAGGGTAATTATTATTATCAATATTATTGTCTTATTTGTTTATTTTATTTTACAGAACAACAGTAAAATTACAATACTAACAATTATGAATGTTGATGGAGTTGTTGCTTTTTCTTAGATTTTATTGTGGCAGAAACCCGCAGGAAGATCTTAATGCTTCTTTTTGTTGACAACAGCATGCAGATATTTAAATGATTCTCATGACGAATTTGGGAAGATGTTTGTCGCACGTATCACATTGTCACACGTCTTAAAAAAATTATAAAAATGTTACTGTGCAAATGATGAGTAACAGTGTTTTAGCGCAGATTTTCCTCGTGCTTTGGACTTTGAACCCTGGCACCGCGAGCTCATGCTGCGCTGTTTGAATACATGCAATCCGTGAGTGTATGTGAAAACATAACATTCTGCAGTTTATTTACTAATCGTTTGAGGCCATTTCGCGATTTCAGTCATCATAGTAACCAGCATCAACCACCTCTTCCTCTTCTCATCGGAAACATGACATACAGCGCTAAGCAGTCTCGCTGTCTCGGTGCTTCGTGCTTGTAATGATTTTTGCGTCTTTCTCTGACAGTTTTAAATACTTTCACACTGCAGACGTGTTTGCTGCATTAGTGCGCGCCTCTATCTGATTGCGTCACGTCATTGTTCGGTACAATTTATTTGGTCTTTTCGCTTATCCGGCCGAACACCGAAAGAGGTTTTTTTTTTGTTTTGTTTTTTTGCTATTTTCTGCCAAACAATTTCGGTTACCGAACATTCGGTGCATCCCTACAAAAAATTACTGACCCCAAAGTTTTGAACAGTAGTGTATATTGCTACAAAAGATTTCTATTTTAAATAAATGATTTTTAACTTTTTATTCATCAAAGAATCCTGGGGAAAAAAAAAAAGTATCACAGGTTCCAAAAAAAAAAAAAAAAAATAAGTAAATAAAAAGCATCACAACTGTTTCCAACATTGATAATACATCAGCATATTTCAGAAGGATCATGTGACGATGATAACTGGAGTAATGATGCTGAAAATTCAGCTTTTCATCACAGGAATAAATTATATTTAAAGTATATTAAAATAGAAAATCAATATTTTAAATTCCAATATTTCACAATATTACTGTTTTTTTTTTCTGTATTTTTTGATCAAATAAATGCAGCCTTGATGAGCATAAGAGACTTTTTTTTTTTTTTTTTTTTTTTTAATTAAAATCGTACTGATCCCAAACCTTTGAACGGTAGTGTAAATATCACTTGCTAAGTGATTATTTTTAGATATACTAGATTACTACTGTACTGTTGGTTAGAGTGTTTCCTTGCTTTTAATTTGTGTTTTAATGATTTCTATATTTGTGAAAAATACTATAAAAGGATTACAGAATCAAGAGGTTCTGATTTGAAGCATAAATCTGGTTATTTTATGGAATTATTTATTATTTATTTATTTCAAATTATTAATTCAGATTGATTTCCAAATGCTTTTCTAATTTCTAATTATTTTAGTAAATGTTATGTAATCTATTCATGTGTTATTTGCGATCTTTAAAATAGTGTGATATTTTATAGGTTTATATTAGCCATCAGCCATCCTGCTCTCTAAGATATGGCACTGACCATCAAAAATCCATATTGGTCGACGACTAATTCATACTCTGCATGATAATCATAATCATAATATTAGTGCATGCCTAGTTATGGAAAAATACACACACGCACACAGACACACATAGCACATATGTGTACAACTATTCTATAAATAGTGCTCAAGATTCTAAAGATAAGGCAACAGGCAGCCATTTTCCAGTTATTCAATATAACCTGTGGTACTTTATCTTAATCTGCAGGTGTATTGATATAACTCACTCCCTCCTGGTGCTTTTGTAGGGGCTCCAGCGTTAACAAAGGATCCCTGTGTCTCTGTGCCGTAAGCAATGTTCTTCTCAATGCTCTGATTTGCTGGATTTCATGGATTTCAACATCATTCATTCTGTGTCGTGCTGTGTTTCTAACCCTGTGTTTCTTACAGTTTTCCCAGGGTGTCTGATGGAGTGCTACTTTAGTGTAGTAATATGTGATATGTGACATATTAACACCCTAATACTGATTTCAAGCAACCTTTGTGACGTAGATGCACATTTTAATTCCTGTGACAAGCTTCAAACAAAATTGTGAAGAAGTGTTCACATTAGCATGCATAATTCCAATAACTGTTTTTCTACAACAAAAAAGTATTTTGAGATAAACATCTGAAATTTGAACCATCAGAATGTTCTAATATATGAATATAAAAAAAACACACATGCTAAAACACATTTTAGCAATTGTATAGCAATGCTATGGCAGCCACCTGCAAGTTTTGCTTAAGTTATGCATGGCCACAGTATTCAGGTCTTCATGAGTATACATCATTTAAACTATTAATTTATTCCAGTGTAAAACATTTAGTGGAAATCATTACTTTGCACCTGTAAGAGTTAATAGTAATTGTCTCTTGGTTCTAGGCATTCACACATCATTTTAGTTATGTCACTAATTATACCCTGGATAATTTTCTTTTTACTCCCAGCTCTTTCGCAAGTCATTTGTCAATAAATCCCAATAAATTTTATTGTAAATTTTATGAAAGCCATTAAATGTCCATTATGTGGGTAGAGCCGCAGCACATATTCAAATTAATATAAGGAAGCTCGTCTTTGTTCTCTGACTTACCCTTGACTCTGAGTTCTTTTAACCACATTGCTGTCTCGCAGAAGTCAATAGCTTAGTCAGACCCTTTTATAATTTTCAAAGAACTGAAGACTTGCTGACCAAAGAACTCTTTTGTGCCAAAGTTATGTAAATTGTTCATGCTCACCTGCAACTCTGTAAGTGTAGTTTGCTGCCACAGTAATGTAATTGATTATTGATTAGAGAAACTATCGCCTGTCACTTTGTGATGGATTTTGACATGTTTATAAATTTTGATGTCCACATATTTTTAAATGTAATTAGATTTTGTTAGTTTTTTTATTCATAAATAATACTTTATATTTGTAATTATCTATACAAAATTATTTATTCATTTAAAATAATTTAATTGACAGCCCAGTTAATTATTTATTTTAAGTATAATTATTTTATAAACATGCATGATTAAAATCGGTCACTCCTCAACGGACAAAACAATGGCACTTTTTCCCTCGATAATCGGCAAACTGGTATTAAATAAATACTGATTGCACTGCGCAGTTATGCCACCCCTGAAATAACACACTCTCTATTCATTTCATCTGCTCACTACAAAGAAATAACCTTCAGAAACCAATTTTATTTTTCAGGGGGAAAAAAAACTCTTCAATTCTGGAGTCTGAATGGGACGATGACCCTCACCCCTCCAGAGCTCGTCTTTTCTTGCTGCTATTATTCCTGTATGTGGTTTAAATGACCTTCCTAATCACTCGCCTGAACCAGACTATTCAACACAGCAGATTCTGTAAAATCAATTTGCTGGCCCGCATTTCGTCTTCTATACCTCTTGTTAGTGGAATTGTTAGTGCTTTTGTTCATATTGGTGACAGTTGATTGTGAGTATTGTCAAAGTGAAAGTACTACTTGCTAAAGTCCTACTTTTTTATTTGAATGGCCTTTGTAAGCGACCTTTATTTTTGTAAAAAAATGACAGTATCAAGACCGAGGTGAAATAAGAGAAGAGTCGGTTGTCATTTTACGCCATGACATTGTGAGCCAACCCACACATCCATGAGTTAAATAAGTGATATTCTTTTAGAAAGCATTGAAGTCTTTCATGAAGATTCAAAGCAACTGTTTCTATTTTTAAGTCCTCTGTTCTGATTCCACCGTCAAAAACATCAAAGACATTTTGGTTTGAGGCTGAATTTGCTGCTTGTGATGCCAAAGGGAACGCGTCTATTCCCTGCAAACTAAAATCCAAAAAAATAATAAATCAAGAACTCAGGGAGCGAGGGGACTTAACCAGCTCTCTTTTTTGCATGTCTGCATGATCTACCAAACTGAAATGCCTTAGTGTGAGACAACCACATAAACAGATGCAAAATAAAAACAGCCATTATGTTTTTTTTTTTTTTTTTTCTTTTACTCTGACATTGAGTCTTAGAATAAACTTTTGCACGTTCCATATAAGCCTCTCATCTTTTGTGCATTTTGTTCAATTCAAAGTAATATTCCTCCATTCTTGTCGCCGGCCTTGTCTGTTAAAGGGCCTGTTGTCACAGCTGCTGGGCTAGATGATGTGTGACCCGCGGAGTCCAGAAATTTCACAGATGAGAAACAGAGGCCAATGAGAGAGGATGAGCTTTGTCATTACTGTGAGATATACTGCGCTGCATTCATCACTCAGAAAAGATTCTCCTCCCTCGCTTTCCTTCTCCTTCAGTCTCTCTCTCTCACTCAGTTGCTCTCTTTGCTCTGTGAAGCTGGAAATGGGGTATGATTTAACTTCAGGCCATTTCATTGTTCCCTTTAAGCTTCTTAGCTATAAAATATTCATATTTTGGGCACAGGAAGCAAAATCTGTGACAGCACAGAGAGCAGACAAGAAGGAGTGTGAGAGGGAAAAAAAGGACAAGAGTATGAAACCGAAATAAGATATTTCTGTAGCCGATGTGTTTAGATAAGCTGCAGACAGGCTCGTTTTTTATGCTTATCTCTTTCACTTTATCCTTCTCTGCTTTTCTGTCTTTTTCCCGGCTTTCTGTTCATCAGTCACGTCTTTTTAAAGTAATAGTTCATCCAAAAATGAAAATACTGTCATTATTTACTCACCTTCATGTCGATCCAAACTTATGTGACTTTTTTTTTCTTTTGTCGAACTTTCCATATAATGGAAGTGAATGTGGATTGGGCCTGTCTAGCTTCAAAATGACAAAAGTGTTGTAAAAGTGGTCCAAAAAACTGCTGAAGTAATACGAAGGTTTGTGTGAGGAACAGACTCACATTTTTCACTGAAGATCTTGACATCAGCCCCAGCTCTTTTTGTTGCGTTTCAGAGAATTAGTGATGTACAATTATTTTCAATGAATCAGTTGATCCAGTTCAAGAAACTGATCTGAATAATTTGTTCTCAAATCTGATGCATTAAGTTGATCAAAAGTTATAGTAAAGACATTATATTGCTAAACAAAATTTCTGTTTAAAATAATCTCTTCTTCTGAACTTTCTGTTCATCCAAGAATCCTGAAATGTTTTCTACATTGATAATATTAATGTCATCAATCAGAATGTTAGAATGATTTCTGAGGATCATGTGACACTGGAGTAATGACTGCAGAAAATTCAGCTTTGCCATCTCGGGTAATAATTACATTTAAAATAGAAAACATCTATTTTAAATTATAACAATATTTTACAATATTACTGTTTTTACTGTATTTTTGATCAAATCTTTGTACGGTAGTGTAGTTCATAAATGAAGCTTAAAAATTCCAATCTCCATTCATTGTATTTTTGTGTTCCCGCATTGTCATTGAAGTTTGGAATTACATGCAGTTATGCAAATAAAAAAAAAAAATAAAAAAAAGGGGGGTGAACTGTTTCTTTAAGTCTGTAACGCAGTGCACTCTATGCCTGTTTGTGTTTTAAAGTGAAATCCATTGTGGGGTTCAGTGTCAAAGCATATTGCACTAATTATACATCATTATATTGTTATCAACTTGTTGCAGTGAGCTGGTGTGTATGCTGCTTCTGACACACATACGTCGCTTGTGTCGTTCTCTAGGGAGTTAATTGGTGATGACATACATACACAATCTCACACACACAAAGCTCATTTGATTGGATTTAAGCTATGGTGACATATACTTGTCTCATCACTGTGTGGTTAGTGGCTCAGCTTCTTGCTTGCTAATTTAGTTTTCAAATGGAAAGTAGTGACACAGATAAAGTATTTATTAAGACAAATGAAACCCTAATCAGAAACAATGGATAGAGAAAAGTACACCTACTGAAGGCACATGTAAATGCTTTGATTTTTAGAGACTGTTAAGTCTGTAAATTTGTTTCAAGTATAATATTTAGTTTTATTTTTTTATGTACTTTTTGAATATATATTACTTATTGTAGTAAAATTATAGGTTTTTGAAAAGAAATGAATATTTTTACACATTAAATCGATTAAAAGTGATATCAAAAGTCAGACCTTTACATTATTGCAAAAATTATATTTTTCAATTCATGAAAGAATCTTGAAAAAAAAATCTTGGTTTTCTACAAAAATATTACACTGCACAGCTGTTTTTACCATTAGTAAATAAATAATAAATGTTAATAATAATAATAAATAATAATAATACAAATATTAATATTAAAATATTACAAATAATAATAATAGACACTGAAAAGTGAAGTAGTGGCTGCTGAAAATTCAGCTTTGCATTCTCAGGAATATTTTATAATTTAATATAATAAAACAGAAAACAGTTATTTGAAGTTGTAATAATATTTCACAATACTTCAATTTTAACTGTTCAGTTTTTACTGTAATTTTTATTTTATTTTTTTTAATAAATGCAGCCCATGGTGAGCAATAGACTTGTTTTAAAAACATTAAAAATCTTGCTGGCTTCAAACTTTTGTTGTGTAAATAACATGACAGTTATTTTTTCTCATGCAAATATTTGTCCATCAAAAATGCTTTGTGAACATATTTTTGTTTTTCATCTGCACATTATTTGCCAATTTGCATTCAAATAATAATTTGTTTTTACTTCTAGTTAGATGCTAACTGTGTTTCAGTAATTTCATATTTGCATGATTACAATGACATTAATATAACCATAACCTGGAGGTGAGGAGGCAGTATATTCCATGACCTGAAGTTTTAATCCCTGTGTTCCTCAAAGCGGGACTTTTAATTCCTACATAAATGCGTGTTGTCTGTCCTGCAGAGCCTGTAAGCTGCCCACCGACCTTTCGCAGTCACACAATTGAACGCTGCGCAGGGCTGCACCACCTGAGGGCTTTGTGTTACATGTATTTGCTGAAAACAGGCATATCGCTACTTGATTTAATTACTTAATTATCTCTCTCAACTGAGAACACTTTTGTTTGTGAAAACAGCCATAGCCTTTTCCATTGCTGAAACAAATAATTGCTGAATATAGAGTCTCTAGAGTACTGTGTCTCTCTCTGCTTGTTGCACTGCAGTGTTTCACAATATTCTTCCAGGTAATTGGACCTCAGATTTGTCATGTCGCCCACAGGTGATTTGAGACTGTTGACCAAATATAAAGTCTTAGAAGCAAGCGAAAATGGGTGTACATCACAGGGCCACAACCACAGGCAAGTCAGAAAAGTTGTTGATCAGTATCTGCTTTTCAATGGCCAGTCTCTAAAGTTTAGTGCTTTGGTGCCATATTGACACATTTCATATTATTATGAATGTTGAAAACACTTGTGCAACTTAATATATTTTGTGGAAGCTGTGTTACATTTTTTGATGAAGTTTTCTGATGAATGGATAGTTTGAAGGAACAGCATTTATTTAATTTTTTTTTTTTATAACAGTGCAGAACGTTGCTGTCACTTTCGGTCAGTTTGATGGCTCCTTGCTATATAAAAGTATTTATTTCTTTAAATAAAATCAGTAACAATTTACATAAAGCCTTTATGTATAATGCATTGTAAAAGTAGTTTTAATGCATTAGTTATGCCTTGTAATTCACCTTATGTGAATGTGTGCATTATAACACTTATCAATTCATTGTCACACTATGCATTTTAAATTCGGTTATAATTATTATAATTATTGACGACAGGAAATAATGTATTACAACGCACATTATGAATAATTATAATGCCTTATTCCCTTTAATAACCCTTTATAATGCATTATACATAAAGACTTTTAAGTAAAATGTTACCAAAACTTCTTAAATAATTGTACTGACCTAAAACTTTTGAATGGTAGTGTATGACTAATAACTTGAGAATTACATGTCATTTGACGTTTTTGTGTCCACACTGATCAATGCAATTTCATTTGTGAAATAAATTGCATTTGTGAAATTTAATTAGCAATTTAAACGCAAAGCTAAGATGGCATTCTGAATCTGTTTGATTCCCTTTGTATAATAATCAATGAATAACGACTTAAATTACAATGGCTTTCTCACACTGACCTATTGTATGACTTTAGAAAACTATATTTTTGTAGCTTGACTGCTCCTGGTAACCATTCTTTTTCCTTTATGCAAAAAGAGCAGCTTGAACATACTGCTGAACTTCTCCTTTTGTGTTTCATGGAAGTCATACTGTTTTGGAGCAACATAAAGGTGAATAAATGAAGACAGAATGTTCATTTTCGGGGTTAACTGTGCCTTTTTGTTTTAGTCTTAGCTTTGTGCTTAAACAGCCAATGACAGTTTACAGAAGAACATTTAGTCTCAGTGTATTTGTCACACAAAATAATAAAATGAAATGTACCTCACGAGTCATCATTCACATCTGTATCACTGGCAAGAACCCAACAGACTCATGGAAATGTGCAGATCTGACCTATTAAGCTGTGAACCGGGCACAAAATTGCATTACATCCACTTAAAGGAAGGATTCGGAGGTACTCTGATGGTCGCTGCAGTAGCTGGGTGATTCACAGCGTAAAGTTGGATACGCGTGGACTACTTCTTGTAGGCCTGCATATAAAACACTGCACACAATTGATATGCTAATTGGAGGAGCGGTGAGTGGGAGGCCTGAGCAGATAGATGTGACTCTCACCCTGAGGAGAAGTGAGAGAGAAAAGCTGTTAGTCCCATACCTTCTCTTACAGATCCTCTGTAATGCTGCAATTAATAACATCTGACTCCTGCTGCCACACCGTCTCAGAGCCGATGCATCTTCGAAGCACCAGGTGTCTGCCAAGAGTTGCCACACAATGGCAGCAAGCTGTCGTTTAATTGATGTTACTGTAAACATGTCTGGACATTGACTTACAGAGACAGCTGCTGGACTTGGAGTTGCACCCTAATATTTAGCAACTGGTGACAGTTTTTGGAGACTGGGGTTTAAGTACCTGTGATGGTTTGTTATGTAATGGGAAGCGACACTGAATCAGTGCTGGTGGCAACTAACTGAAACTGCTAATCTAACTACGCTTTTCAGTACAGTGACCATAGTTTATTAATAGTTCAGTTTTTAAAACAAACAGTGTAGCTGTATTTTAACAAGCTGCTTTTTATTTAGTGTAATATTACTGTTATTTTCAGCTAAAGTAATTGACCCTTCACCAGGAAATTGATTGACAGGCGATGTGACCAATCGTAATGCCGAATCTGCCATTTTGTCTGTGAGATTAAGTAGATTAATATCGGTGGACTTGAACTTGAAAAATGGTGTGTATTGACATCTTTCTGTGGTTGAAACAAGATACCTTTTGATGTTCATTCATGTTTACGAAGGGTCAGTTAAGCACAGCTTTTTTCGTTTTAGTGAATCTGTTCATTCAGATGATTCATGTAAATAAACTGGTTCATGAGCACGTTTTTAGGGTAGCACTTTACAAGGGTTCCACTTGGTTAACTATATTATTTAACGTGAACTGTTAATAAAAAAATACTTCTAAAGCATTTATTAATTTTAGCTGATGTCAGTTGCAATATTTACTAATGTGTTATTCAAATCAAAGGTTGTATCTGATATTTAATGTATTTTATAAATATTATTTAAATACATTTAAATATTTAATCTGATATTTAATATTTAATGAATACTGAATGTTAAAATTCAATATTTAATGGTATTTAATAATATTTAAATTTAATATTTAATATATTTAATTGACCTGAGTTAACGTGAATGAACAAAGAACAGAATTTTTATTAAGATTAATAAGTACTATAACAAAGTTTATGGCTTGTTGTTTATGTTAGTTACTGCATTGACCAATGCTAACTAATGGAACCTTATTGTAAAGTATTGCCATATTTAGTAATGTATATTAACCAAAATAATACCATGTTGTTTGGGAAACTACAGCTTCAAAGAAGCTTCCCCGATACTAAAATGACTCCATTTAAAACACTGTTTAGGCCTTGTGGTGTGTCTAAACTAGAGATAAAGCAAGTTTCCAGCATCAATAGAATTCACTGAAAGCAAAATGCTGCACGAAATGGCAAATTTATTTAAAATAACATTGTGAGGAGCAGGATTTTGGACCTATGAGAGTTGATGTTGGGAGGAGCTACTGCACAACATAAAACAGAAAAATAAAATCCATTCAGCTGACACATTGTTTTCATTATTGTCACTTTATTACATTTTGTTGTCTCAGAGCATGTTGCAAAATCGAAAAGGCAATTAAATCTGGAAATGAAATGAATCCCACTGTGTTCCTCATGACTTTCTCTGCTCTGAGTCAGTCGGTTTCATTCTCCGTATCTTTTCCCCTGTAAGTTCCACACTCTCTGCTTACCAGAGAAATGCCATTCAGATTCAGTCCCGAGGATAGAACGGATCAATAGAGCTTACATGCCCCTTCCAGCACAGAAGAGTCGTAACTGTGCAGCTTTCAAACACAATCCACATGTTTCATTCCTATACCTCCTCTGAGGATTAAATGCTAACAGGCCCTGCCCAACACTATGACAAAACATACATGAGATTCCTCTCGCGTGTCTGAGTGCACAAACACATGTTCCTGTAGTTATGTATAAATGTCTGT